>JAVJIF010003485.1:0-310088 GCA_038442645.1 Agave tequilana | reverse complement strand
CATCCTTCTCACCAGTCGCGTCTGAGAGGATCTCAGAGCGGACTTGAGAGCAAATTCCCGCAGAGACTCTGCGGTAGGCCCGGGCCTTAGGGCTCCTAGAGCCAGAAGAGAGGAACTCTTCATACTTCGCCTGATCGAATTCTACGACAAGTGATTCGACCGTTTTTCTCATACAGGTGATGTCACCTTGCGCCACAAGTTGCTCGTCAGTAGAGAAAGTAGTCCCTAGTGGAGTCGCCATCTCTTGTACGGTGGGAGAAGTTTTCCTCGTAAAATTTCCTTGAATTAAATGAAAAATTACAGCGGATTAACACTCCGACTACAAGGGAGGGGAGATGTTTAGACTTGGATCTCCCCTTTGTTTAATGCTGGGTTCTTGATGTGGCGGTGGAAAGTGAATCTTGTTTTCTGTTGACCGGGTGAACGTCAGGACCTCTTTGGGATCTTCTCTTTGGATGGCAGATGGAGTAATACGCTCCTGTCGACCAGGAAACTCAAAGAGATTGTAGGCAAAGATTAACTTGTACGCAGCAATTTACTTGAAGAGTTGAACTCTCTTTCTTTTCGGTGGAAGTCTCGGGGCTTCTACAGCTCTCAGGTCAAGTTCTTCATCAAGAATTATCTGATCAACCCACCGACCCCTTCTCCATAGCAAACGGGGTTATTTATAGAGGTTTTAGAGGTGAACGTGCCCCCTAAAAATACTCCATAATGGGGGTTAACTTCCTCATTATGTGGGCAGTGATCGACCCAATAATGAGGGCAGTTATAACTGAGACGCGAGTTTCGACCCTCGCGCCTTGGTGCTGCAGTGAAGCTGAGACGCGGGTTTCGACCCTCGCATCTTGGTGCTGCAGTGAAGCTGAGATGCGGTGATGGCTATGATTAGCCCTGCGTCTGGAGTTTGGACTCTGCTTTTTGATGACTTATCTTTTAGTGATCTCTTTTTTAGACAGCCTACACACATTAAATCTGGTGTTCTTTGATTTTTTTTTTTTGTGGTGATTAGTTTCTTTTCTTGCTAGCGGCAGATCCACTCCAAAGTTTTTGCTGCCGAGTCATCAATTCGGTGTTTCTCTGTTGTTTGATCGGTGATAGATCACAATATACTGGAGATCGCTGTATACACTGGTTCAGGAACATATTTTATATGGAAGGAAGAAAACAAGTTGTCCAGCCATTTTCAAATTACTTGAGTTGAAAAGACAAATTTTATAGGTATTAAGTTGTAAACTAGAAGTGGAAAAAGAAAGAAAATTGGACAGAATTAAGGGGATGGTGGAGAGTCCCTCATCAGTAGCATCATCTCTTAAATATAAGAGACAGGCACAACCCTAAATTCTGAAGCAAATTAACACAAGTTCCTTGAGAGTGCAGATAAATTAAGATCTCTCGGTTTTTCATGTGTGTTCTTTTATAATCTTTACTTAGTAGGGAAGTTTATCGCAAATGGAAATTAAATCATGGCAGCAAGTTTAATGAGATAGCTGATACTAAATAGTCGTTAGCACTTCATCTTTAACGACTAGAAATATAATGTCAATCAACAGAAAACAATATTATGAAAGTCGCAAACAAAGGGACATACTTTTGATATTTGACCGAACAAATCATTTGCTGCCAGAAAGGCTTCTACAAATTGTCCATCGTCAACAAGTTTTCTAACTTTCGAAAGAACATTGGTTTTTATGGATTTGTGTAGTCACCCGGCACATCGGTCCAGAAAGTATCATCTACAATGAGAATTGATATTTTGAAACATCTACAATGAGAATTGATATTTTCAAACAGAGAAAATATATAGAAGTAGAGAGTGAAATAAGAAAAATATACATGTGTAAATACAATATATCACATATCTATACACATGTCTAGATACAATATATCACATGTCTATTAGCACCCCCCTCAAACCCACGTGAATCAAACACCTAGAGTTTGAAAATACGTTTGTTGATTGTCTCTCGTCGACGGCGGGAAAGGTGAAGTCATCTCTCATCGATCATCTCTCGTCAACGGCGGGAATGGTGAAGTCGTCCCTGGAGAGATCTCAAAGGAGGAAACCTCCGCGCTGGAGGGTGAGAGCCGAAGACGGTTGTGGAGGCAAGGGCTGAGGGCAGCGCTGAAGTAAGATGCCGTCAAGGTCAACTATAGCGAAGTTAAAGAGATGGACTGGCATTAGGCACAGTTACACGAGCATGGCCTAACGCATGCTCATTGATAGCGTAGAACGACAATCAGCAGAAGAATAACTCTGATACCATGATAATTTGTTGAAGAAAATTTTTTTTGTATATTATTCATAAAACAATTATATCAATATATATAGAAGTGGAGACTGAAATAAGAAAAATATACATGCCTAGATACAATGTATCACATGTCTATACACATGTCTAGATACAATGTATCACATGTCTGTTAACACCCTCTCAAACTCAAGTGGATCAAACACCGAGAGTTTGAAAATATGTTCATCGATCATCTCTCGTCGACAGCGAGAATGGTGAAGTCATCGCTCGTCGATCGTCTCTCGTCGACGGCAGAAATGGTGAAATCGTAGCAGAAGATATCTCGAAGGAGGAAACCTCCGTGTTGGAGGGTGAGGGGCAAAGGCGGTTGTGGAGTAAGATGTCGTCAAGGTCGATACACTACAACAAAAAGGTGATTTCACGTCATTTGAAACCGATGGGAAAATGAAAGATGTACCGACGTCTATGCGGCCGACGTTGTAAGATGGGGCAAAGATGTCGGTTTTAAACCAACGTGAAAACTTTATTTTTTTATTAAAAAAAAAAATCTGCCATCGTCTTCCTCCTGTGGACCGCTCCACCTCCACGACGTCATTGCCGACCGTCGTGAGAAACTCGACATTATCTCAAATTCGAACCAAAATATCATCATCATCATCAAACTCAAAATATTTCAGACTCAAAAAAAATTAATCCAATCTTTACACTTCACAAAAACTCAAAACATTATCATTATAACCATCAAATTTATCATTATCAGCATCATCAAACTGTAAATTAAAACTTTACACTCCAAAAAAAAAAATCCAATCGCTGAAAATCCCAACCACGAGCTCCACGAGCCACTAAATATGAACTGGGCTAATAAAATAAACCTTTACAGTGAAGAAAATCTCTAAACTTCACGAGCCACCAAGTATGTTCCCAATCTTTGAAATCTCACGTGAACCCCAGCTGCAGTAGTAGCACCAACTTGAGTTTCTAATAGAGCAACTAAGTAAGGGTTAAAAAGCTTAATAAAATTTTACACATGTCTTTCATGTTGCTCTGCTGGGACCAGAGCTTGCTTTGCTCAAAGCAGAGCTCCGCGTTGTGGCTCGTGGAGGCGCTGGAGCTTGCTAGAGCTCGTGGAGGCGCTAGATGAGGGTGGAGGCGAGTTTGAAGAGGCACTGGGCGAGATCATGGGAGAGAGATCTAATGGTTTTTAAGATTTATAATTTGCGGGGGAGAGAAGCCGTGGGCGAGGAATTTAATTTTTTGGGAAAATGTGAGGGAAAGGAAACAATGTCGGTTCATAAAATGAACCGACGTCTAAAATATTTTTTTTTTTTATTTTTTTACTGTAGACTCGATTCTTCAAAGAACCGAAGTCGTAAGTTTTGCATACGTCAGTTCATTTTGGAACCGACGTGTTAAGTTTTTTTTTTTAAAAAAAAGTTTTTTTGGGTTTGACATTCTACGTCGGTTTTTTAGAGAATCAATGTCGTAAGTTTTTCAAAATATCACAAAAATGCCACGCTTTTATTTTTTGAGTTTCTACGTCGATTCTATGGAGAATCGATGTCATAAGATTTTCAAAATATTACAAAAATCATCAACTCTTTTCACGTCATTGTGTTACTGAAACCGACATCAAACATGTGACGTGAAAGTCCAATTTTGTACTAATGATAATAGCGGAAAATAAAAAGATGACCCAGCGCTAAGCACAACTACATGAGTACGGCCCAACGCAGGCTTATTGATAGTGTAGAATGATGATCAACAGGATTTTTTGAAAGGCTTTAATACCATGATAATTTGAAAAGGAGGAAATTTTAGTATATTATTCATAAAATAATTACATCAGAAGTGGAGAATGAAATAAAGAAAATATACATGTTTAGATACAACGTATCACATGTCTGTTAACAAGAAGTACAATATATCATGAGACTAATTGCCATAGAATAGAAACACAGTGGAAAGGTACATTTCTCTCTCAAATTTGATTGATGCAATCCATATTAGAAATTAAGTGTATACCATATCTCAGTTCTCATAAGGATTTGACGGCAAACTTCACCAATAACAAGATGTTTATACTTCATTAATCAAAATCAAGGTTACAATTATTCCAAAGAAAGGAGAACTTTTACCGTTAAGTTGGAGAGTCTCGGTGCCGACGCCGCCCAGATCATCACCTCGAGGCGGCCGTTGCCGATGGAGCTGCATCGGTCTAGTGCTCGTCAGCCCTGCAAACACCACCTTAAGCGACCACGATGACGACGTCTCCTCCTCCGCTTTAGTCGAATCCATTCCCCACCGCTCCGAGTCCCCTTCGCTTGGGCGACAAACCCAAGCCTGCTCCTCTTCTTCGCCTTAAAACTCCATTGACAATCAACACAGATGTAACGCCCCAATCCGGCGGGTACGGCGACGTTACTGCGACGTATATACGCAGGTCAGAAATACCCTCACATATATACGCTAAGCATCAGTACAGGCAAGAATCAGAGTACGGAAGCACGTGGTGCATTATACATTCCACCACATGAGTACATTTACAAAGTTATCACCAGAGGTGATCCAATATTACATGAATATTACATCACTGAAATGCGCAATTGCGAGAATACAAGAATGTACAAGTATGAACAGTACAAAAGGAGGCTCTGAGTCACAGTAGGAAATCTCGAGAGCCGAACAGGGGGGCCTAGAAGGATAGGGCTCTGGACGGTCTGCTGGAGATCCACGCTACCGCTGCGCCACTCTGATCAGCAACTGGGAGAATCCACATGCTCCAAGCTCAGAAACCTGGACATGAGGATCCAGAGGAGTCAGAACTTCCCGGCGAGTGGTGATGCGAAAGCCAGGTGGCGAGTATGGATAAGCACAAGTGTATCGATAAATCTGGATCATAAACATGAAAACCGTGCCGTAGGCACAAGCATGCAGGAGCAAGTAGATATACAGCAAATGATACCAAGTAGGGAAGACTCATAGTGTGATCAGATAAGAGCAGGAGACAGGCGGGTTAGAATACAAGTAGAAAGCAGGACATGAACAGGTATAGTATAATAATCAGAAAACCGAAAATCCGAGGTAAAATCTGATACAAGCAAACATGGTAAGGCATACTGCAGATTCATAGCTGGCATCTTCTATTATTATTATTATTGCTCGTCTGACCCATATATCTAGGTATGTATCCTGGTGTACATCTCAACACACATACATCCATATATAAGTAAGTCGAAGATGGTTATTGAAACCAACGGGGGTATCAACGAACAATGTTTACAGTGGGTCCCGTACATACCCGGGACCACGGCCCAGGATTGTTCCGTTGCTTGGTGGACGGAACCTGCCGCAAGGCGATCAGGAGGGTCTTATAGGATGTCCTTATCAAGATGGTACCAAGAAGGAGGGAGCCAGAACTCCCCTCGGTCGCCTGGAGGCCCACAGGTCAGACCGAAAGTTTTAGTTGCACAACATGCCTAGTACCACTGTAAACACGAACATATGTTGATAGCCGCAAGTTTCCCCCGACCCGATGCAAGTTGTTCCTTTTTATGATTTATTAGGTAATTATCAGTTTACGGGAATAGCAGGTGCAAGACATGATCAGGAGTACATGAGTACTATAAATTCAGCTCACTGTATATGTATAATACAGGATAACATGTACAAGATTCAAGTCACTGCATGTAATGCAGGATAACAAGTATAATATTCCCGTAAATGTGATAATCACAGGTCAAGTATTAATATGTCAGGAGGCAAGTGATAAGTCCTGTTATAATCAGAAGCAAATGTTAAGTAGCAGGTCTAGTGTCAGGTGATGACACAACAGTTATCAAGTGATACAGACAGGTGTCAGATATTAGCATGTAGATGGTAAGTATCAAGCAAAAGCATGTCAAGTATTAACATATCAAACTTGTCAAGTAATAGAATAATAGCTGAACACAATCAAAGAAGGTGTTAGTTCCAAACAGCATAAATCATAAATAATACAAGTCGACCGATGAAATGGGAAAGTCAAAAGGAAAGCGAGAACACTCGCCTAATCTTTAGAAAATATAGTGAAATCTCCGAACTCCAGAATCTAGGAAATCAACGCGTTAGAGAGAAAGTGATAGAGAGATGGGAAATCAAGAGAGAGAAAGAGAATGAGAGAGAGGAGAGAGAAAGAGAGAACCAGAGAGAGAAGTACATGGAGAGACGAGTGAGTACAGGGAGAGTGAGTATGTACAGGGGGACGCGGGCTTGAGAGTGACACGCGAGGATCGCAGACGCGGGAGTCGCGTTGTACAGATGCCACAAACGCGGGTTCGAGACCCGCGTTCAAGTCAGGGCGCGAGAAGAACGCGGACGCGGTCGTGAGCTCCGCGTCGCGTTAACACAAGAAGAACACAGACGCGGGCATGGGCTCCACGTCGTGTTGACATGAGAAGGACACAGACACGAGCATGGGCTCCGCGTCGCGTCGATACAGAAACGCGAAGGGCGCGTTATACAAATGTCAAGAACGCGAAGATTCGCGTTAAGGAACTGTTTGGACGCGAGGGTAAGATCCGCATCGGCAATCAACAGAGAGAAAGAGAGAGACAGGGAAAGAGGGTGAGTGGGACGCATGTTTTTGGGAGAAAGGGGAAACGCTAGTTTTTTTGTCCCCAAGTTTTGGGAGGAAAATCAGAGAAGACAAGGAAAAGGAAAAGGAAAGGAAATGAAAAAGAAAGGAAAGAAAGAATGAAGGAAAACAAGGAAAGAAGGAAAGGAAAAAAGAGAAGGAAAGAATGAAAAGGGAAAGGGAGGATGGCCGGTGGTCACCGGCGGCGGCCGGAGATGGCCGGAAGTGGCCGGAGATGGCCGGAATCCGGTAGCCAAGCCCAAGCCAAAGAGAGTGCAAGTCTAGCTCATTTTTGATTTTTGGAGTTTTACAAAAGAAGTTTCAGAGAGCGAACCAATAGCTCGTCGGAAAGAGCACGACGAGGAGAAGAAGATGGCATGGTCGTTGGCGGCCAAGGTGGTGTATATGGTGGTGGAGAGAGTGGTGAAACTTTGGAGCTTAATGGGTTCATGGTGGAGAAATGAGGAAGAAGAAGGTGGAAAAGATGGTGTTATGGTGGTTGTTGTTGTTGAAATGAAGGAGGAGATGGAGGAGAATGAGGTGGTGGTGTTGGTGGAGAAAATGGAGGAAAAATGGTGGAGAAATGGCCGGCCAAGGCAAGCCCATGGCTGCCATTTTCGTGGCCTGTCACTTGCTGTAAAAGAAAGAAGAAAGAAAAAAGTGAAAGAGAGAGGAAGAAGGAAAGGTGGGGGTGGTTATATATAAAGGGAAAGATTATAATATAATATTGCCATCTCACCAAATAAATGAGACCTGCGTCACACCAAGGAATGGCTGCGTCCAGGCCAAATGAACTGGACGCGGAGAAAAATCCGCGTCCAGGAGGATAAACGCGAGTTTTGCGTTTGATGAATAAGACAAAAAGGCATGGTGATAAGACTTAGAGTTGATCTTACAAGACAAACTTTAAATGCAGTATGGAGAGCACGCCTGCATTAAATGCGAAATTCAGGTTGGTGAAACTCACGTCTAGCGAGGAGAGAGAAAAGAGAAAAGTAGAATATCTGGATAATATTCCGGTATCTGGGAAAACACCGAAAGCTCCGGAAAAGTCCAAAAAATGAAGTACCTTGGAAAGCTTCCCAAAAATTTTCAAAAATAATAAATATTATTTAAAGATTTATGGTGAAATCGGTTTTTAGAAATTCAATCTCATTTTTGAAATAAAAATCTTGAAGTCAACCGTTGACACGGTCTACACCGGGTTGGCCAGATTTTTGATAAATTCTGAAAATTCTCAGAAAAAGCCTGAAAGGAGAAATTATAATTCTAAGAATTAATATGAAAGCGGAATCTAGAAATTTGATTCCATTTGTAAACTAAAATTCTTGGAATCAACCAGTGATACTGGCCGACACCAAATCCAGTAGAATTTTGATAATTTAGAAAATTCTCAGAAAAAGTATTTAGATAGAAAATATGATTTTAAGAAGTTATAGGAAAGCCGTTTCTTAAAATTCAACTCCGTTTTTAAATTAAAAATCTGAGAATCGATCAGTGGCACTGGTCGAAACCGGTTTTGGAGATTTTCAATTTAATCCAGGAAAATCTCAGAAAATCATAAAAAATCTAAAATATTGGAAAATGATGTTTAAAACTGAAATCGATCAAATCGGAATAGAAAAAAGATCAAATCGAGCAATTCACTAGGATCGGGTTCCCGGCTCAGATTAAGGCTGACTCCGAGTTCACAAATCCGAATCCAAGGCAAAACGATCATGTAATTATCTCATAATACAAAACAAACACAGGAAGTAAATCAAAAAAATACGATCGAAAAATATGAATACGCAACTAAGTACGTATTCCGGGAGCGGGGTGTTACAATCCATCCACCTTACAAAAAATTGCGTCCTCGCAATTTCGATAAGGGGAAGATGAACACAAGAGGACAGAGATAGGAATTATACCAATCAAGATATGAAGCACTATAGGTAGGGCTCTCAAGTTGACTGAACAATAATCAGAATATAGACATCTTCTGCACTTCTGGCCGTATAAGTCTTTGAACGGTACCAAATAATACTGATCAGATGACACACTTTGCAATAGAATTCCAATTGTACTGCATACTGATAGCCCTCCGAGAATAAGCCAGAATACTGAAGATAAAGAAAATCCTGATAATACTGAGTATAAATAAAGAAGACCGATAGTTAAGAATTCCGAATACCAGGCATCGATCACTCCGAAGAATATAGCCAATAATAGAGAATAACTGTAGAAAAACCTGAATACCGACTTCTGAAAGATAACCCGATCGTGGATCAATCCTGAGAATACCCGAACTTCAAAGAGTTGGCCGAAGAGATCATATAATAGCTTCATTCAGAACCAGTCGCTACCTCTCTAGTCTATTCATATCTTAAGTTGGTATAAAGGCTTCGAAAAACCAAAACATGGGAAAGATGGAAGGGATTAGGAATCAAAGGAAGGATGAACAAGAAAGAATAGATAACTCTGTACTTGTAGTTGGACTGTATAACCAGGACTCATGCATTCCAGTTGCAAATTTCTTTACCATTAATTTGCCGACTGGTTGTACTGAGGATGTGAGAGCTTAGGCTCTGATACTACCCTGTAATGCCCCGATCCGGCGGGTACGGAGACGTTACTGCGACGTATATACGCAGGTCAGAAATACCCTCACATATATACGCTAAGCATCAGTACAGGAAAGAATCAGAGTACGGAAGCACGTGTGCATTATACATTCCAACACATAAGTACATTTACAAAGTTATCATCAGAGGTGATCCAATATTACATGAATATTACATCACTGATATGCGCAATTGCGAGAATACAAGAATGTACAAGTATGAACAGTACAAAAGGAGGCTCTGAGTCACAGTAGGAAATCTCGAGAGCCGAACAGGGGGGCCTAGAAGGATAGGGCTCTGGACGGTCTGCTGGAGATCCACGCTACCGCTGCGCCACTCTGATCAGCAACTGGGAGAATCCACATGCTCCAAGCTCCAAAACCTGGACATGAGGATCCAGAGGAGTCAGAACTCCCCGGCGAGTGGTGATGCGAAAGCCAGGTGGCGAGTATCGATAAGCATAAGTGTATCGATAAATCTGGATCATAAACATGAAAACCGTGTCGTAGGCACAAGCATGCAGGAGCAAGTAGATATACAGCAAATGATACCAAGTAGGAAAGACTCATAGTGTGATCAGATAAGAGCAGGAGACAGGCGGGTTAGAATACAAGTAGAAAGCAGGACATGAACAGGTATAGTATAATAATCATAAAACCGAAAATCCAAGGTAAAATCTGATACAAGCAAACATGGCAAGGCATACTGCAGATTCATAGCTGGCATCTTCTATTATTATTATTATTGCTTGTCTGACCCATATATCTAGGTATGTGTCCTGGTGTACATCTCAACACACATACATCCATATATAAGTAAGTCAAAGATGGTTATTGAAAACCAACGGGAGTATCAACGAACAATGTTTACAGTAGGTCCCGTACATGCCCGGGACCACAGCCCAGGATTGTTCCGTTGCTTAGTGGACGGAACCTGCCGCAAGGCGATCAGGAGGGTCTTATAGGATGCCCTTATCAAGATGGTACCAAGAAGGAGGGAGCCAGCACTCCCCTCGGTTGCCTGGAGGCCCACAGGTCAGACCGGAAGTTTTAGTTGCACAACATGCCTAGTACCACTGTAACACGAACATATGTTGATAGCCGCAAGTTTCCCCCGACCCGATGCAAGTTGTTCCTTTTTATGATTTATTAGGTAATTATCAGTTTATGGGAATAGCAGGTGTAAGACATGATCAGGAGTTCAGGAGTACATGAGTACTATAAATTCAGGTCACTGTATATGTATAATACAGGATAACATGTACAAGATTCAAGTCACTGCATGTAATGCAGGATAACAAGTATAATATTCCCGTAAATGTGATAATCACAGGTCAAGTATTAATATGTCAGGAGGTAAGTGATAAGTCCTGTTATAATCAGAAGCAAATGTTAAGTGGCAAGTCTAGTGTCAGGTGATGACACAACAGTTATCAAGTGATACAGACAAGTGTCAGATATTAGCATGTAGATGGTAAGTATCAAGCAAAAGCATGTCAAGTATTAACATATCAAGCTTGTCAAGTAATAGAATAATAGCTGAACACAATCAAAGAAGGTGTTAGTTCCAAACAGCATAAATCATGAATAATACAAGTCGACCGATGAAATGGGAAAGTCAAAAGGAAAGCGAGAACACTCGCCTAATCTTTAGAAAATATAGTAAAATCCCCGAACTCCGGAATTTAGGAAATTAACGCGTTAGAGAGTAAGTGATAGAGAGATGGGAAATCAAGAGAGAGAAAGAGAATGAGAGAGAGGAGAGAGAAAGAGAGAACCAGAGAGAGAAGTACATGGAGAGACGAGTCAGTACAGGGAGAGTGAGTATGTACAGGGGGACGCGGGCTTGAGAGTGAGACGCGAGGGTCGCAGACGCGGGAGTCGCGTTGCACAGATGCCACAAACGCGGGGTTCGAGACCCGCGTTCAAGTCAGGGCGCGAGAAGAACGCGGACGCGGTCGTGAGCTCCGCGTCGCATTAACACAAGAAGAACACAGACGCAGGCATGGGCTCCGCGTCGTGTTGACATGAGAAGGACACAGACGCGAGCATGGGCTTCGCATCGCGTCGATACAGAAACGCGAAGGGCGCGTTATACAAATGTCAAGAACGCGAAGATTCGCGTTAAGGAACTGTTTGGACGCGAGGGTGAGATCCGTGTCGGCAATCAACAGAGAGAAAGAGAGAGACAGGGAAAGAGGGTGAGTGGGACGCATGTTTTTGGGAGAAAAGGGGAAACGCCAGTTTTTGGTCTCCCCAAGTTTTGGGAGGAAAATCAGAGAAGACAAGGAAAAGGAAAAGGAAAGGAAATGAAAAAGAAAGGAAAGAATGAATGAAGGAAAACAAGGAAAGAAGGAAAGGAAAGAAGAGAAGGAAAGAATGAAAAGGGAAAGGGAGGATGGCCGGCGATGGCCGGCGGTCACCGGCGGCGGCCGGAGATGGCGGAAGTGGCCGGAGATGGCCGGAATCCGGTAGCCAAGCCCAAGCCAAAGAGAGTGCAAGTCTAGCTCATTTTTGATTTTTGGAGTTTTACAAAAGAAATTTTGGAGAGCGAACCAATAGCTCGTCGGAAAGAGCACGACGAGGAGAAGAAGATGGCATGGTCGTTGGCGGCCAAGGTGGTGTATATGGTGGTGGAGAGGGTGGTGAAACTTTGGAGCTTAATGGGTTCATGGTGGAGAAATGAGGAAGAAGAAGGTGGAAAAGATGGTGTTATGGTGGTTGTTGTTGTTGAAATGAAGGAGGAGATGGAGGAGAATGAGGTGGTGGTGTTGGTGGAGAAAATGGAGGAAAAATGGTGGAGAAATGGCCGGCCAAGGCAAGCCCATGATTGCCATTTTCGTGGTCTGTCACTTGCTGTAAAAGAAAGAAGAAAGAAAAAAGTGAAAGAGAGGGGAAGAAGGAAAGGTGGGGTGGTTATATATAAAGTGAAAGATTATAATATAATATTGCCATCTCACCAAATAAATGAGACATGCGTCACACCAAAGAATGGCTGCGTCCAGGCCAAATGAACTGGACGCGGAGAAAAATCCACGTCTAGGAGGATAAACGCGAGTTTTGCGTTTGATGAATAAGACATGATGAATAAGACAAAAAGGCATGGTGATAAGACTTAGAGTTGATCTTACAAGACAAGCATTAAATGCAGTATGGAGAGCACGCCTGCATTAAATGCAAAATTCAGGTTGGTAAAACTCGCGTCTAGCGAGGAGAGAGAAAAAGAGAAAAGTAGAATATCTGGATAATATTCCGGTATCTGGAAAAACACCGAAAGCTCCGGAAAAGTCCAAAAAATGAAGTACCTTGGAAAGCTTTCCAAAATTTTCAAAAATAATAAATATTATTTAAAGATTTATGGTGAAATCGGTTTTCAGAAATTCAATCTCATTTTTTAAAATAAAAATCTTGAAGTCAATCGTTGACACCGGTCTACACCGGGTTAGCCAGATTTTTGATAAATTCTGAAAATTCTCAGAAAAAGCCTGAAAGGAGAAATTATAATTCTAAGAATTAATATGAAAGCGGAATCTAGAAATTTGATTCCATTTGTAAACTAAAATTCCTGGAATCAACCAGTGATACTGGCCAACACCAAATCCAGTAGAATTTTGATAATTTTAGAAAATTCTCAGAAAAAGTATTTAGATAGAAAATATGATTTTAAGAAGTTATAGGAAGTCGTTTCTTAAAATTCAACTCCCTTTGTAAATTAAAAATCCGAGAATCGATCAGTGGCGCTGGTCGGCACCGGTTTTGGAGATTTTCAATTTAATCCTGAAAAATCTCAGAAAATCATAAAAAATCTAAAATATTGGAAAACGATGTTTAAAACTGAAATCGGTCAAGTCGGAATAGCAAAAAGACCAAATCGAGCAATTCACTAGGATCGGGTTCCCGGTTCAGATTAAGGCTGACTCCGAGTTCACAAATCCGAATCCAAGGCAAAACGATCATGTAATTATCTCATAATACAAAACAAACACAGGAAGTAAATCAAAAAATACGATCGAAAAATCTGAATACGCAACTAAGTACGTATTCCGGGAGCGGGGTGTTACAACAGAATTTAGTGTCGAGCACTAAGTTTTAGTAAAGAAGGAAGAATCTGTGAGCCTTGGACCCTTTCGATTCGTCATGGGAAATCTTGCAAGCGATTCTCTGTCCTTCTCTCTGCCTGTTTGGTTTGCTGAGAGCGTTAGGAAAAGGTGTAAGTGGGGAATAGGGAGAAAAAGATGGGAAAATTTGGGATTTATACTAGTCTACCATCGTCGTTAGTGGTAAATGAACAGAAGACGACGAGAAGGTGGGGGTCTGAGGAGGAAGAGGGGGTGGAGGAGGAAGGGAAAAAGGGAGGAGGGAGGGCGGGCGAAGAAAGGAGGATCAGAGAGGGGGGGGGGGAGAGGAGAGGAGGATTAGAGAGGGGGAGAGAGAGGAGGAGAGCGAGCGAGAGAGGGGGGGCAGAGGACAGACGGACATACATAATTTCTGAAAGAGTCACAGGAGAGAACCTTCGTTCGGTCAGTTTTGACAAGTAAATTTTTTAGTGTCTGGCTATAATGTGAAAGTGTAAGTGAAGTATATTGTATTTTTCAGTATTTGATCAGTAATATGGATATAAAAATGAAAAAAAATTGGCCATAAAGTTGACCGCAAATAATATTAAAATAAATATTAATTATAAATTTTTAAAAGATTCTAATTAGGTTGCAAGTGAGATTTATATAACCACAAAATTAACTATTTTGAGTTACAACTTATTGCAAGTGAGAGTCACATGACCATAAAATTAACTGTAACACCCTGCAAATGAGAAAATAGTGGTGTAAAAGAGATGTGTAAAAGAGAAAAGGATAAGGAGTTTTTTCATTTTTCCTTTTTCGGTTTCAAACAAACCTCAGAAATGAAAATTGAGTTTTCTCACTTTCGCTTTTCCCCACTTCCACCCCAAACCAAACGCTCCATCTGTCTCACGCTCTCACTCACGGCAGTGACCGGAAGAGGACTTTAACGGGCCCGGCCGATGAGGGTCGGGTTACGGTCCTAATGTAGCCAAGCTTTTGATTTTAAATAAAATAAATAAATTACGGATCGCACCGTGGGTCACGTCCATGGCCCGGGTCCATGAATAGTGCTGGATTAATAATATCTTACTGTTGTAAACTTCGGATACCACGGAAGAGGAAACAACGGCAACTTGAATCTTTGTGAAGTGCATCAACAGAGGTTTCTTTGTTGTTTGCGAGCCAAAAATCTGGACAGTCCTTGCAAAATAAACATTTAGGAGGAATCCAAAGGTTTGATCAGGATGGTCACTAGAAATTGAAAACTTACTAGATTTTTCAACTTTTGCTCAAAATTTTACATAGTGTGATTATGTACTAATAGTTTCGTGGAGGTTAAATTTTTGTGATTCATATGCGTGCGCTAGATATATCATTCTTTTCTTATTAGATTTTTTTTTTCCCCCACTACAACGGGTAGCGAGTGTTTCTTTCTCTTATTACAAGGGTTGAGTAAGTATAAAATATTTTTTTCCCCACTCCTCTCTTTTCAATTAATTTAGGAAAATCTCAATTACAAATTTATTTCCGTCTCAGTCTTAATTCACGTCAATATAAATTGATTCTTTCCAACCATCATTTTTTTTTTATCTATTTCACTTCCTCTTTTACCCTTCCTCATTGTTTCTGAAGTTGCTCTCTCCTCAACTCTGACCCTGACGCAGAGTAATTCACAGATCGACCCGCGCGGTCAGGTCGCTGTGGGGGTTGGAGGGGGGTGGGGAGCCCCCTCTCGGAGGTTAGGGAGTGAAGCCCCTAGACTAATTTTTTTTTTTGTTGATCGACCTTATACAGATCTCATTTGTTCATACTTGCGATGAGTTTTTGTTTGTGTTTGTGATCAATGTGACATTTAGATCTGCATTGTATATCGATCATTACCATTACAGTCGAAGTTCTCACAAAGTCCTTATATAAAAGATAGCGACCTTGAGTTTTTGATTTATTTTCTGTTGGATGATGACAATACTGAAATGTAAGGAATCCTTTTCTGTGAGGAATGCGACTCAAAGACGGTGAATCATAACCTGATTTTGATTTTAGGGGAGCTAGGGTTTTAGAGGGGGTGATATAGTGAAAGAATAGATGGTTGCACCATAGTAGCAGACCTTATAATGAGTATCAGTCCTCATAATAAGAACTATGACTATAAGGATTGCAACCAGGCAGATCTCACAAAGTCACAGTCGCAGTTGTGGAACGCTTCGAGGTCGAAGTCAAAGTCGCAGTCAGTGTCACAAAGTCACAGTTGCGGAGTGCTAAGTTACGGTCGTAATTACAGTTAAAATTTAAAACGGGGGTATTTTAGTCCTTTTTGCATTTCGTGATTAAAATTCCATCCGATACGTGTCTGCAATCTAGCGCCCGCTAAAAAAAAAATTAATCCCAAGCGAAAAAAATTGTAATTGAGGTTTTCGCTAATTAAGTTTTAATATAGCAAATTCAGCCGAAATTCCCCTATTAATATTTGTTAAAACTATGCAAAAACTTGTGGTACTAGTAAACCTAGAAAGACTTGCATTTTGATCCTCTACGCTATTAGAAAGACTAAGAGAAGGCTAAAACAAACTTGGATGGAGGAGACAATCGAGAATGATATGTTATTGTTTTGTATAATAGAAGATATGACTTTTAACAGAGTTGAATGGAAGAAAAATATGTTATAGATCAAAGGCCTCGTGGGTCTAGGCTTTCGTTTTCAGTTTAGTAGATGCTCCTGGCTGGCAAAAGGTGGTCAGAGTCCTCAACTTCTAGAGTTTAGTCTTTGGGCTTAGACTTACAACCAAAGTATCTTAATTAGGTAAGATTGAGAGAGGAGAGAGGATAGCTGTTTCCCAACCCACAACTCCATGAAAATCAAGTCACTCCGTAGTCTTTTGTACCAAATATAGATAAAAAATGGACTAGTTTAGACATACACGTGGGTATGAGGTGTTCTGCCATTCACAATGAAGTTAATGTGCGAGGAGAAGAAGTTGAAATTTGAGTTTTCTAACTCGTTAGAGGATTAGCAGAGAAAGAGAGCAACAACAGCACGAACAGGATGCACACAAGAGGATGCAGCCAGAGACGTGCACGGGGGCGTGCACAACATGCACGAGGAGGAAACATGTTGGGCGATCGACCGGGCGGTCGACTGCATGCGCAGAGCGGTCGACCTTACGGTCGACCGACTTGCACTGAAGGTTATAGCAGACAGTGCATTTGTTTTTTGGACTTGGGAGATTGGTCTAGCGGTCGACCGATTGGTCGACCACACAAGGAGCCGGTCGATTGTGCAACGGTTTTGGCAACTCCGAGTTAATTTCTGAATTCTGTTTAAATACGGATTTCGTATCTGATTTGATTTTCTTTCAATAGGCTCTCTCCTCTGGCATAAAAGGAGGACCTTTGCATCCTCATGAAGTATCAATTGAGTATTGATTTGTATTGAGTTCTAGGGTTAGTTTGTTTGAGGGAATTCTATGGCTAAGTGTATAGTTCTCTAGTTGGATCTTTGAATCAATTTGTAACCCTTGAAACTCTGTTTGTTTGAATAGAATCTTCTCCCTTCTGCCCCGAAGACGTAGGCAAGTTGTTAATGTTAGACTTATTATGTTTTAAAGTCTAAATTATTTTGGGCCTAATCAAGTCAATTGGATATTTGCACCCACCCACTTAATCTATGTTGTTTGACCGAATAAAGAATTGATCGAACCTAAATGGTTTTGGTCTAGAAACGTTTTCAATTACACTTAACCATAAGTGTATTTAAATTAATATGTGAGACTCATCTACACGTGTGGAACTTGTGTTATAAATTAAGGGTCTAAATTTATGATGAGTTGAAGTAGGGTTCTTGATGCTATATATATCATAGGTAGAGTTCCCTCTCCACCAACAATGACCATCTCTCTTGGAGGCCTCTCATCTCCTCTAAAGATAAAGAAAGAATTTGGTGGCTGGAGAGAAGAATCCTCTCCCTCAACTCCGGCGTCCTCCAAATGGAGCAACGTTCGGCATCTCTTTCGTGATGGAATCAAGTATGCCTAAAACCCTCCTTCCCTTTAATCATGATAAAGAAGTTATGCATATATGAAATCTTGTATGGAATAAAATAAGATCTATCAATTGGTATCAGAGCCTCGTCTTTATCGGATCATCGGGATATAAAGTAAAAATCTTTTGATCTCGATCTATGAAAATTATGTATCTTTTTTTTTTAATTCAATAAAGATTATTTTTTGTGTCTCAAATAATTGAATTAAATTGGAGATGATAAATTGAATTAGGTATATATTTTTTGAAATCTTTTCTGTCTGTTATTATTATTTTTAATTTTGTTTTTTTATTAAAAAAAAGCCTTAAGTTAATATCTTTAAAATAAAAAAAAAAGAAAAAGAAAATTCAACATTGCCTGCCTGCAGCATGCATGCAGGCGTTTGCATGAAGGCATGCGCAGGCCTACATGCTGCGCGCGGCCAGTGTTACAACAACAAAAAAAAAAAAAAAAGAATGTCGAGCCATTGTTTTGGGGCTATTAAGTTTGATTAGAGTTGGAATTAAGACTTTAATTTAATGATAAAGTCTCATTTTAATCAACTTCAAATTAAATTTTTTGAGGTTGTTGAGATTAATTTTGAGTTAGGGATGAGATATAATTCTACCCTATTAAGAAAATTTTTGTAGTAGAATTCTATTCAAATAAAGAAACCTAATCCTAACTAATCTCACATGAAGTTAATCGGGTTTTATTCAGTTTATTAAACCTGACCCATCAAAGAAACACATAACTTATCATTGCGGGTCGGCTCTGATGCAGATCCGATAAGCACTGTACATCCGTTTTACCAATAGAAACTTCAATTAGCCGTTAAGGGCTCATCCGACCTCTATTTGGGCACGTAAATAGCCGTTTCAAACCTATTAACGAGCACTACAGTATTATAGGCACAAGCCATGACAAAATAGTAGCTAGTTGGCATAAAAAAGGCATTGAAGTGTTTATTTACCATGTTTTATGTGTACCCTTACATGCTTCCGCTTCATCAATATTTATATTATTGCTTATATTGTTTTTAGCATGATGAATATTGATGTTTATTACAGTAGATAACACACAGATATATATGCTTGGTTTGATTGTGTGCCCATACTTGTGTTTAACTAAGAGAGCTTCATATAGCACCTCAACTCTTATTTAGAAGAATCAAGAGGAGTTAGTCCAGGGCCCTTTACCGGAATTCGGCTACACTCTTTGGTTATACTAAGTGCGTTGCATTTAGTTTTTAATTCCGCATTATTTATCATTAGATTAGCCTTACACCTATTCACCCCCTTCTAGGCGTACTTTCAATTGGTATCAGAGCTTACACTCCTGATATTAGATTTAACCACCTAGGAGTGTGATCTTGGTTGCTAATCTAGTATTTGCATTTGCATACTTATTTATTTATTCATACCACTCATGGATTACTTAACCCCTCCCATATTTGATGTTTTCAACATTGACATGTGAAAATTTAGGATGAGTATTTACCTAAAAACCCTAGGCTTGCATGTGTTCCTTGCCGCTACCAAGAAATCCTATCTTGGTAATAACAAGCATATATAGGCCAATGCACAAGCCCTTGAGGCACTTAGAAGCACGCTTAACAAAGAATATTTGTGTATATTTTCTCATTGTGATTCCGCTCTTGCAGTGTGGAACATTTTAACCTCTCCAAAGCTTCAATTGCCAATCCAAGTGGAGAAGGAATCTAATGGAGAAGAATCCGACCAACGTTGCTTCATGGTCCAAGGGAATGACTCCCTTGAGGTACATTCGTATACTCAACTAGATAGTGCTAGTTCTTCTTGTGATGATTATGTTGATCCTGATGCATTGAATGAAAAGCTATTTATTGTTTGTGAGAACCTCTTTGAAAAATATAAAGTTTTGAAAAAGAAAATTTTAAATTAACTAAAGAAAATAAAGAGTTGTTTTCTAAACTTGATATTGTTTTGCAAGGAAGGGATGAGATTTCAAGTGAACGTGAGTCACTTAAATCCCAACTTGACATTGCCCTAAATGAAAATAAAATTTTGAAAAATAAAAATGATTATGAAATTGTTTTGAAGAAAAATGAAGTTATATCTTCAAAACTTGATTTTGTTGTAAAAGAAAATGAATCTTTGAAAAACAAAATTATTTCTATATCAAAAGAATTGGATTTGGTTTCTAAGAAAAATATTTTTTTGAAAAATGATTTAGATTCACATGTTTGCCATGCTAGTATAGCTTCATCATCTAGCATACCTATTGCATGCACCTCTTTTTTTATGATTAAAAATGATTTAAATACTTTAAAGAAGAGTGTTGATTGTTTGGGTTCCACTTTGAGCCAATGTGCCATGAACCACACACGTTTGGAATTCATGTTTCCCAAGAAACAAATTTCACCTATGCGTGCACACAAACTACAGCATACACATGCTCCTCACGTTCACACTCACAATACTGTGTATGCTCATGTGTACACTTGTACACATTGTGGACGTAAGGGTCACCTTGCTAAATTTTGTTATGATAGACTACATGATGTAAATTTAGCAAATAAATTTGTTTGGATTAGGAAAGGAGCTAACCCCCATGGACCCAAAAGAGTATGGGTAGCAAAGAGCACTCTTATTTTATTTGTTGTAGGTGTGGGCTCTCACATGACGTGAGAGTGATGGTGCCTTGAGGTGGATGCGTTTCATAATGGTGACTATTTTGGATGCATTACTTTCAAGGAGAGTTTGGTGGGAGGACCACCATGGTTTGGAGACATAGAGTGTGCCTTCTTAATTTTGGTAACGATCTCTTACTCCTCATTTATGTTTACATGCTTCCATTGTTGATTTTAGCATGTTTTAATGTTTCATGATTATTATGATAAATGTCATGATAATTAGATTGGTGACATACATGTATAGTATTTGAGTTACATGCATGTTCATATGGATTATTACTTTTATGTTCTCACTTTAGTTTAGCTATCATGTATATCATGACTCTAAATATGTGCATTCATATAATGATCATATTTATGTTTTGTTTTGAGCTTCATGTTTTGATTACATGTCTAAGATATAGTTTTCATTAAAACTTGTGTTAATACTTGTACAACTAGTGAGCCACCAATTGATTATTATATATTTGTACTTGATTGCTCATTTGTACCCATTAGATGTACTAGTATACCCTATGCATTTTGACTTGTATTCTCTACTTTTGTGCATGTTTTCATGTTTGTATTTAAACTTCATGTATATGTCTATTTTGTCTAAACTAATAGTTATACATATACATCCTTGAGCCACTTGCCTTCATGCATATATTTTTGTGGACTCATTCATGTTTGGATATGTATGTATACTTTAGTTTGTACAAAACATACATATGCCTTGAAGTTGTATTATTGAAAATAAATTTTAATGATTTTCGTGTTTTGATTTATAAGGAATTTCACATTGAGCTTATTTCCTATTTCCATGACTTTGAATTTCATTATACTTGTACACTCACATCATTCTTCTTTACGCATGATTTGTTTTCATGAGACTATATGTGCTTATAGACCTTTGAATGTTTAATGATCATGTGATTTTCATGTTCCATGAATATTCTCTTATTTTATTCCTTACTTGAAGGATTTCGTACTAGTTTGCAATTTTATCATATAACTAATTGCGTATTCTTCATTTTTTAGTAGAGTTTTCAATTGTGCTAAAACTATTTTTCAAACTTATTTTTGAAAACCCCTACCCATTTAAGGGTGGATGGTTGGGCGACCATGCCTTGTATGCATTATCGAAAATCTATTTAAGCATGTGCATGAAATGGGTGGTAGGGAGTATGAGTTATACACTTGATCTCATTGTGTTTTCAATTGGTATCACAATTGATTTCTATTTTGTATACTCATATTTGTTTCTATATATGTCTGCTTTAACTTCAAATAGTATCAATTTCGATTGGTATTTAATTTTTCATACATATATATGTGTTTTGATTGTGCTTACTATATCTCTATATCTTTAAAGCACAAATTTGGTTGTGCTAAGCTTGATTTAGTCCTTAATGATAATTATTTTCAAATTGATATCTTATACAAGCTTATGCTTCATTTTTATTAGTAATTCATAAAGGGGGAGAAAATTCTTGTTTTACCTTTTAATCGGTTTTGTTTACCATTGATATCTTACTCCCACTCTTTATATTGAAAAATGATATCTTAGTTTTCATTTGGTTTCCTATGCTCCTAATGAAAATTATTTTCAATTGGTATATGGTTCATTTTCAATATTGGTATCAAGAACTTAAATTGAGTATTCTCTATTTGGTATCTCTATTGCAAAATAATTTTAGTGTTTAACCAAAAAGATTAGTTTATGTTTTTAATTGGTATCAAAAGTGTAAAACATTTTAAATTGGTACTAATTTTTACAATTGATATCAAGATTACCTATATGTTTATATCTTTCAATTGATATCAAAATTTTTGTTGTTTTGTTTATTTTCAATTGGTATCATAAATTGGTATCATGATGTTTTGATGTATAACTTCATACTAAATATATCTTTCAATTAGTATCATTTTGATTTGTATTGCTTATATGCAAGGGAAGCTTAACATCTTCTCTATATATAGATTCATGTTGAATGTATGTCATATTGAAGTGATTGACCTTTCTTTGGTATGTAGTACACGTGTGTAGTAGGAGCTTCACATCTCCTTTTATACATTGCATATGATGCTTTATGTGGTTAGGGTTTAGTCATCTCTTTTCATATAAATACATGTATGCATGGGGAGTTAACTTTACGTCTCTCCTCTTCATGAATGTATATAGCATATATACCTTAAATGTTTTGATTTATGCAAAAAGGGAGAAAAATATTGTTTATGCCCTTTATTGTTTTCACCCCTTTATTGATGAATTGACAAAAATGGGGAGAGATATTTTGGAGTTTGATATATGCATGTTTGTTTATATATGTTTGTTTTTATATGCATATGTGTTTAAATTTATTATCCTTTACCATTGGTATCAAAAGCATCTTTTGTTGGTATTGATATTAAGAGCATCTTTTATTGTTTTGTTGGTATTAAGAGTTTTTATTGGTATCACGAGCAACATTGTTTTTAAGAATATGTTTATTTTAAAATAGAATCTTTATTGGTATCAATAGCAACATTATTTTTAAGAACATGTTTATTTTTAAATTGAGATTTATGGCGAATTTGAGGGGGAGAGAGGCGGTGGGCGGGGAATTTAATTTTTTGGGAAAATTTGAGAAAGAAAAGAAACAACATCGGTTCATTGAACCGACGTCTAATTTTTTTTATTTTTTTACTTTAGACATCGGTTCTTCAAAGAACCGACATCGTAAGTTTTGCATACGTCGGTTCATTTTGGCACCGACGTGTTAAGTTTTTTTTTTTAAAAAAATTTTCTGGTTTGAGATTCTACGTCGATTTTTTGGAAAATCGATATCGTAAGTTTTTTAAAATATTACAAAAATGTCACCGCCTTTATTTTTTGAGTTTCTACGTCGATTCTTTGGAGAACTGATGTCGTAAGGTTTTCAAATATTATAAAAATGCCACCGCCTCTTTTGTACGTCATTGTGTGACTGAGTTGGCACAGACGCCCTTTACTCTAGTTTTGATGATGATTAACTCATGTAGTTATAATTTTCTAATAATCTTGTGATATTTAGTTTGAGATATTTGATTAAGATATTAGGAGGTGATTAGCTTCAACAAAGGTGTTTTGGAGCTTTCACATGGTGATTCAAGAGCTCGAGCGTCAAGTTCACATCTAGCACTCGGTTGGAGTCAAGCCCGGTGGATCACGTTTGGATCGAGTCGACTTGGAGACGGCATTCTACAAGAAGACATCGGTTTGTTTTAGTATAGTTTGTTTAGATCTCATTGTAAAGATTAGATAGTGTGATATGCTCAAGTTCACAATACACACAAAAGTTTCATGTTTTGGTTTTGGTTTTCGATTTAACCGACCTTGGTTTTCATGAATAGATAGAATGAAAATAAGTTTACATGGTTTAATGTATATTAGATTTGATCTATATACATCTATGCTTCATCTACTTAGAAAAACTTATTTTTATAATCTACTCATGAGTTTGGAGTTTTGTATTTAAACAAAACTTATCTTTGGATTTAATATCAAAACATAGATATAATATCTTTCATGTGTATTGGATTCCATCCATATACAATATGCTTCAAAGTTGTTTCAATATCATATTTTTGTATTTACATGAGTTTTGAAAAAATCGGTTTTCCATTTCAAAAATCTTAGTTTTGAAAAATACAGTTTTTGATTTAAGGCAAATTTTTAATCTCACAAAAATGGTTCAAATAGTTTGTAATATGTGTCGAATCTTTGTCACACATATTTTTATTTCAAAGATCTTATATGAACTGATTTTTGTGAAATTTATGTGATTTTATGGGATTTAATTAAAAATAAAAACCCAAGTTTTTAAGTCCTATAATGGCTAGACTGGCTGTCTGCCGGTCGACCGGAACGGTCGACCGCAGCAGTAGTCGGTCGACCGGTGCGGTCGACCGACGTGCACAAGTGTGCACGCCAGCTTGAGTTGGTAGGCCGGTCGACCAGGTCGGTCAACCGTCCAGAGAGCTCTGCTCTCTGGAAATGGTCCCGCTCGACCGGGCCGGTCGACCGGCAGAGAACTTTGCTCTCTGTATTGAGTCTCGGTCGACCGGACCGGTCGACCGGAGGCACAACGGTCAGAAATATGACCGTCGAGCCGGTCGATCGGGCGGTCGATCGGAAGGGAAAACTGCCCTTTCCTGGCTGCCAACGGGCAGATTTTTATGGGGCTATAAATACCCTATATTTGAGTTGGTTTTCAACAAGAGTTTTAAGAGGAAAAATTCTCATTCTTTCTGGTGTTTATACACAAGTTTTCAAAAGAGTTTTTAAGCCAAAAGATTTTGTCTTTATTTGTTTAAAGGGTTGAGAAATCAAGAAAATGAGAAGTCTTTGGGATTGTTTTTAATCTTCATTTTTATATCTATTCTAGAAGTTTTCCCAAGAGTTTTCTTTGTGATTTTGATTTCCAAACTCTTTATTTTCTCACACTTGAGCTTATTCATCTATCCTATCTATTAGGATCTTGTTTTGTGAGAGAGATTTGGCTTGTGGTTGAGAGAGACCACCAAGTTGTAAACTTTCCCTTTATTGTGATATCCCTCTAGTGAGAGGTGATAGTATTGGTATTCCTCTAGTGAGAGGTGATAGTGGAGGTTGTGTTGGAATTCCTCAAGTGTGAGGTGATTGTGTTTGTGTGGCTTTGAGCCTAATCTCTCTAGTGAGAGGTGAATTGTTGTTTGGCTAAGTGCCTAGACCCTCTAGTGAGAGGTGGTTATTTAGATTTGTGCCTATCCCTCATTTGTGTGGTTGATATTGTGTTGGTTTATGCCTTGCCTCTAGTGAGAGGTTGTAATTGTTGAAGAGAGGAGTTATGTACTCCCAAATTGTATTTACCCAAATCCTCAATAGAGGTTCCCTGTGTGGGAAGTCCTGTGTGGACGAGTTAGTGGAAATCCTTCTGTGTGAAGGCGGGGACGTAGAGCTGTGTACTCGAACCTCGAAACATATCCTTGTGTTTGCGTTTGATCCACTTTCTCTAACTCTCTCTTTTACATTGTGCATTGTATCTTATTGTTATATCATATATACATGCTTAGTTTGATTGTGTGCCCATACTTGTGTTTAACTAAGAGAGCTTCATATAGCATCTCAACTCTTATTTAGAGGAATCAAGAGGAGTTAGTCCAGAGCCCTCCACCGGGAATTCGGCTACACCCTATGGTTACACTAAGTGTGTTGCATTTAGTTTTTAATTTCGCATTATTTATCAATAGATTAGCCTTACACCTATCCCCCCCCCCCCCCCCGCTTTAGGTGTACTTTCAAAACTAACATCAAACATGTGACGTGAAAGTCCAATTTTGTACTAGTGATAATAGCGGAAGATGAAGAGATGACTCAGCACTAAGCACAACTAAATGAGTACGGCCCAACGCAGGCTTATTGATAGTGTAGAATGATGATCAACAGAGGATTTTGAAAGGCTTTAATATTGTGATAATTTGGAAAAGAGGAAATTTTAGTATATTATTCATAAAACAATTACATCATAAGTGGAGAATGAAATAAAGAAAGTATACTTGTCTAGATATAACGTATCATATGTTTATATACATGTCTAGATACAATGTATCACATGTATCATATGTCTGCTAACAAGAAGTACAACATATCATGAGACTAATTGCCATAAAATAGAAACATAGTAGAAAGGTACATTTCTCTCTCAAATTTGATTGACGCAATGCGTATTAGAAATTAAGTGTACACCATATCTCAGTTCTCACAAGGATTTGATGGAAAACTTCACCAATAACAAGATGTTTATACTTCGCTAATCAAAATCAAGGTTACAATTATTCCAAAAGAAAGGAGAACTTTTACCGTTGAGTTGGAGAGTCTCGGTGTCGACGCTGCCCCAGATCATTGCCTCGAGGCGATCGTTGTTGACGGGAGCTGCATCGGTCCAGTGCTCGCCAGCCCTGCAAACACCTCCTTCAGCGATCACGATGACGGCGTCTCCTCCTCCGCTTTAGTCGAATCCATTCCCCACCAATCCGAGTCCCCTTCGCTTAGGCGACGAACCCAAGCATACTCCCCTTTTTCGCCGTCAAACTCCATTGACAATCAACACAGAATTTGGTGTCGAGCACTAAATTTTAGTAAAAAGGAGGAAGAATCTGTGAGCCTTGGACCCTTTCGATTCGCCATGGGAAATCTTGCAAGCGATTCTCTATCCTTCTCATTGCCTGTTTGTTTTGCTGCGAGCGTTAAGAAAAGGTGTGAGTGGGGAATAAGAGAAAAAGATGGTGAAATTTTAAGATTTATACTAGTCTACCATCGTCGTTAGTGGTAAATGAACAGAAGACGACGAGAAGGTGGGGGTCTGAGGAGGAAGAGGGGGTGGAGGAGGAAGAGAAAAAGGGAGGAGGGAGGGCGGGCGAAGAAAGGAGGATCAGAGAGGGGGAGAGAGAGGGGAGGAGGATCAGAGAGGGGGAGGGAGAGGAGGAGAGCGAGCGAGAGAGGGGGGCAGAGGACAGACGGACATACATAATTTCTGAAAGAGTCACGGGAGAAAACCTTCGTTCGGTCAGTTTTGACAAGTAAATTTTCCCGTGTTTGATTGTAATTGATTGTAATGTGAAAGTGTAAGTGAAGTATATTGTATTATTCAGTATTTGATTAGTAACATGGATATAAAAATGAAAAAAGTTGATCATAAAGTTGACCGCAAATAATATTAAAATAAATATTAATTATAAATTTTTAAAAGACTCTAATTAGACTGCAAGTGAGATTTATATAACCACAAAATTAACTGTTTTGAGTCACAACTTATTGCAAGTGAGAGTCACATGACCAAAAAATTAACTGTAGCACCCTGCAAATGAGAAAATAGTGGTGTAAAAGAGATGTGTAAAAGAGAAAAGGATAAGGAGTTTTTACATTTTTCCTTTTTCGGTTTCAAACAAACGCCAGAAATGAAAAATGAGTTTTTCTTACTTTCGCTTTTTCCTACTTTCACCCCAAATCAAACACGCCATCTGTCTCACGCTTTCACTCACGGCAGCGACCGGAAGAGGACTTTAACGGGCCCGGCCGACGAGGGTCGGGTTACGGTCCTAATGTAGCCAAGCTTTTGATTTTAAATAAAATAAATAAATTACGGATCGCACCGTGGGTCACGTCCATGGTCCGGGTCCATGAATAGTGCTGGATTAATAATATCTTACTGTTGAAAACTTCGGATACCATGGAAGAGGAAACAACGGCAACTTGAATCTTTGTGAAGTGCATCAACAGAGGTTTCTTTGTTGTTTGCGAGCCAAAAATCTGGACAGTCCTTGCCAAATGAACATTTAGAAGGAATCCAAAGGTTTGATCAGGATGGTCACTAGAAATTGAAAACTTACTAGATTTTTCAACTTTTGCTCAAAATTTTACATAGTGTGATTATGCACTAATAGTTTCGTGGAGGTTAAATTTTTGTGATTCATATGCGTGCACTAGATATATCATTCTTTTCTTATTAGATTTTTTTCCCCCCTACTACAACGGGTAGCGAGTGTTTCTTTCTCTTATTACAAGGGTTGATGTAAGTATAAATTTTTTTTTCCCACTCCTCTCTTTTCAATTAATTTAAGAAAAATCTCAATTACAAATTTATTTCTGTCTCAGTCTTAATTAACGTCAATATAAATTGATTCTTTCCAACCATCATTTTTTTTTATCTATTTCACTTCCTCTTTTACTCTTCCTCATTGTTTCTGAAGTTGCTCTCTCCTCAACTCTGATCCTGACGCAAAGTAATTCACAGATCGACCCGCGCGATCAGGTCGCTGTCGGGGTTGGAAGGGGTGGGGAGCCCCCTCTCGGAGGCTAGGGAGTGAAGCCCCCAGACCAATTTTTTTTAGATCGACCTTTTACAGATCTCATTTGTTCATGCTTGCGATGAGTTTTTGTTTGTGTTTGTGATCAATGTGACATTTAGATCTGGATTGTATATCGATCATTACTACTACAGTCGAAGTTCTCACAAAGTCCTTATATAAAAGATTGCGACCTTGAGTTTTTGATTTATTTTCTGTTGGATGATGACCATACTGAAATGTAAGGAATCCTTTTCTGTGAGGAATGCGACTCAAAGACTATGACTCATGACCTGATTTTGATTTTAGGGGAGCTAGAGTTTTAGAGAGGGTGATACAGTGAAAGAATGGATGGTCGCACCATAGTAGCAGACCTTATAATGAGTACCAGTCCTCATAATAAGAACTATGATTATAAGGATTGCAACCAAGCAGATCTCACAAAGTCACAGTCGTAGTTGTGGAGCTCTTCGAGGTCGAAGTCAAAGTCGCAGTCAGTGTCACAAAGTCGCAGTTGCGGAGTGCTAAGTTACGGTCGTGATCGCGGTTAAAATTTAAAACGGGGGTATTTTAGTCCTTTTTGCATTTCGTGATTAAAACTCCGCCCGACACGTGTCTGCAATCTAGCGCCCGCTAAAAAAAAATTAATCTCAGGCGAAAAAAATTTTAATTGAGGTTTTCGCTAATTAAGTTTTAATATAGCAAATTCAGCCGAAATTCCCCTATTAATATTTGTTAAAACTATGCAAAAACTTGTGGTACTAGTAAACCTAGAAAGACTTGCATTTTGATCCTCTACGCTATTAGAAAGACTAAGAGAAGGCTAAAACAAACTTGGATGGAGGCAATCGAGAATGATTTGTTATTGTTTTGTATAACAGAAGATAAGACTTTTAACAGAGTTGAATGGAAGAAAAATATGTTATAGATCAAAGGCCTCGTGGGTCTAGGCTTTCGTTTTCAGTTTAGTAGATGCTCCTGGCTGGCAAAAGGTGGTCAGAGTCCTCAACTTCTAGAGTTTAGTCTTTGTGCTTAGACTTACAACCAAAGTATCTTAATTAGGTAAGACTGAGAGAGGAGAGGGGAAAGCTGTTTCCCAACCCACAACTCCATGAAAATCAAGTCACTCCGTAGTCTTTTGTACCAAATATAGATAAAAATGGACTAGTTTAGACATACACGTGGGTACGAGGTGTTGCCATTCACAATGAAGTTAATGTGTCAGGAGAAGAAGTTGAAATTTGAGTTTTCTAACTCGTTAGAGAATTAGCAGAGAAAGAGAGCAACAACAGCACGAACAGGATGCACACAAGAGGATGCAGCTAGAGACGTGCACGGGGGCGTGCACAACATGCACGAGGAGGAAACATGTTAGGCGATCGACCGGGCGGTCGACTGCATGCGCAGAGCGGTAGACCTTACGGTCGACCGACTTGCACTGAAGGTTATAACAGACAGTGCATTTGTTTTTTGGACTCAGGAGATTGGTCTAGCGGTCGACCGCACAAGGAGCCGGTCGATCGTGCAACGGTTTTGACAACTCCGAGTTAATTTCTGAATTCTGTTTAAATACGGATTTCGTATCCGATTTGGTTTTCTTTCAATTGGCTCTCTGCTCTGGCTATATAAGGAGGACCTTTGCATCCTCATGAAGTATCAATTGAGTATTGATTTCTATTGAGTTCTAGGGTTAGTTTGTTTGCGGGAATTCTATGGCTAAGTGCATAGTTCTCTAGTTAGATTTTTGAATCAATTTGTAACCCTTGTAACTCTGTTTGTTTGAACAGAATCTTCTCCCTTCTGCCCCGAAGACGTAGGCAAGTTGTTAATGTTAGACTTATTATGTTTTAAAGTCTAAATTATTTTGGGCCTAATTAAGTCAATTGGATATTTGCACCCGCCCACTTAATCTATGTTGTTTGACCCAATAAAGAATTGATTGCACCCGCCCACTTAATCTATGTTGTTTGACCCAATAAAGAATTGATCAAACCTAAATGGTTTTAATCTAGACACGTTTTCAATTACACTTAGCCATGAGTGTATTTAAATTAAAATGTGGGACTCATCTACACGTGTGGAACTTGTGTTATAAATCAAGGGTTTAAATCTATGATGAGTTGAAGTAAGATTCCTTGATGCTATATATATCATGGGTAGGGTTCCCTCTCCACCAACAATGATCATCTCTCTCCTGGAGGTCTCTCATCTCCTCTAAAGATAAAGAAGAGAACTTGGTGGCTGGAGAGAAGAATCCTCTCCCTCAACTCCGGCGTCCTCGAAATCAAGCAATCTTCGGCATGCCTTTCGTCGTGATGGAATTAGATATGCCTAAAACCCTCCTTCACTTTGATCATGATAAAGAGGCTATGCGATCTTGTATGGAATAAAATAAGATCTATCAATTGATATCAGAGCCTCCTCTTTATCGGATCATCGGATATAAAGTAAAAATCTTTTGATCTCGATCTATGAAAATTATGTATCTTTTTGTTTAATTCAATAAAGATTATTTTTTGTGTCTTAAATAATTGAATTAAATTGGAGATGATAAATTGAATTATGTATATATTTTTTGATTATTATTTTTTTTAATTTTTTTTATAAAAAAAAATTGGTGGCTGGACGCAATGCATGCAGGGAGCCTGCAGGCATTGCAGGCCTTAAGTTAATATCTTTGAAGGGGAAAAAGAAAAAAGAAAATTCAACATTGCCTGCATGCATGCTGCATGCAGGCGTTTGCATGTAGGCATGTGCAGGCCTACATGCTGCGCGCGGCCAGTGTTAAAAAAAAAAAAAAAAAAAAAATGTCGGGCCATTGTTTTGGGGTTATTAAGTTTGATTAGAGTTGGAATTAAGACTTTAATTTAATGATGAAGTCTAATTCTAATCAACTTCAAATTAAATTTATTTGAGATTAATTTTGAGTTAGGGATGAGATATAATTCTACCCTATTAAGAAAATTTTTGTGGTAGAATTCTATTCAAATAAAGAAACCTAATCCTAACTAATCTCACATGAAGTTAATCGGGTTTTATTCAGTTTATTAAACCTGACCCATTAAAGAAACCCATAACTTAACATTGCGGGTCGGCTCTGATGCAGACCCGATAAGCACTGCAGATCCGTTTTACCAACAGAAAATTCAATTAGCCGTTAAGGGCTCATCCGACCTCTGTTTTGGGCACGTAAATAGCCGTTTCAAAGCTATTAACGAGCACTACAGTATTATAGGCACAAGACATGACAAAATAGTAGCTAGTTGACATAAAGAAGTCATTGAAGTGTTTGTTTACCATGGTTTATGTGTACCCTTACATGCTTCCGCTTCATCAATATTTATATTATTGCTTATATAGTTTTAGCATGATGAATATTGATGTTTATTATAGTAGATAACACACAGATAATGATATATACATGTTCAAGTTAAAGAATTTATAAAAGAGCTTATTCAATTGCGTATGTAGTTCATGCGGACAATAGCCGACCCAAAGGAAGACTAATTGGCCGAATTATATACGACTTCGGATACTTGATGTGGGTAATGCAAGGAGAACCTTGGTGTGTGGTAATCGGTTCAAAGGAAGGTTGTCATACTATAGGCCCATATTGCATTACCTCATCAACTAGTCTGATGGCGGAACAAGAATCCAGATGTGTAGATTTGTGTGGCCCATGCATGTGACAATCGGCTCAAAGGAAGGTTGTCATTATGGCCGGGTCATTACATATATTATATGGTCAATATAGATTACTTAAACTTTAGGACCAATCTTATAAAGTGACAGTCGGCCCAAAGGAAGACTGTTCTCTTACATAGGACTTAAACTTTAGGGTATCTATATTGGGCCAGTACAGTATTGGCATAGAGAGACACAACTTGTTCTGAAAGTTCGGCCGGCAGCTTTATCGGTTAAACTGGTTGCATTTTTTAAAATTCATTTTTATGACTATTACAGTAGAATTTTGTTAAATGCAATATTTATGTTAAATTGATGAGAAATTGTACACTTATGTAATTTAAATTGAATGGTATAAAATTTAAGTAGTGGCAAGACCACATAAAAGATTGTTCTTCAATTCATGGACCTAGACTGCACTTTAAGGACTGATGGACCCCTACTATCACTAACAAAAGTTCAGTTAAAGAAAAGGTCAATTATGACAAGTGGGAGAGGTCTTACAGGACGTGTCTAATGGTCATAAAGCACACTATTCCTATAACTATTAGGGTATCTATGCTTGATAAAGTCAGTGCTAAGAGTTTTTTCAGCTGAAGTAGCCGACCTGTTTATTAAATCGGATAAAGTTGAGACCAGCACGCATCTTAACAAGCTGATAAATATATGCTACAACGGCAAAGAAAACATAAGTGAGTACATTATGGAAATGACCAATCTTGTTTCTAAACTAGAGACACTGAAATTGAAGCTCTCTAAAGAGATTCTAGTGCACTTCATTCTAATCTTTTTTTTTATAAAGTATAACCCTTTTCAAGATTATTTATAATGCTCAAAAGGAAAGTGGAGTCTCATTGAGCTCATTAGTCACTGCGTCCGGAAAGAAAAGAGATTGAAACAAGAAAAGACTAAAAGTGCTCACTTAGCATCCAGGGTAAACTTCGAATAAGAAAAGGAAAAGTAAAACTAAAGGGAGGAATATAAACACCACTACAGTAGTTGATCCTAAGTGACAAAAGTGCAGGAAAAGTAGCCTAAGGTCATTGCATGCTTCTTTTGTAAGAAAGTAAGCCACCTCAAGTAGGAATGCATAAAGTACCAGAAATTGCTATTTAGCGGGTATATCTCATATTTATATTTATCTGAGATTAATTTAGCTTTAGTGCCACTTCATAAATGGTGGATAGATAATTCACATAAGCGATTCAATGCGGAATTTTCAAACCCAAAGGAGGCCCAACCCAGCTGAGCGTTACGTATATATGGATGATGAAAATAAAGTTGCAATTAAAGCTGTTAGAGTTTGTAGGCTTAAATTAGATTCTGATTTTTTATTTAGATTTGAATGAGACTTTACATGTACCGTCCTTTTAGGCAGAATCATATTTCTATTTTATTTGTTAGACAGATCTAGTTTTACTGTCACTCTTGATAATGAAATGCTTAGTCTACTTTCTAAATCTAAAGTTGTTGGTACTAGAATTCTGATTGATGGCTATATAAATTGAAACTTCATGCTTTATATACTGAATCTCTATATGTGAATAGCCTAGGCACTAAGCGAACATTAATTAAAAAAATATTAGAAAGTTAGGTATTAGACGGAGTTCAGGTGTCTTAAATTTGGTGTATACAGACATTTGTGGTCCATTCCCTATAGCTTGTTGGAATGGTCACGAATATTTCATCACTTTTACAGATAATTACTCTCGTTATAGGTACCTATACTTGTTACATGAGTAATCCGAATCACTGGACATGTTTAAAATCTATAAAGTTGAAGTTGAAAATCTATTGAATAGTAAAGTCATTAAATTTGATCATGGTGGTGAGTATTATGGCAGAAACAACAGATCAGATAGATGTTCAAAACCTTTTACCAATTTCTAAAAGAGTGTGGCATTGTCACTTAGTGTACCATATGAGGGACACCATGTCAAAATGGAATTGATGAGAGATAAAATCACACACTTAAGGACATGGTTAGGAGTATGATAGCTCACACTATTCTACCAGTCATTATAGAGTGAAACCCTAAAGACGATTGTCTACCTCCTCAAAACAGTAGCTAAAACCCTATACGAGTTATGGACTGGGAAATCTCCCAGTATTAGACATCTACATGTTTGAGGTTGTCCAGCAGAAGCTCGGCCATATATACCATATGAGAAATAGTTGGACTCAAGGACAGTTAGCTGTTTATTTATAGGGTATTCTGAGAGGTATAAAGACTTTAAGTTTTATTGTCCCTCTACTAAGAACATAAAGACGAATTGCTAAATTTTTTTGAGAATATTCAGAACAGTAGGAGTCAACTATATAAGAATTTCATATTTAAGGAAGAACATATTGTTATACCCATGACAATTGTTCCAAATGATAAAGTAGTTGTTCCAAGATGAAAATACAGTTGCATCCTTACTAGGTACATATACAGTTCATCCTGAAGTAGATCCTGCTGATGAGGTAGAACCTAAAAATTCTCAACTACAAGTGCCTAGGAGATCAACTAGGGAGAGGAGATCAGTCATTGTAAATGACTATATAGTTTATCTCTAAGGGCATGAGTTTGACATAGGGTTAGAGGATGACCCCACATCCTTGAATGAGGCCAAACTTAGTATTCACTTCACTAAATGGTTAAATGTCATGAAAGATAAGTTAAAATCCATGAAGGACAATGATGTTTGGATTTAGTAGAGTTGCCTAAAGGAAAAAAACTGATTGGCTGTAAATGAGTATTCAAAACCAAGCGGGATTCAAAAGGTAATGTCGAAAGGTATAAGGCACATCTTGTCACAAAGGGATTCACTCAAAGAGATAGCATTGACTATAAGGAGACTTTCTCCCCAGTTTTCATGAAAGATTCATTTAGGATTATCATGACACTGGTGGCTCACTTTGACCTAGAGTTATACCAAATGGATGTTAAGATTGCCTTTCTTAATGGTAGCATTGAGGAAGAAATCTGTATGGTGCAACTAGAAAGTTTTAAAGTGAAGATTTCATAATATTTGGTTTGCGAATGAAGAAATCCATTTATGGTCTAAATCTAGTATCCCATCAATGGTATTTGAAATTTGATCATGTAATATCTGATTTTAGTTTTAAGGAGATTATAAATGATCAATGCATTTACCATAATTTTAAAGAGAGTAGACTTATATTTATTGTGTTATATGTGAATGACATTCTACTAGCAAGTAACGATATGGTTCTTTTACTTGAGACCAAGAGTTTTCTCTCAAAGAATTTTGAAATGAAAGATTTTGGAGACGCTTCTTTTGTGATAGACATCCAGATTCAACGTGACAGGACACGTGGAATATTAGATTTATCACAAAAGGTCAATATCGATAAGGTGCTAGATAGATATGGCATAAAGAATTGCTCTAGGGGAGATAAGTTGAGTTTACTCTAATGTCTCAAGAACGACCTACAGAAAGAGCAAATGAAAGACATTCCATATGCATCGACGGTTGGAAGTCTGATGTATGCTCAAGTTTGTACCCATCCAGACATAGCATATACCATTGAGAAACTTAGCAGATACTTGATCAATCATGAGATTGATTACTGGAAGACTGACAAGAAGGTAATTTGATATCTATAGAAGACTATATGAAATCTAATCAGTTGCAGCTGATCGGATACACAGATTCAGATTATGCTGGATGTATTGACAATAGGAAGTCCACTTCAAGTTATATTTTTCCTGATTGTAGGAAGATGGTGGATTTAGTCGAGAGGCCATTACAGCTACACTGTGACAATAAGGGTTATAGAGCTCTACTGCAATAGTGACAAGAGTTCAACAAAGTCGAAGCATATCGACATCAAGTTTTCTGTCATCAATGATAAAGTTCGGAATCACATTGTGTCTGTTGATAGCGTTAGAACTATTCTTAACATTACAGATCCACTCATTAAAGGACTTTCACTTAAAAGTCTTCTTAGAGCATATTGCTCATATGAGGATGACTAGTCATTATGATATCCTGATTTTATGGGAGTGGATAATTTTATATAACAGACATTATTTCTAAGTGTACTTTATGGATATTTATTGATTCTGATAAATAAAGTTATCACTGCGTTTATTAAAGTTTACTTTTGCGCACTTGAGTTTGTTGAATTAGCAGTTAGGCTCGTTGGAGTCATAAGGCTAGACTCGTTGGAGTCATAAAATGGAAGCCAACTGGAATTGTACCTTATTTGATCAGAGGACATTTCCATGCTACACGTTCACATTTGATCTATGTCATTAAGGGTTCTGAAACTTGTGATGTGGAAGGTCTTACCTCGATTATACAGAAGGTAACGACCGTCATATTCGGTGGCAGGACACTTAATGGACCAGATTGTTCTGAAACGTGCTTTGTCGCGGTTAAAGTTTTGACGTCATAAAGTTATGCATAATATCTATTCATACAACTTGCTTGGCCCAAGTGGGAGATTGTTAGACTTATTATTTTTTAAAGTTTAAATTATTTTGGGCCTAATTAAGTCAATTAGATATTTGCACCCGCCCACTTAACCTATGTTATTTGACTTAATAAAGAATTGATCAAACCAAAATGGATTGGGTCTGGACATGTTTTCAATTATACTTAGCCATGAATGTATTTAAATTAAAATGTGGGACTCATCTACACGTGTGAAACTCGTGTTATAAATTAAGGGCCTAAATTTATGATGAGTTGAACTAGGGTTCCTTGATGCTATATATATCATGGGTAGGGTTCCCTCTCCACCAACAATGTCCATCTCTCTCTTGGAGGCCTCTCATCTCCTCTAAAGATAAAAAAGAGAACTTGGTCGCTGGGAGAGAAGAATATTCTCCCTCAACTCCGGGGTCCTCGATTTCGTGCAACCTTTGGCATCCCTTTCGTGATGGAATCAGGTATGCCTAAAACCCTCCTTCCCTTTGATCATGATAAAGAGGCTATGCATATATGAGATCTTGTATGGAATAAAATTAGATCTAACAGCTGAACCTCGTTAAATTTGTTTGCTTTCTCTTTGTATTTAGTTTCGTATCTCGTTAAATTTGTTTGCTTTCTCTTTGTATTTGGTTTCGTGCCATATTTGTGATTGACTCGACGTTTGGTCTGCTGATTTTGGGTGATTGACATGTTCAGATTGTTGGGAAATCTTTCAGAGGGCGCAACAACAAGTGGTATCAGAGCTTTCTAGATTTAGTGTGAGATCGTGTGGAGATTCCAAGAGCATTCTGATTCTGTTCGACGGAGATCATGTATCGATCGTGGAGCGGCATTGGGACTGCTCGTGAGATCGTGTGTCGATCTCAGAACAACGCTTTTTGGATTTCTTGAGGGATCGGATTTGGCGGAGTAGGTTTTGGAAACTCGTCGAGGATTTCACTCTGAAGTAAAGGTTCTATCTTTATCTAGTTTGGATCTATTTCAGTTTGATTTTCCGCATTGTGCTTAGCGTCTTTTGGAAGAGATTTGTCAAGAGTTAATCAGTCCACGGTGAAAACTGTGAACATCCATCAATCGAAAATCGATGTGGTAACGTTTGATGACACGAACAATTGGAAAGGCAAGAGAGATATTGAAAAGTTCAGAATTAATGGTCGTGAAGATTTGAAGGAAAATCAATGTGCTTATTGTAAAGAAGTAGGACAATGAAAAATTGATTGTCTAAGACTTAAGAATAAGAAGTAGCCGAAGCCCGAGACAAATCTAGCGCAAGCAGTTAGTACACCAGATGGCGATACTTCACAGGCAGGTGGATCGGACACAGACTCATTTGTTTATTCACTTTCTGTCTATTATTTGCTGTTCAGATGAATCTAAATGTACCGGTGCTACCTATCACGTTTGTCCCTAACGAGAGTGGTTTGTTAGTTTTGAAAAATGACATGACGTTTGGCGCCAGACACATATGGTAGATTGAAGGGATATGTACAGTTCGCATCAAGTTGTATGATGAAATGATTAGAGTTTTGAAGAATGCGATATGTACTTCAGTTGAAAAATAATTTGATTTCAGTTGGAACTTTGGAGGCGTAGGACCTAAGAGGGACTCTTGGAGAAGGCGTTCTCAAGATATCTAGTGGCTCATTGGTAGTTCTGAAGGGCATTCGACGTAACAACTTATACTACATGAAGGGTAGTACATTTATGAAAAATTTGGTTGCTACAGAATAGTCGTCTACCAGGTTATAGCAGATGAGGCTCAGACAAGTTGATTTGAATTCCTTGGAAGCATTTACAAAGTAAGGATTATTGGAAGGTGCATCTACCTGCAAATTGAAAATTGGACATGGTGTTCTGGACAAGAAGATGAAGGTGAAATTTGGCACCATAACTCACCGCTCGGAAGGTCTTCTTGATTGTGTTCATGTTGATATTTGGGGTCCTATCAAGACTACATTGCTTGGAGGCCATCGGTACTTTGTCTCGTTTGTCGATAATTTATCTAGGCGTTGTTGGGCATACCCTATGAGATAAAGATTTGAAGTTCTAAATATATTGGTGAAGTGGAAGAATATGATGAAGAAGGCTGGTAGGAGATTAAGATGCTCTAAATTGATCATGTTGGGGGGTACAAGGATCGGTTCCTACAATTTGGCCAGAACACTGGTATTAGTATTCACTTCACAGTTGGTACAAGGAGTGGCTAAGGAGATGAGCCGTTCCCTGCTGGAGAAAGTTCAGTGTTTGTTGTCTAATGCATCATTAGACAAGATATTTTAGGCTAAGACATTGGTATATGCTAGCCATCTCATAAATTGCTTGTCATCGACTGTGATAGAAGGTAACACTCCGTTGGATATTTAGTCGGGTGGAGCTGCTCAGGACTATGGTTTGTGTGGATATTTGAAAGTCCAGTCTACTTTAGTCGTATCAAATATAGCAAGATAAATCTGCGAGCAAAGAAGTTTATATTTTTTGGTGTCAAGAGAAATATAAAAGGCTACAAGCTATGTGACCCCGAAAATAAGAAGATTGTGTTAAGCAAACAAGTCACGTTTGATAGGACTTCATTATTGAAGTCTGCCATCTCTCAGCAGGTAGAGAGGATGAAGATCAAGGATGTATCACAGTGGGTGGAGGTTGATGTTACTTATCACCTCCAGTTAGTTTGGAAGTAGCTGAGATCTCACCGGATGTGACACTGGGTGGAGATCATGCAGCCATAATGGATACTAAAAAGGTTGAATTGGTTGCAACGAAAGGAACTAATTTGAATCCACAAAAGTGAGTGAAGAAGCGTGAATCTCAAATTGGTGAGCTCAAGTTGAAGGCCGTTATTCTCCATGACAGTGTTGGTAAGGAGATTCATATGACTCAGCTAGTTGGGTTCGTTGCTGCAGATTCGGTTTCTGTTGGATGAGCTCCGAATTAATTTCTGAATTCTGTTTTGGATACGGATTTCGTATTCGATTTGGTTTCCTTTCGATTGGCTCTCTCCTCTGGCTATATAAGGAGGACCACTACATCCTTGAAGTATCGTTTGAGTATCGATTTGTTTTGAGTTCTAAGGTTAGTTTGTTTGGGGAAATTCTACAGCCGAGTGCGTAATTCTCTAGTTGGATCTTCGGATCAATTTGTAACCCTTGTAACTCTGTCTGTTTGAATAGACTCTTCTCTCTTCTGCTCCGAGGACGTAGCCAAGTTGTCAAACCTCGTTAAATTTGTTTGCTTTCGCTTTTTATTTGGTTTCGTGCCATTTTTGTGATTGACTCAGTGTTTGGTTCACCGGGTGACTGGCGTGTTCGGATTGTTCGAAAATCCTTCGAAGGGCGCAACAGTTAAAGGTACTTGGATCTTTGGGTGGTTTTAGTACTTGCCACATCCCCATTAACTAAGGTCGCACCCCTTGTAACCCCCTGATCCCTGATGTACGTATCACAGTATCAGTAGTCGATACAGCGTACAAAATTAATTTGACCTTTCTACTAGTCAGATTCAGCCAGTTTCAGTTTCAAATATTATTTTCTAATATTTTCAATTTTTCTGGATTATTTTGGGAAATTTCCGTAGTTGGTGTCGACTGATACCGAGAATCGGCTTTACGATTTTTAATTCTCAAATGGAGTTACATTTTGAGAATCTACTTTCATATGGTGTCTTAGAATCATATTTTCTATATTAGGGTATTTTTGGGGATTTTTCTGAATTTATCAAAATTCGGGCCGAACTGGTATCGCCTAGTACCAGTGAAACCTTCCAAGATTTTTAATTTGCAAATCAGACTAAATTTCTTCAAACTATTTTCATATTACGTCTCAGAATAATATTCTCTATTTTATTTAATTTTTGGAACCGTTTGGAACTGGTCAAATATTAACCTAATTAAATAATATTATAATAATAATTTTAAAATTTTCTTTCTTCCTTTTCTTTTTTCCCTCTTCTCCAATTCTCTGGATCTCTCTTCTACTGCCTTACCCACCGCCTTTCTCTTCTCCCTCTCTTTTTATCTCTTTAATTCTCTCCTCTGTCTCACTCTAGTTGTCCCCCCTCTAATTATCTCTCTAATTAACCATCTTCTCTCTCTCTCAAACTCTCTTTATTTCTTCTCTCTCTCCCTCCCTCTCCCCACTGTTCCAGGCCAGGGGTGGCCCTGACTCACGCCTGCGGCCACGCGGCCAGTGGCCGGCGCGCCACCGTCGTGACCCGAGTTGAGCGCCGCCTCTTCCTCTCTTCTTCTTTTCCTTCTCTTCTTCTTCTTCTTCTTTTTCTTCTCCTCCTCTTCCTGTTCTTCTTCTCCTTCTTATTCCTTTTCTTTTTCTTCTTCTTCTCTCTCTCTTCCCCCAGCGCTCTCTTCCTCTCTCTCTTTTCCGCTGCCGACGGGGCAGAGCCGGCGGCGGCGAGGCTGCACCGGCGGGGCTGGCCTCCGCCAGTCCCTGCCATCTTCTCTCTCTCTCTCTCTTATTAGGTATAAACCCAATTACCTATTAATCTAAACCTGTTAGCCCTATAACCCAATAACCCGATAACCCATTATACTTAAGTTATAGGTTTGGGTTATCAGATCCAAACCCGACCCGTTATCTTACCCAACCCGCATCCAAAACCCAATAAAAGTAATATTACATAAACCCCCTGCTCAATAATATGTATTACATTTTGAACCTCATCTATTACATATTTAACCTATTATTATTATTTTTAGTGTTCGAGTGATAACTGGAGCATCCAGAGTCTGATTTGGACGATCCTGAAACCGTTGCGATCGTGGGGAAGAGAGCTACCTCCTCATGGCTAGTTTGTGAGTGTTTTCCTTTTTATAAATTATATTTATTCATGCTTTAATTAATAAATCGTGATTATGAGTAAATCACTAGAATGTTAATTAATAACTTAATTATAGAGAGGTCATATTTTATAATAAGAAAAGGCATGATAGTGTAGTAAACATAAACAATAAAATAATATTTTCATCTGCTTCATGATTTAATATAACATGTAGGTGATAGATGATCATATTTAATGGTTAGATTATTATTCCACATGTTTTTTCATCTATCACATCACCGGACACTGTCACTGCATGGGCATCAATCATGGTTACCTAATACTGCTCCATGTGCACTGATACACGTGTACTCCATTATACCAGACATTGTCACTATTACACTGTCACCTTTACCAATCCACTGATACACTGAATACTGTATTGCATGTAAATATCCGTTACACTCTACACCGTTGTTTTATGTTGTTCCATGTACATGTATCACCATTACATAGATACTGAGATTCACGACATTATTGAAATCACCTAGAGGGGGGGTGAATAGGTGATGGCTATACTAAGTGACAAATAATGCGGATTAAAAAACTATTTAACAATAAGCAACAATTATAAAAGACTTGCAAAAAATTAGACAAGTAATGTAGCAAATAAATGAGAGAGAGAGTTTAGAGAAAAGTGAACAATCGCAAACACGAAGATATGTTCCGAGGTTCCAGCCACTGCTCTACGTCCCCGCCTTCAACACGATGAAGGATTTCCACTATTGTTGATCCCACCGGATCATCAATATAAGGATACACTTGTCCTCTCTCACGGTGCCGCAACACCAACTCGGAGCACACTAGCTCGCTTGAGGCTGATGCCTCTACAACTTCTCAAAATGAAGAAAGGTGATCAACACTTGACCACAAACAATGTCTCACTTGCACAACCCTACAACCAAGATGAGGAGATGATATTTTTGGGATTGTGTAGTGCACAAATCTAGAAGAGAAGTAGAGGAATGCTTCAAGCTAAAAGGATTGGAAATTTTGGCACAAAGAAAACTTTTTGCTAAAGGCTAAACTTTTGAAAACTTTTAGCTTTAACTTGTAAATCTTGATTACTTTGTAAATCTTGTTAGTTTTAGTTGTAGAACACTCCCTCTATTTATAGGGGATGAAAAATGACTTACAAAGATCAAAAGAGTCGTTGGGGAGAAACCCAACACAAAACAAATTAGAAAAATATAGCTGTTGGAATCTGTCAGAAAATCTGACTGCTGTCGGTCGACCGGCCGGTCGACCGTCAACGGTCGGATTTCCGACCGTTGAGAAGCCGGTCGACCGGGACGGTCGACCGAAGTCCCAAACAGAGAGTGAGTCTCTCTGTCGGTCGACCGGGGAAAAACAGAGAGCACTGTAATTGCTCCCGGTCGACCGGTCGGTCGACTGATGTGCACACATGCACAGTGGTACATGTCGGTCGACCGCCCGGTCGACCGATGGAGCAATTCAGCTCTACAAGCGGTCGACCGTGGGTCGACCGGACTAGGCCCAAAGTCTGTTTTTCCAAAAGTTTTTTAAAGATAGGAATTTTTGATAAAAATTCTTTGGATGAGTAAATACAAAATAGAGTTCTATGGCTTGTAAGTATCAGGGTGTGATCATAGATCAACACCAAAATGATTTGAACTTTATTTTGATAAAAATCCTTTTTCTAAACAAAAACGGTTTTTCCAAAAACTTGTTTTTCCAAAAATGATTTTTCCAAACTTTGTTTTTCCAAAACTAGTTTAGAAATTTTGTAATAAAAATTTGTTTGTAAGCATGAAGCAATATCAAATGTGTGTGTGTGACAATCCCAAAGTAATCTACCTCTATCATCTTGGTTTTGACAAAATATACTAAAAAAATCCTAACTAAAAATGAAAATACAAATCTTGTATAAGTCTTCAATCTTGTTTGATCCTGGAGCTCTTCTATTGTGCTGGGCTCTGGGATCCAAATCTTTGCGGCTTCCAAATGTGTGAGTCTTGTGTTTGAGCCGTCAAACAATCTATAATTTTTAACCTGAAACTCATTTAAACAAAATTGTTAAAACATAACTATATATGTTTTGTTATCATCAAAACTTCGGGCTAATGGCCTTTGGGCCAACAATCTCCCCCTTTTTGATGATGACAAAACATATAGAATTATCACAAATATTTTGGGTGGAGACTTCAAGTGAAGCTCCCCCTTAACACATGCATATATAAAATAATCATACACAGGCATATAGGATATGAAACTGATACATATGCCAACCATCCATGCATACAAAAAAAAATACAGACTTATAGGTGTATGCATACATGGTTACCTCCATCCATCCAAAAATACCTCCGTCCTCCAAAATAGGTGATGGAGGTAATAAAAGTATAAGCACAATAATCACAACCAATCACATATGCCACAAATAGATAGAGAACATAACTGCCATAGTAAAAACACATGTTCATACATAAAAGAGGTTCATAATACATGTCCACCAAATCAAACACTAATACATGAAAACAACAACAAAATAACCCAAAATAACATATAAAGCAAAACAGCCCAAATAACTCTCCCCCTTTTTGACATCATCAAAAGGGTCACTCCTCAGCAAAATAGCAAAACAGCCCATGTAAAGCAGTAGCTGGCTGTGGTGGAGAGGCAGGAGTCCTGGCGGGAAACGGAGGGCCGGAGGTAGAAAGTGGCCTAGCATGAGCAGATAGAACAGGAACCGACCACTCATGCTTCAGATAAATGCCGCCAAGATATGACTCCAAATAGCGTATGGAATCACAGATGAAGCTCATATCATTCTCCAAATTCTGATAGTGCGCGGACATCTCCGCGGAAATCTGCTGACGATGTGCAGTCATCTCAGCAGAAATCTGCTCGTGGTGCTCCCGAATCTGAGTAGATAAAGTAGCATATGGATCGGAGGGAGCAGAAGAGCCAGAAGAGGATCCAGGGACTGGAATAGCAGGATAGAAAGGTGGAGGCTGAGGAGTAGGAGGACGCTCCCTAGGACGCATCCTCTTGAGGAAAGTGCTGTTCAGGTCAACTGACGGTTCAACGGACCGTTCAGCGGAGAGATTGAAATTAAGTTGCTTCAGCGATGAGTAATGACCATCCCAAAAGGCAAGTACCGAGTGGGGACAAGGAAGTGGTCAGAGGTCATGAAGCTGATGATAAGCTTAGGAATATTAATTCTAATGCCTCGCAGAAGGCAAGATGATAAGTGGAGCAGAACCCCTGGCATGACTATACTCTCCTGATTTTGGCAGGAGGTTATAGAAAACTATCTTAGCTAGGACCTGAGCAATGAGATTGTAATGCTTTACCTCCTCATTCCTAACTAATACAGGGTTGTCATCACCGTGAAGCAACGTGGAAGCGGTGAGGGCAGACTCACCATCCGGATAGACGAAATCATGAAGATCTAGATTATAAATGTCTTCACCCTCCCAGGAGAGGTGAAGATGATGTGCAAACTCTTGGAGGGAGATGTCTATGTCCCTCCCCAAAACTCTAGATCTAATTTGGTTAGACTCAAAAGAAAGATTGGAATAGAAATACTGAACAATGGATGGGTAAACTGGTTCTCTAATGGACAGAAAATTTTCTAAGGAATTATCTCTCAAAATAGAGGCTAAATTCAGATGCTCAAAATCATTTATCACCACACATCTCCCAGAGCTAACAGTTTTAGTGGAAAGTACAATATGTCTATATGAAGCTTGGGATGAAACAAAAAGAGATGATTGGGAAGAGGATTGAGCGGATTTACCTTTCTCAGAATGAGTCCTCTTAGACATGGTGAAATGATAAACAAGATTTAAGGCTAGATCTAGGCAAAGGATATGAAAATAAAGCAAAGGAAATTTAGGGATCTAGAAAAGAAATTTTACCTTGAATTTGATGGAGAAAAACCCAAAAATCCTTAAGAAAATGAGGATCCGGAGCCTGAAACAGCAAATCTTAGGATTTTTAGGAAGGAATTTGAGTTTAAGAGAGTGAGAGAGGGGTTGGATAGGGTTAGGGTTTAGAGAGAGAGAAGAGAAAGAAGAGGAGGCGGATGAAAGAGAGAGAGAGAGAGAGAGAGAGTTTTAGGGCATTATAAAGGATCGGGTAAAAAAGCTGGCACCCGTCGCCTGGTCGACCGGTCCGGTCGACCGGGGAAACCGAGACCAAGCCAATCTCAGTCGGTCGACCGCCCGGTCGACCGGCTACGGGTAAAAATTAAAAAAATATCAGGCTAGGACGGGCGACCGCTCCGGTCGACCGGGCCTATGCCAGGCCAGATCGGTCGACCGGGACGGTCGACCGGTCTTGCCCAAAAATCAGAGAGCAGGCCAGTTTTGAATATATATATATATTTTTATTTAATATCCATTAAAGCAAACATGTATATTTATCATAAAAAAGATGTCAAAATACTTTAAATCTTTCTTGACATAAAAAAAATTATTTTTATTTATTATTTAATTTTTGTTCTTATTTATTAATAAAGCGATAAATTAGAGATGTTGAAGCCGAATACCTCGTTAAGGGTTCTGAACTTCTCCTCGTCATTCCTCTATATAAGAGTTGAGGCGCGCAATTACCATCTCTATTTATTTGCTTAAAATGTTTTAAATAAATCTGTATTTTGACAAAATTCATATAGAACACAATCTTGATATGTGGACAAATATCATTTGACAATGTTCTCAATCATGGCAAAGGTACAAACAAATAGAAATGCAAGTTTACACTATCACAAAAGTAAAGCTAGCAATCCTATGTATATGAAAAAGAAATCTTTATGTGGAGAAATTACCAAACCATAGGCATTCTCCAAAAATGGGTGCCTCTATGATAGTGATGCAAGCGACGATGTGTTCGTTGAGCATTGATGCATCCACCACCCGGGCACTATCTCCCTAAGTCTTGGAGGAGGACGACCCACCTGCATTAGTTTAGTTTGGTGTGTCTTTTGGTACCCAAATCTTTTTGGGTCCTATAGGGTTAGTATTTTCTCGAACCCAAATATTTTTATTTAATATGTTTAGCTTAGCATAACAAAACTTTTCTAAATGGCCTTTGCGGCCACAATGAGCACAAGTATAAATTCTACCACTACCATATATAAATGCATGTTTGTGCGTGTGTGCATGTTTGTGTGATTTTGAAGCATGAGAATGATGAGTGTGTTTCCTTTGGGATAATCCTTTAGGAAACCTAGATGCAAGTTTAGTCATGTCAAAAGCATACTTCTTTAAAGTAGAATCTAAAACTTCAACACGTTTTTGAATCTCTAAAAATTCGTTTTTGTTGCAAGTAGAAATAGGGCTTTTTCCTTTACAAGATATTTTATATTTTTCAAAATCATTTTTCATCTTTTCAAAAGAATTTGCTAATTCATTTTTCTCTTGTAAAACAAGTTCAAATTTACTTTTTAAAGAGTCATTTTCCTTTTTCAATTTTTTATTTTGAGCTTGTGAAATTTCATACCTACTTTGTAATTCTTCAAAAAAGTGTGCAAGCTCATTCATGGTTAAGTCATCATCATCTAGAGAGTTTTCTAGACATACCTTGGTAGCATCCTCGCCATGTGCCATGAAGCACATGTGAGCGGCGTCGATCTCCTCTTCGGATTCCGACTCCGAGTCATCCCATGTGGCCACCATCGCTTTTTTCTTCTTTAGCCCGTTCTTGGAGGTAGTAGCTTGTAGAGAGGGGCAATCGGCAAATAGGTGTCCCGTCTTCTTGCAATGAAAACACAGACCCAGTTCCTCTCTCTTCCTTTCAAATCTTCCTTGAGGTTTCCCTCTTCGGAAGTTACTTTGTCTACCCTTTTTGTAGAACATTTTGCCCACCTTCCTTATGAGCATGGCAAAGTCTTCATCGTAGTCTTCCGATGAATCCTCTTCATCATAGGTGGATGGAACGGCCTTGAAAGCAAGGGCTTTCTTCTTTGGTGCCTCCCTTTCTTCTCTTACTTTCATCTCCATCTCATGGGTTTTGAGATTGCCGATGAAGCCAGAGAAGTCCATCTTCTCCCTATCATTTAGCTCCTTGAGGGTGGTTGCCTTGACTTCCCAAGACTTGGGAAGAGCTCTAATAACCTTCCGAATTTTTGGTCATTATCGATGTTGTCACCTAAAGAAGACAGAGCATTAGTGATCTTGGTAAAACGGGTGAGCATATCATCTATGCATTCATTATCAAGCATATAAAAATTCTCATATTGAGAACGGAGTAAGTCAATTTTGGATCTCTTGACTTGAGAAGTTCCCTCATGAGTCACAATAAGAACATTCCAAACTTCAAATGCAGATTTACAGTTAAAGATGCGTGAAAGGTCATCTTCATTTAAAGCTTGGGTCAGTGCATATTGGGCTCTAGCATTTGCTTCATAGTCCTTAGTTGTGTCTTCGGACCATGTTTTCTCATCAGTGAGAGGTTCACTAAATTCTTTGGTGATGGACCTAGCAACTCTAACTCCTAGGGATTTTAAGAAAAAGTTCATTTTGACCTTCCAAATAGGGAAGTTCAATCCATCAAATTTAGGTGGGGACTTGAAGCTAGAAAAGTCAACAGATGCCATGAATACAATATAATGCACAACATAAAAATGCAACAAATAGATATAGCCAAAGTGAGGATCTCCCTAAGGTGGTAAAACCAAATGCTAGGGTTAGGCTCTGATACCAATTGAAATCACCTAGAGGGGGGTGAATAGGTGATGGCTATACTAAGTGACAAATAATGCGGATTAAAAAATTATTTAACAATAAGCAACAATTATAAAAAGACTTGCAAGAAATTAGACAAGTAATGTAGCAAGTAAAGGAGAGAGAGAGTTTAGAGAAAAGTGGACAATCGCAAACACAAAGATATGTTCCGAGGTTCGAGCCACTGCTCTACGTCCCCACCTTCAACACGATGAAGGATTTCCACTATTGTTAATCCCACCGGATCGTCAATATAAGGACACACTTGTCCTCTCTCACGGTGCCGCAACACCAACTCGGAGCACACTAGCTCGCTTGAGGCCGATGCCTCTACAACTTCTCAAAATGAAGAAAGGTGATCAACACTTGACCACAAACAATGGCTCACTTGCACAACCCTACAACCAAGATGAGGAGATGAAATTTTTGGGATTGTGTAGTGCACAAATCTAGAAGAGAAGTAGAGGAATGATTCAAGCTAAAAGGATTAGAAATTTTGGCTCAAGAAAACTTTTTGCTAAAGGCTAAACTTTTGAAAACTTTTAGTTTTAACTTGTAAATCTTGATTACTTTGTAAATCTTGTTAGTTTTAGTTGTAGAACACTCCCTCTATTTATAGGAGATGAAAAATGACTTACAAAGGTCAAAAGAGTCGTTAGGGAGAAATCCAACACAAAACAAATCAGAAAAATATAGCTGTTGGAATCTGTCAGAAAATCTGACTGCTGTCGGTCGACCGTCAACGGTCGGATTTTCGACCGTTGAGAAGCCGGTCGACCGGGACGGTCGACCGAAGTCCCAAACAGAGAGTGAGTCTCTCTGTCGGTCGACCGGTCCGGTCGACCGGGGAAAAACAGAGAGCACTGTAATTGCTCCCGGTCGACCGGTCGGTCGACCGATGTGCACACATGCACAGTGGTGCATGTCGGTCGACTGCCCGGTCGACCGACAGAGCAATTCAGCTCTGCCAGCGGTCGACCGTACTAGGCCCAAAGTCTGTTTTTCCAAAGGCTTTTTAAAGATAGAAATTTTTGATAAAAATTCTTTGGATGAGTAAATACAAAATAGAGTTCTAGGGCTTGTAAGTATCAGGGTGTGATCATAGATCAACACCAAAATGATTTGAACTTTATTTTGATAAAAATCCTTTTTCTAAACAAAAACGGTTTTCCAAAAACTTGTTTTTCCAAAAATGATTTTTCCAAACTTTGTTTTTCCAAAACTAGTTTAGAAATTTTGTAATAAAAATTTGTTTGTAAGCATGAAGCAATATCAAATGTGTGTGTGTGTGTGTGACAATCCCAAAGTAATCTACCTCTATCATCTTGGTTTTGACAAAATATACTAAAAAAATCCTAACTAAAAAATGAAAATACAAATCTTGTATAAGTCTTCAATCTTGTTTGATCCTGGAGCTCTTCTATTGTGCTGGGCTCTGGGATCCAAATCTTTGCGGCTTCCAAATGTGTGAGTCTTGTGTTGGAGCCGTCAAACAACCTATGATTTTTAACCTGAAACTCATTTAAACAAAATTGTTAAAACATAACTATATATGTTTTGCTATCATCAAAACTTCGGACTAATGGCCTTTGGGCCAACAATTATTACATCATGTTTGTGAACTATTGATATACTGATACGCTATTACACTGGATATCGCTCTGTGCACAGTTACTACATGTTCTTACACCACTGTTATATAGACTCACGGTCTACATGCATTGATTGTCTATATATTCCTATTGCATGAATCATGGTTTATATTACTACTTGGATATTCTTGTATTCCCGTTATATTGAACATTGTTCATGTCATATGGATTATAGTTACATGAGTAGTCCGTCCTGTATTTCCGTTACATGATTATTTCCCGTTACTGATATTGATATTCCCGTTACTGATATTGATATTCCTGTTACTGGATACATGAACTGTTGATATGCGATGTGTGGAACTAAGTGCCACGTGGATTCAAGCCACGGGGGCCACCTCTAGAATCCACATCTATTATATCCCGTTTCCCGTTATCTTGTTATATGCTATCAATAGAGCTCCAGTCCTGTTATCATGTTACATGTACCATGCACTATACTTGTTCTTACCATGCAATGTACTTTAAATATAATGAATATAACTTGGGGATGGGGGAGACTTGACAGTTGACTAGGTCTTGTCGGGTGGATGTCTGAATCCAGTGTTAGTCCCACTGCAGGGGACATGGTAGCTGGCTACCGTTTGTATTGTATTGTTTCTTGTTCCTGCCCTAGCGGGTAGCCCTGGTCTCAGCAGCCAGGGGTCTGTTTAAGGCCGTTGTCCCGGGTATACACGGGATACACCCACCTGACTAGAGCTCCTCGACCATTGGGTTTCCAGTTAACATAATAAAACGATATAAACAATAGTGACGTCGGAAACACTTGATATTTGATAACTCTCTCGTTTGGATGATGGCACCCGTATGCCATGTCTGGATGGGTTCGACTGGAGTGCGGGCTCCAGTATGAACTGCCAGCGGTATGGGACACTGGAAGAGATTGATTAAAATACTAAGTGGTACTGATTGTTATTATTGTATAAATCACCTGACATGCTCGACACATGGATATTATTGTCCCTTTCTATTTGTCACTCTTCCTGATATGTTATCCACACTCATGTCACCTGTATACCTTGTTGCACTTCTTGATATTTGTTACACGCCATGTGGTGACACACTATTTATGTATATGTATACTCTTCATTGCATATATTTTGCTTTATGTATACGTTGCAGACAACACAGTAATATTGTTATGTTGCGTACTGCACATCTGCATGTTCATTTCAATCACGTCATCACTATACAACAGTATTTATTATATAAAACTGGAGACATGACCGGTGATAATATGTTAGGTGGTGATGGTATTAAAAGACGACATTTTATGTTTATACTGATTACTAACGTCCTATTATGGTATCACTGGTACAGAATCATGTATTATATCTTATTATCGTGCATGTATTACTATAGTACATATTACTGTCTCCTTCATTTTACCACTCACTAGGTCGCTTTCTAACGACCCTGAGTTTGCGTGCCCAGGTTGGAGATCCGAGTTATCGTATTGTCAGATAGTCCATTGGATTCACATAAGAGACTCATCATCCAGACTATTTATAGGTATCTTTGTGATTTGTTTCTATTATCTTATTTATTCCTGTTTTCGTATCTGTTATGATCACTAACCTCTTCCTGCAGGTATTCTTGTACTTATTTCCTGCTGGAACTCTTATATATATGGAGGTTATTTCCTGTACTGAGGCTTAGCGTACGTACGTGAGGGTATCTTCGCCATGCGTATGTACGTCGCCATAACGTCCCCGTACCTGCGGGACCGGGGCGTTACACCCCTGGGAGCGCATCCGGCTGGGTCGGGCTTTACAAGGAGCGCATCCGGCTCCTAATAGGATTACAGGATTCACATGGCTGACCCTGAAAAATTAGAATAAAAGCTTTGTTGTTTGTTGTTATCCGCTATGTTTATGCAATGAATAATTTATTTCTTAAATCACAATTATTTACAAATAATCTTATTGACTGTGATGATAGAAAAGAGAGAGTAATATAAATCAAATAAGTATATTCATGACAATTAAGGTCCAAATACCAACTACTAATTCGTATATTGTTTACCATTGTTTTATGATATTTTACAGAAACTATTGTATTAGTACAATCACTAGAAGGTAGAATATTAATTACATTACATTTAATTTCACTTAGAATTATGCATTTTTTTCATTTTCTCTTCCACAAAATCTCTAAGGAAAGATAAACCGAGAAATATCTTTTTTAAGAAAAACATTAGATTATATTTCACTAAAAAAATAATATTAGTTGCACCATATAGTTTGTTAGTATTGCGTACAAAATAACGTCTATTAATAGATAAATATTGAATCAAGGTTTAGCGTGATGGTGAAATGAGATCTTATTATATACTAGATACTACATAAATGAGATACTGTGTCTTTTCTTGCTGATTTTGTAATATATACTTTTAATACATGTTACTTTTTTAAATCTCTGCATAGAGTCTTTCTAATGGGGCCACTCAAACTGTTGTTTCAAACCATCTTCACTTTGGCCTATTTGGTTAAGAGTGGAAGTAAGGATGTGAGGAATTGAGAAAGTGGTAATAATTCCCTTTGAAACTTGATAATTGATTAGTAAGTTTTTTGGTGTTTGGATGTTGTTGGGAAGTATGGTTTGAAAAATATTTTGTCTTTTCTGGTATTTGAATGTTAATGTGAACGTGAAAGTGGAAAAGTTGACCACAAAGTTGACCGTAAAATAATATTAAAATAAAAATTAATTAAGAAAATAAAAAATGGACTGTGAGTAGAATGCAAGTGAGATTTACATGATCAAAAAATTAACTGTTTTGTGCTACAACTTATTACAAATGAGATTTACATGACCACAAAATTAACTGTAGCACTCTGGAAGTGAGAAAATAATTGTGTAAAAGAGAAAAGAGAAAAGGAAAAGTGGTTTTCTTATTTCCTTTTTCGATGTTTGGATAGATAGAGAAGTGAGTAATTATACTTCCCTATTTCCTTCCTTCCGTCCACTTCCTGTTTGGTTAAGGGTGGAAGTGAGGAAGTGAAGAAGTGAGGAAGTGATAATAGTTCCCTTTGGAACTTGAGAATTGGTTAGTAAGTTTTCTGATGTTTGGATGTTGTTGGGAAGTGTGGTTTGGAAAATGTTATGTCTTTTCCGGTGTTTGGATGGTAAAGTGAAAGTGAAAGTGGAAAAGTTGACTACAAAGTTGACCGCAAAATAATATTAAATTAAAAATCAATTAAGAAAATAAAATTAGACTGTAATTAGAATGCAAGTGAGATTTACATGAGCAAAAAATTAACTGTTTTGTGTTACAACTTATTACAAATGAGATTTACATGACCACAAAATTAACTGTAGCACTCTGGAAGTGAGGAAAACGTTGTGTAAGGAGAAAAGAGATAAGGAAAAGAACTTTTTCCATTTTCCTTTTCTGATATTTGGATGAACAGCGAAAATGAGAAAAGATACTTCTCACTTCCTCACTTCCACCCAATTCCTTGAATCCAAACAGCCAACCAAACAACTCCTTTAGGCATCACAGATAATTCTTATATATATAACGCCAACTCTCAACAGTCATAAAGCTGACATCTTCATCTTATATTCGTCACATTACACGCTTGACACGTAAAATAACAGATTTGCAAATTGCGTTCTTCTCAAGGAAAAGTAGACTTTACATGTGACCCCAAAACTCCATTAAATGTCTATGTAACTTCTTTTGCTTTCTTCTTCTTTTCTTCTTTTGTAATTAAACAAAGTTCTATCCTTTAGAGAAGGTGGGAAAATAAGGATTAAAGAAAGCAAGCAGATAAGTTCACCGGGACGGTGACCTGAAGCAGGTCCCCCAGAAAAACGTGTATCGGGAGTGTACCGGATGTTCCCCTGCCGAACCCGTGCGATCTGCGAGCCGTGCCCGTGCATGTTATCGGATCTAGACCCGACGCGCACGCGCACCCAACGCCTCTGGCGGCTCGCCCCGCCCTCCCGCTAGCCAAAACTTTTTCACACATCCCCCAAAAAAAAACAATAAAAATTAAAGAAACATGTCACCGTCTCCTCCCGCCTCCGCCCCGTTCCGTTCCGTTTCGTTCCGTTCACTTGTCCTCTTCCTTCTTCATTTAATCCCGCTTCTCCGCTTTAAATCTTATTCCCTCCTCTCTCCTCTCTCTCTCTCTCTCTCTCGCCGCCCCCCCCCCCCCCCCCCCTCCACCCCAAAAATCCTAGGGTTCTTTAAAGTTCGCTTCTTTCTTGGCTCAAAGCTCCGAGTGGTTTCCGATGGGGAGCAGCGAAGAGAGAGTGGTGGCCGTGATTATGGTCGGCGGACCAACTAAAGGTGTTCCTCTCGCCAGATCTACGCCAAAATCTTATCTTTTAGTGTGTTTTTTTTTTTTTCTGTTGTAATGTTTTTTAAACAAAATTCTCTTTTTTGTTGCAGGGACTCGGTTCAGGCCGTTGTCGTTGAATACACCGAAACCTCTGTTTCCGCTGGCTGGCATGCCCATGATTCACCACCCAATTTCTGCTTGCCGAAGAGTAATATTTTTTTTCTATTTTTTTAAACTTTTTAGTTGTTTTTTTTCTCTTTTTTTTGGTAATGCGCTGATGAGTTGTGTTTGGAACTTGCAGATCCCCAATTTAGCACAGATTTATCTGATTGGATTTTACGAGGAGCGGGAGTTTGCGTTGTATGTGTCTTCGATTTCGAATGAGCTCAGAATCCCTGTTAGGTTGGTAAAATGTCGTGTGAATTAAGAAGAAAGCTTCTATTTAATAGGAATGTAGTTTTATGAAGCTAATTTCTGTTTTAGATACTTGAGAGAAGAGAAGCCGCATGGATCAGCCGGAGGGCTTTACAACTTTAGAGATTATATAATGGAAGACAGCCCGGTTTGTACTTTTGCCTACTTATGGTGTCTTGGTGTCTAAATTGGAGTATTTTTAGTGACCTTATGCTTGGTTTGTTTAACAAGTTCACTGAAGTGGCATTTTGTAGTTTCTGATTTGCGCTTTTCCTTGATTGCAGTGTCATATATTTTTGCTGAATTGTGATGTTTGCTGTAGTTTCCCGCTGCCGCAGATGCTTGGTATGCTTCACTTCTAAATGCTGTGACTATTAGCTTTCCATTTCCTTTGTCCATAACATTTGTACTGGTTGGAATTGATGAATTTACTTTGTGATATCTTTCTTACCGCTTGTCATTAGATTAGTTAGTGTTTGCTGAATTTGGCAATTTGCATAAGGTGAAGAGTAGAAGTTGGGTGATATTGTTTTACTGAATCTACTGCAACAGTAAGAACATGAATCCTTTAGAACAGTGGTGATAAAACCTTTCCAGATCATTCACTCATGTCATTAGATTTTTTTTAAATAAACTTTAAAGATATGAAGAAAATATTTTGTGGTAAATTTTGATACAGAGGTCTAGGAAATTTGCCCAAATTAAACTATCCAATGCTGGGATGAGGGTGGTTTGAATAAGGGTGGTTTGAATAGATCCATGTGCAATCTTTATTTTTGATTGGGGGGGGGGGATCGGGTTCAAATTCTCGGCCGAGTCAGAGTTGACTCGGCCTAGTCGTCTCCGGAATAGCTATCGTCGATCTGATAACGAGATGTGAGTCACTATTTTTATTGAAAATTGCTTGACTCGGGTATCGGCCGAGTCACGAGGCAACTCAGTGAGACGGCCGATTCGATCAAGTCATACCTGAGTCTAGACATAAAAGAAAAAAAGAAAGATCTAGGGACTAGGGCTTACCACTTCGGCTGCCCGCCTGCCGACGCCAGTCGCCCGCCCGCTTGCCGACGCCGGTTGTGGGCTCTTCCGGTGGCGCCACCCGCCCTCTCTCCCCTCTCCCTCCCTCCCTCCGATCTCTCTGTCTCCCTCCCTCCCTCGCGAGGGAGGGAGACAGAGAGATCAGAGGGAGGGAGGGCTCTCCCTCCAGACAGAGAGATCGAAGGGAGGGGGAGGGCTCCCCCTCCCTCTATTTGATCTCTCTCCTTTTGATCTCTCTCCCTCCCTCCCTCTGATCTCTCTGTCTTGCTCTCTTTCCCTTCGATCTCTCTCCCTCTCCCTTTCACCGATCTTCTCACCCTCTCTCTCATCTGACGTTGCCGCCTCCAGCCCGCCGTCTCTATCCCGCAGCCGCCATGGTTCTCTCGTCGTTGCCTCTGAGCGGACGGAGGGAGGGAGAGGACAGAGAGAGATCAGAGGGACGGAGGGTGAGCGAGTCTCTCTCTCTCTCTCCCCTTACCTCTGATCTCTATCTCTCCCCCCTCTCACCCGATCTCTCTCTCTCTCTTTTCTTGTTTTTTATTTTTTTTTAATTTTTCTCATATTTACCCCTCAAATGTTTCATATTTCAAAATTTACTCCCCAAATCATCATATTTTCTCAATTACCTCAAAACAAATTTGTTTTGGATATGTGATACATGAATTTTGATGTCTACATTTTTTTTACGATTTGTCATGATTTTTGAAAATTTTTTGAGCTTTCGATGTAGCGTTTTGCGCGTATTACCCGAGCCGATCCGAGTCGGCGATCGAGACCGCGACTTTGAATAATGTGTTGGAATATGAAGAATATATATGTGAATCTTTGAATTGAATTACGGCGAGATCTGTTGATCGAATCAATTGGATGATAGTTGGAGTGTGTTCTCCTTCCAATGGTGATGAACGTGGTATATTCACATGTTCAATTCTGACTTCGAATGAATGAGATATTCAAGTCTAAAGATTGCCTAATTCAAAGCCAAAATGGGACTAAAGGTAGCTAAAAGCATTTAGTCCCACATTGGCCATGGGATGGAAGTTCGTAGTATTTAAATAGAGAAAATTGAGAACAAAAGGCGTGCCCTTTGGGTACTTGGAGTTTTTCGCGCGCGATTGGGAGGGAACTATGCCCGCACATGCGCGCGTGCCGCCGCTGGCGACGGCGGCGGCCAGCCGGCCGGCCGGTGCCGGGCCCGGGCTCGGGTCCGGGTCCGGGTCTGTCGGGTTCGGGTTCCCTACCCGGCCTGGTTCTTTTTGAATCAGGTCGCACGATTATGGGTTACGCGAAGCATACCCGCTCCGCTATCCGGATCCGAACCGGCCCGCCAACGGACCTGCCCCGCTATCCGGATCCGAACCGCTCCAGTTGGACAACCACTCGAACCATTGCAACGGTTCAGACCAAACCGTTGCAACCTTTCGTTAGGTTCGGACCCGTTGGCCCCTCCTGGAGCGCTATATATAGCGCTCCGAATTCTCAATTGAAACACATCAACACAAAACGAAATCTCTCTCTGAGTTCTGAACTGGAAGTGAAGTTCTTCGTTCAGAACTGGGAAGTGAAGTTCTGAAGTAACTTCCAACGAGAAGTGGGAGATTCAGTTTCCGAAGCGACTTCCAAAAGAGATTCTGCAAAATTCGTTCTGAAAGAGGGCTTAGAAAATTCAACAGATTCTTTAATAGAATTGTTGTCTGAATCTGGGACTTCTGAAGAAGAATATTCTTCAACCTTCCTTCATCCTCTACAGTGGGTGCTCCTCCAAAGTAAAGGTAAATATTCTCCCAAATTTGTCTTTGTCCCGCTGCTTCAACAATCCTGTGAAGGTACTGGTTAATTACGGTTCGACCGTACGGTGATTTGGTAATGCTATCCAAATACCGTGAAGGAGTGTTGTATTTTGGGAGACCAGCGTCCAGTAACCCGTTAGCGCCGGTGCGGGGGACGTAATTGTCTTAAGGAGATTCGCTTTAAGCGTACCTCACTCCAAGTACTGTATAAGTGAATTAATTTTTTTATACAGTGAATATACTGATATTCAGTATATTGAGACTGATTTATATCAGTCTAATTGGTGTTTAACCAAGGAAGGAAATTGAAAGGTGGTTCTTAAATTAAGGAACGTCCTATTGAACGGAAAACCTCCCACCTGATATTTGCCGACCTGGCCAATTAGATTGTTGATATTTCAGTAATCTTGATTAGTTGTTAGATTGAACCCAGAAACCAACAATCTTAAGACAATTACGTATTGAAGTTTCTTACTTCTATTCTGCTTGAAATTGCAGAAAATATCTGAGACTAATCAAGATAGCTCAAGTAAGGCACCAAATATGCAGCTACAAGCTTTGATGCCTACTCCACTTCCTAACCCGAAGCCGGAGAAGCCAGGAAAATTTGACGGCACAGAATTCAAGAGGTGGCAACAGAAGATGCTCTTCTACTTGACCACTCTTCATCTGGCCAAATTCCTGCAAGAAGATCCACCAGAACCCAGAACTGATCGGGACTCAGTCCTTGCAGTCGATGCATGGACTCAAGGTGACTTCCTTTGCCGAAATTATATTTTAAATGGACTGGATGACTCTCTTTACAATGTCTACAGTCCTATCACAACGGCAAAGAAGTTATGGGCCAGTCTTGACAAGAAGTACAAGACTGAGAATGCTGGTACCAAGAAGTTCGTCGTAGGACGATTTCTGGAGTACAAAATGGTGGACAACAAGACTGTAATCAGTCAGGTGCAAGAGTTCCAACTTATCTTGCACGAGATAGAAGCCGAAGGTATGATTCTACCTGAAACCTTTCAAGTTGCTACTATCGTGGAGAAACTCCCACCTGCGTGGAGAGATTTCAAGAACTACCTGAAGCACAAGCGAAAGGAGTTGAAGTTGGAAGATCTCATTGTGAGGCTTCGAATCGAGGAGGACAACCGAAAGTCCGAGAAAAGGAGCAGTAAGAACTCCTATGAAGCAAAAGCCAATGTGATCGAAGACTCAAAGGGGAAAGTATCTACTTCCAAAGGCTTAAAGCGGAAGAAGACTTCCCAGGGGTACAAAGGCAAGATCCAAGAAGGCAATAACATGCGCTTCACTTGCTACATCTGCAACAAAGAGGGGCATAAGGCGAATGAATGTCGCAGCCGTCTCAAAAAGAACAAGAAAAGCCACCCACAGGCAAACTTGACCGACCATGAGTCGCCAAGCCTTTCAGCTGTGGTGTCAGAAGTGAATCTGACAACCAATAATAAGGATTGGTGGGTAGACACTGGGACTACTCGGCACCATCTGCTCTGAGAAATTATTATTCTCTGAATATCAAATACTAGAGTAAGATGAGCAACTATTCATGGGAAACTCAACCGTCTCAAAGGTTGAAGGAAAAGGTAAGGTCATCCTGAAGTGGACATCTGGAAAAGAGCTTACTCTGAACGATTTGCTACATGTTCCAGATATCCGCAAGAATTTGATCTCTGGTTCAATACTTAGTAAGAAAGGATTTAGAATGGTTTTTGAATCAGATAAATTTGTACTTACTAAGGGAGGGATGTATGTGGGAAAGGGTTATCTTGTTGATGGACTTTTTAAAGTCAATGTTGTAGTGGTAGATAAAAAGTCTGTGTATTTGTACCCGAAGCTTATAAATAAAGGAAAATCTTCTGTTTATTTGCTTGAGTCTCCTATTTTGTGGCATGCTAGATTAGGGCATGTAAATTATAAGTCATTAAAGAACTTGTCTAATTTAGGATATATTTCTAAACTCAACTTGGAAGAAATTCACAAGTGTGAGATTTGTGTTGAGGCCAAGTTGGCGAAAAATTCATTTCACTCAATAGATCGAAATACAGAACCTTTAGGATTAATTCATAGCGATCTGTGTGACTTGAAGTTTATACCAACTAGAGGCGGTAAAAAGTATTTTATTACTTTTATTGATGACTGTACAAGATACTGTTATGTGTATCTTTTAAACAGTAAGGATGAGACAATAAATATGTTTATAACATATAAAGCTGAAGTTGAGAATTAACTCAACAAGAAAATCAAGATTCTAAAATCCGATAGAGGCAGAGAATACAAATCAAATGATTTTAGTGAGTTATGTGCTAAATTTGGTATAATCCATCAAACAACAGCACCATATACTCCTCAGCAAAATAGAATTGCTGAACGGAAGAACAGAACTTTGAAGGAGATGGTCAATTCCATGCTCGTAAGTTCTGGAGCTCCGCAGAACTTGTGGGGGAAGCTCTATTGATTGCAAATTATATTCTAAATAGAGTACCCCACAAGAAACTTGGTCTTATACCATTTGAGTTATGGCATGGAAGGACACCTTCCTACCATTACCTCAAAATGTGGGGATGCCTTGCAAAAGTGTTATCACCATTACCTAAAAAGACTAAGTTGGGAGCAAAAACTATGGACTGCATATTCATAGGCTATGCCTTGAATAGTAGTGCTTATAGATTTCTGGTTCATAAATCAGAAATACCAGATATTCATGTAAACATGATTATCGAATCTAGAGATGCTGTGTTCTTTGAAGACATCTTTCCATACAAACGGGAAGCAGATAAGACTTCTGGGAAAAGAACACGTGAGATGGCATTCAGGGACGAAAGCCTCGAGGAACCGATTGTTAACGCGAAAATTGAACCAAGAAGAAGTCAGAGATCTAGAATCTCAAAATCTTTTGGTCCAGATTTTATAACATACGCTATTGAAAGCGAGCCTCAAACATTTAAAGAGGCTATGTCAACCCTAGAAGCACAAATGTGGAAAGAAGTTATAAATAGCGAATAGAATCCATACTAAGTAATCATACTTTGGAATTGGTAAACTTGCCTCCTGGCAGTAAACTAATTGGGTGTAAGTGAATTTTTAAAAGAAAATTAAAACCCGATGGATCTATTGATAAGTACAAGGCTAGATTAGTAGCCAAGAGTTATCGACAAAAAGAAGGACTTGACTACTTCGATACTTATTCACCAGTAACAAGAATAACATCCATTCGGATGTTGATTGCAATTGCAGTATTGCATAACTTAGATATCTATCAACTGGATGTCAAGACTGCATTCTTAAATGGTGAATTAAATGAAGAGATATATATGGAGCAACCTGAAAGATTTATAGTCAAGGGCCAAGAACACAAGGTGTGTAAATTGGTAAAATCCTTATACGGTTTAAAGCAGGCTCCAAAACAGTGGCATGAGAAATTTGATAGTGTCATGATCAAAGATGGATTCACTATCAATGAATGCGATAAGTGTGTTTACACTAAAACAGTTGGAAATACATGTATCATTGTTTGTCTTTATGTAGACGACATGTTGATACTTGGGACTAATATTGAAATTATTAAGTCCACTAAAAGAATGTTATCCAACAGTTTTGACATGAAGGATCTGGGGGTTGCTGATGTAATTTTATGAATTAAAATCACTAGAACACCAGATGGAATCAGTTTATCTCAATCTCATTACGTGGATAAGATGATAGAAAGATTCAAGAATCATGGGATAAAGGAGAATACGAATCATTTTCTCCCACACGTCCACCTTCATAAGAATACAGGAACTGGAATACGCCAGTTGGAGTATTCTCAGATTATCGGTCAATGTATTTAATGAATTGCACTAGACCCGATATTGCTTACGCTGTAAGCAAGTTAAGCAGATACACTAGTAATCCTAGTGATCAACATTGGATTACTCTACTACGAGTATTGGGTTACGTATCACATACCAAGGAATATGCCTTGAGATATGGACAGTATCCACCTGTACTTGAAGGATACAGTGATGCTAATTGGATTGCAGATTCTGAGGAATCAAAATCAACTAGCGGATACGTATTTACTCTAGGAGGAGCAGCGGTATCTTGAAAATCTTTTAAGTAAACATGTATTGCCCGTTTCACTATAGAATCGGAATTCATAGCCTTAGATAAGGCCGGAGAAGAAGCAGAATGGCTTTGACAATTCTTGGAAGATATACCATTATGGCAAAAGCCAGTGCCCGCTATATGTATACACTACGATAATCAAGCCGCTATATCTAGGGCACAAAATGTTATATATAACGGTAAGTCTAGACATATTCGTCATAGATATAATACCGTGAAGCAGTTGCTCTCAAATGGAATTATCTCTATTGACTTTGTATCGTCAAAGGATAATTTAGCGGATCCGCTTACTAAAGGTTTAAGTGGAGAGCGTATAAACTGCGCATCGAGGGGAATGGGTTTAAAAGCCTAACCTTACCGAGTCAGCTTAATGGAAACCTCACTTAGCGACTGGAGATCCCACGGACTAAGTTCAAAAAGAAAAACTAGTTATGATTGACTCAGCAAGTAAGCACTTGGGAGCTTGACTCCAATCCATTCCTAAGGTGCACATAAGTGCTTTTCTACAAGTAGATTAAGGATAAGCTTAACGCTTTTAATGATGCCTATATCTTGTTACTAAACAAGTAGAGTAGAGTAGACTACTCTTAATAGGACGATCACCTATGTGAGTATAAAGTTGGGTCGGCTCTTTGGGAATTTATATGGAGGCTGTTATTCTCTAAAGATACTTTCTGAAACCAAGAATGTCCAGGGCCAAAACGGACACAACCGAGAACCAAGTTGATTTGGAAAGTCACTGTGTGAAGTTTGTTGACTTGGCTTACAATAACGGCTAACAGTTCAAGACCTAGTTTACTGTTTAGCCAGTAAGTCCGATAAAGCTTTTGCTATAGAAGGTTTAAGACCTAGTTCACCTATCCTGATGCAGTTTCTTTTCTAAAGTACCTTTCATAATAGAGTCAGTCTCTTTGTGTGTCATTTCCTTGTATCTCCATTCATTGTGGGGGATTGTTGGAATATGAAAAATATATATGTGAATCTTTGAATTGAATTATGGCGAGATCCGTTGATCGAATCATTGGATGATGGTTGGAGTGTGTTCTCCTTCCAATGGTGATGAACGTGGTATATTCACATGTTCAATTCCGACTTCGAATGAATGGGATATCAAGTCTAAAGATTGCCAAATTCAAATCAAAATGGGACTAAAGGTAGCTAAAGGCATTTAGTCCCACATTGGCCACGGGATGGAAGCTCGTAGTGTTTAAATAGAGAAAATTGAGAACAAAGGGCGTGCCCTTTGGGTACTTGGAGTTTTCGCGCGCGATTGAGAGGGAACTATGCCCGCACATGCGCGCGCGCCGGCGCTGGCGGCGGCCGGTCGGCCGGCGCCGGCGCCGATGCCGGGCCCAGGCGCGGGCTCAGGGTCGGGCTCGGGCTTGGGTCCAGGTCTGGGTTCGGGTTCGGGTTCCCTACTCGGCTGGTTCTTTTTGAATCAGGTCTCACGGGTATGGGTTACGCGAAGCATACCCGCTCCGCTATCCGGATCCAAACCGGCCCCCCAACGGACTCGCCCCGCTATCCGGATCCGAACCGCTCCAGTTGGACAGCCAACAGTTGCGACTGTTGGGTCGAACCATTGCAACGGTTCAGATCGAACCGTTGCAACCTTTCGTTGGGTTCGGACCCGTTGGCCCCTCCGGGAGCGCTATATACAGTGCTCCGAATTCTCAATTGAAACACACCAACACAAAACGAAATCTCTCTCTCTCTCTGAGTTCTGAACTGGAAGTGAAGTTCTTCGTTCAGAACTGGGAAGTGAAGTTCTTCGTTCTGAACTGGGAAGTGAAGTTCTGAAGTAACTTCTAACGAGAAGTGGGAGATTCAGTTTCTGAAGCGACTTCCAAAAGAGATTCTGCAAAATTCGTTCTGAAAGAGGGCTCAGAAAATTCAACAGATTCTTTAGTAGAATTGTTGTCTGAATCTGGGACTTCTGAAGAAGAATATTCTTCAACCTTCCTTCATCCTCTACAGTGGGTGCTCCTCCAAAGTAAAGGCAAATATTCTCCCGAAATTTATCTTTGTCCCGCTGCTTCAATAATCCTGTGAAGGTTTTGGTTAACTACGGTTCGATCGTACGGTGATTTGGTAGTGCTATCCAAATACCATGAAGGAGTGTTGTATCTTGGGAGACCAGCGTCCAGTAACCAGTTAGCACCGGTGCGGGGGACGTAATTGTCTTAAGGAGATTCGCTTTAAGCGTACCTCACTCCAAGTACTGTATAAGTGAATTAATTTCTTTATACAGGGAATATACTGATATTCAGTATATTGAGACTGATTTATATCAGTCTAATTGGTGTTTAACCAAGGAAGGAAATTGAAAGGTGGTTCTTAAATTAAGAAACGTTCTATTAAATGGAAAACCTCCCACCTGATATTTACCGACCTGACCAATTAGATTGTTGATATTTCAGTGATCTTGATTAGTTGTCAGATTGAACCCAGAAACCAACATAATGGGGGAGGGGAATGCATTTGGTAAGTGCAATAACAACATTGGGATGATTAAACAAATTGGAAATGCACTGTTGATCCTAGAAGATGGGATAAAAACCTAAGAGACAAGGCTTAATAGGGATTGCATTTATGTATCTGCCATCGGTTCCCACCAGACCTTTTCTTCAAACTCAGTCTGCAATATTCACCGCTGTTGGTGTATTCTTTGGGTTTATTGCTTGTCTGGATCATCTGGATGTGTTTCACGTCTCATCATTTATTTTATTGTAATATTGCTATTGCTTTCTCTGATATGAATAGAATTAAAAATATACTATACACCTTCCTTCAACCCCCACAATCTCATGGATTACCAAATTAGCTCTCGTAGTAGTCCATAATGTGCCTTCATATCAATAAACAGTTAAGCACCACTTATGGACAGTTTTAATTATTTTTACAATCAAATGCCTTGCCTTTCTACAGCCAAAATCCTAACAGTCCAGAGTAACATTTGAATCACCAGAATGAGCAGATGTGAAAGAATTTTGATATAAAATGAATATTTATTGAAATAGTCTGTATATTCATATGTGAGATGACTAAGACAAGGGCCTGTTGAGAAAGAATGGGAAATTAATTAATCAGTATTCAAAGCACTAATTGTCCATGAATTATTCCATTTCCTAACTGAAGGCTTTAGCAAATAGCGTTTATTCCACTGGATTATCTTTGCTATGTTGTTATGCCTTATTGGACACACATTGGTGACCTTGGGTTTAGAAGTGGCATATGGATGGGTTTTATTATGATTCTTGTAACCACGTAGACCATAAGAAAATGGCTTGGTCCAATCCTAAACAGAGTTGCGGGCTTCTTCTATCTTACGTTCATGCATGGTTATAGGCTATGTTAGCAGCATGCTTTGAGATTTAATCTTACCCTTGATCTGGCCTAGGGTGCTTCATAGCCTTTTAATATACTCATAATTGTTTTTTTAATCACCAGTTTATTTTATATCACTTTTGCATAAACATATGTGCGCCTCATGTTTGTAGACCTAACCGTTTCAGAACCGGCAGTTCCCGGTTCCGGCATTTGAGGAACCAGAATTGGCAGTTCCCAGTTCCTACATATGAGGAACTGGAACCAGACTGAGGCTGGTCGGTTCCGGTTTCAGTTCCTGTTCCGGTTCCTTTTTGTACCAGTTTCGATTCTTGAACTATTCTATTCCATCAAATACTAATTTTAAATATAAGAAAAATTAACAAAAATAAAAATGGGCTTGAAATAATCCTTACCTTAATTAAATTACCTATGTATCCTCTTGAAGTTTAGAGGAATCAAAGCCTACGCAGTTCTCTTACCTCAATCCTTGCACCTTACCTCAATCACTTTCTTCCGTTCCGATGGTCGTCATTTTCATTGTCTTCATTTTCTTCCTTCACGATTTCTTGTTGTCTTAACGTTACTTTTGTTCAATCATCAAGACATGCTTGAGTTTCCACTGATTCGGGGGACATACTCGAGCAGGTTTGATCCAAATGACTCCCCCTGTACTGAATGCTTACTCCACAGTTACTGTTGATACCGGCGTTGCTAAGATTTGTTTAGCAACAATTGTCATGATTGGAAATTGTGTTGAATGCTTCTTCCACCGTTACATGATTAAAAATTTCATATCATGAAAATCTTCACCGAACTCAAATGAGGTGGTTTAATAAACTATAAAGCTCGGAGTTCAAGCTTGATGAAGATCCCTGTGTTTTTATGGCTCTTTGCAATAATAGTTGTTGACTCTATTAATTTTAGAGGTATCCTCAACTTGACTTATGACGAGTATATTAATATTTGAGCTATAAACTCTACTATATTTATCATATAAGGCATACATTTTTTTAACTTCATTAAATATAGCATAAACATCTACATCCGATTTTAGAATTTTATAATAAGTAGACAAATATTCATACAATCCATCTAATTTACAACATGGATAAAAAACACATGCAACTTAATAATACGTGAAATTATTTTAAAATATTCTAGCAATTTATTTTACATTGCTTGAATACATGCAAATAAATTTACATCATTTTCATTTTCTTTCATCACATCACAAATATTAATACACTCAATTAAAAATAAATGTGTTGTAGGATAATAAACAACAAATAAAGTGTAAGTAGAATCATTAAAAAAATTTAAGATATCCAAAATACTTTTGCATGCATCTCATTTATGAAGATAAATTAATTTCACTAATATTGTTAGCAATGAAATCATATAATGATTATTTATAAATATTACTATCATTAAGTAATTCAGAAGTTGAATTCTAACAAGTTGGAACATCTCGTGGAAATCGTTTGGGTATCATACTTTTTGATTTACAATGTTTTGCTTAATCTTTCATTATTAGTGGATGTGTCCATAACTAGTGAAGTGCGTGTCTAATATGTTTAATATAATTATCTAGTTGTTTTAAACAATCTTGCACACATAAATTTAAAACATGACAAGTACATTTTTGATGAAAAATTTACCCCCAAATGTAGGTTCATAATTTTTTTAATTCAGGGATAGATGCAGTATTAGCAGATGTATTATCAAAATCAATTGCAAAAATCTTATTAATCGAAGCATATTCTTCCACAACTACTTGTATCAATATATAAATATTAGAAACAATGTCTTTCATCAAACACTCTAAATATTACTAATTTTGGACCGTTGGAGGCCAGGCTGCCAGGCAACTTGTTGGAGGGCCTTGCCCTGAGCCCAGGCGCCAGGCCCGTTGCTACTAAGCAACAATGGGCCAACCCAAAGGGCCAAAAAATAAATAAATAAAAAATCCTGGTTCAAGAACCGGAACCGCCGGTTCCCGTTCTTAAAAAATGAAACCGGAACCGGACCGGCTCGGCCCAGTTCCTGCTCAGTTTGGAACGGGGGAACCGGCAGCCCTGTCCGTTCCAGTTTTTGTTCTACAGTTCTGGTTCGGTTCGCCGGTTCGAGCTGGAACCGTGTTCAGGTTGTTTGGCTGATGAAGCTAAAAAATATAAGTCATACTGCTAACATGATTATTTTTACTATGTTAAATTTAATACTGGATTATCTTATTTAAGCATAACTGCTCCTGCTTCCATTCTCATCCCTCTAGTGTCCTGCAATCTTGTTACCTTCTCAGGCAATTTTCCAATTATGTCTGAAACATTTTTTGTTCACTGAAATAATTCCTCCCTTTTCTTCGGTTGAACATTTTGGATTATCAAAACCCATGATGTTATGATAGTTGTACATGGCCACCAACGGGATTCATCATGATACCTCAAGTCTTTTACTTCTTTAACCATTGAAGCATATCATTTATGTCGTCCATCGGGACCATCTTGGCTAAGTGTCCTTTGCTTATTTGTTTTGCAGAGGCCCATAAGAGTTATGGTGGAATGGGGACAATGTTAGTAATTAAGGTATTGAACCACTGAAAATAACTAATTCGGTCGTTTTTTCCCTTTCCTTTTCTTTCCTTTACTTTCTTGCTAGTCTTCATCTTTTAGCTCGTTGTTGAACTCTGTGACTATATTACCCCCTCTTCTTTTGTTGTTAATAGGTCTCTGCTGAATCAGCTAATCAGTTTGGTGAGTTAGTGGCTGACCGTGTCACAAAAGAACTGCTGCATTACACAGAAAAGCCTGAAACGTTTGTAAGCACAAAGTCTTGCACTGGATTCTTCCTTCTTCGTTCTATATATTCTTATTCATATCTGTGAGAGTTATACATCTATTATTTACTGTCATGTCTCTATAGCTTTGGCATGTGCCATGTGGGTTTTTTACATGTTATATACATCCTTTCATTTTTTTTTATTGTTAATATATGCAGGTTAGTGATCTCATAAACTGTGGGGTGTATATATTTACACCGGATATTTTTTCTGCCATCCAGGACGCCTTCATGCAGCGCAAAGATAGAGGTAAAATTTAGCCTGTCCAATTTTTATTACTACTATTTTGGAACTGTATTAGTTACCTAATTTGATATATACACCACAATTACTCATAGCCTACTTTATACACAACTCTGCTACTATGTCTATGTGACCCAAAATTGTCAGCTTTTGAAATTTGTGATTTTCTGGACATTACTTTTTTGTCATGATGTCCAACTCAAGCCTCACACTTTTGCCTCTATCTGTTTCCCTAGCCAACAGTTACCTTCATATCATTTCTTGCCAAATTAGAAGTACATATGCTAATCCTGTCTTCAGAAACACACAGGGATACGACATAATATATTGAAGTTAAAGACAAAGCAAAGAGACATTCCCTCAAACTAGTTATGACAAAAAAAAAAAAAAAAAATCAAACTAATATTTAAAGGAGTTGCACTAGAAATTATGATTTCTATTAGAAACAAAAAGAAAAAAAATCATTATTGGAAAAATAAATAAAAAAAACCTTACCAGTAAATACTAATGAAATATTGCAGATAAATACTTGACTAAATATTATTCTTAGGGTTAGATTGTGGAGATTCCATGTTCAATAATGAGTTGAGAAAAAAGGAAAAACAAACAAAGAAATATAAAAGTTTTGGCCTGCACAAAGCAACCTCTTTCTAAATGTTAAATTCTTTTTTTTTTTTCGCTTTTTAAAGCAAGGGCTATCACTTCAGATTTTATGGAATCCAAGCACTTTTTCATTTAATCCCTTCAAAATTTAATTTTAAGTTTACATCATTTTTTTATTTAAGTCATTCAAAGTAAAATTTAGACATATTCATCCCTGACATTTGGAGGTAGAGTTTGCTTCATGTGCTATCACACGTGTCAAACTACACCTTTGAAAAAAAAAATCTTTAGGGGTTCTATAATTACACCGGGCAATGTATGTGCTCAAATTAGTTAAATTAAGTCTAGGTCACACATTCTATATATTAAATGTTAAGAAATAAATTATAGAAAACTTATGTGGAAGAAAGAATTTGAAAAATAAATGGCTCTATCCTCACTTTCATGCATCATAAGTTGCATATTAGAAAAGTAATTATCTATGCTATTTGTAGAAGTTTCTAAATTCGAAGTGTTAGAATGAATTTTATTGGTTCTAGGCTTCTAGCCGTAAAAGGGCGTTACGATATACATTTATAAATAAGGGTAAAGTGGGTTATCTCGCACAAAGGAAAAGCATGAAGAAGGGGTGAGAACTTAATTGGCTATCAGAATACTATTCAGGAGTAGCGCCTAGGCAAAATGCAACAATTTACAATAAGTGATGAATTCAGAAAAAGTGATTTATAGTTTTTTCTGAAAACTACATGCATTATATTGTTAAAAATGGGGGTGTCAATGGGTCGGGTTGGGTGGGTTCATGCCACTTTCGATACCCAAATCTGGAACTTTGTGAAAAACACCTAGAGGGGGGGGGGTGAATAGGTGTTAATACTAATCTAATGATCTTTTTAAACAAGTATGTATGAATGATGCAATCGGTCACTCAAAATAAGAAATTGAAGCCGAATTCCCCGTGAAGGGCTCTAGAACTTCTCCTCTTTGAATCCTCTAGATTATGAGTTGAGGCGCGTAATTGCTTTCTTGTTGAGATGAGTAAAGACCAAAAAATGCAAGTAAATGAAATGGGTGCAATAATGAAGTGCAAATAAGAGATAGCACAAGATAGAAATATAAAGCAATGAAAAAGCAATAAGGAAACCAATCGCAAACATAAGGAATTTGTTTCGAGGTTCGAGCCACTGTTCTACGTCCCCGCCTCCACCACCGTGAAGGATTTCCACTAAATCCGCAAAGGAAATTTTCATATCGGAACCTTTACACCAAGGGGATTACAATAGGTCTACACAAGACCGGAGACCGAACTCCCACCAATCCAACCTCTACACAAGAGGGATCTCAACACAAAGAAATATAAGTAACAAGGTGATCAAAAGACCACAAACTTCTCTCTTACAACTCTTTATAGAATGAGATTGATTTTTTTGGCTCAAGAAGTGAAGTGAGAAAATTCAGTTGTAATGAAGTAAGAAAAGAGCTCGAAAACAACTGAAAAACTTTAACCAAGAAAGCACTTTAGAAATTGAGAGCTTTGAAAACTTTTCTTTTCTTTTGAAATTCAAAACAATGAGAATTTTTCTTAAGTTTAATAAGGGACCAATGTCATCTATTATAGGGATTAGAAGAGATCTTTTCATCACTTAAACTAGGTTAATAGGTCAGGTAATAGCCTCAGAAATTCAGAGACAGCTGAAAGATATATCAAAAACAAATCTCAAGAAACTAGCCGTTGGGGGCTGCTGGCGGCTGTCAGTCGACCGGCCCGGTCGACCGGCAGTCTATCTGGCAAACTAGCCATTGGACTCGGTCGACCGGTCGGTCGACCGCAGGCTAAACAAAAAAATAATGGTTTGTTCTGTCGGTCGACTGGCCCGGTCGACCGACCCGGTCGACCGACAAAACCCGAGAGCAAGGGTCAGTCGGTCGACCGGCCCGGTCGACCGGCAGACGTGCACAAACGTGCACGCCAAAGCCACAAGGCCCGATCGACCGGTGCGGTCGATCGATCAGGCCTGAAATAGATCCGGTCGAACGCCCGGTCGACCGTTGGGCCTGAAACAGTTTTATTTTGGGAAAAAAATTTGAACTTTGAAGAATTTTTAAAATATTTTTAAATGGCTAGATGATTAAGTAGCATGCTATAAGGGATGGTATACATGATCTAAACTAGATGTAAAGATATGAAATATTTAGAGACATTTATATCAATCAAGACATGCACCTAATCCAACTAACCAAAACAAAAACCGTATTTTGAAAAATGAAAGAGTATGTGTGTTTTCTTGAGTCAACTTATCATAACCTCATTCTTTAACAAACTAATTCTTACAATGGTTCTAGGTGACTACAAGATCTTCAAAATTAGGGCTTCTCCATATGCAATGTTGAATAGCTTGAATCTTTGATCCTGAATTGAGTCAACTTGAGTCAAAAATACCTTCCTTTAGGGCAGAACACATCTTGAATCTTTAGAATCCTGAAACACACTTACACACTAAAATATGATTAGTACAAATAACTATATATGTTTTGTAATCATCAAAACTCAAAAATGGGTGATTGTAACCTTGGGCCAACAATCTCTCCCTTTTTGATGATGACAAATCATATGATTTATTTAACAAAAAATGGGAAAAAAATGGAAAAAGGAGCTTGGAGGCTCCCCCTCAAATCATGCTATATATATGAAAGGCTATATACATGAATGAAAAGTAAAAACAAGAACTTGACATAAGAATTCAAAACATATAGCTCAACAAACAATAACTCAAAACATAAAATACATAACTCAAAACTCATAACTCAAAACTCAAAATACATAACTCAAAACTCATAACTCAAAAACTTAAAATAATAAACTAACTTTTTCTCCCCCTTTTTGTCATACATCAAAAAAAAAGGTAAACATTGTAAAAAATTTTCATGATTCCATAACACAAACATTCAATTCACCATAAATAAAAGAAAATCTAGTATAGTCTAGTGGTTTTGTAAATATATCGGCAAGTTAAAAATCGGTAGAAACATAATCAATGTCAATATCACCTTTCTCATAATGATCTCTAAGAAAGTGATACTGAATGTCAATGTGCTTAGTCTTACTATGTTGATTTGCATTTTTAGTCATATGAATAGTACTAGTATTATCACAAAATATCTTAATATGGTCATAATGCAAATCATAGTCAAGGAGAGTATGTTTTATCTAAAGGACTTGTGCACAACATGCCCCCGCCGTAACATACTCCGCCTCGACGGTTGAGAGCGTTACCGAATTTTGTTTCTTGAAGACCATGAAACAAGATAATTACCGAGAAATTGACATGTTTCACTTGTACTCTTCCTATCCACTCTACAACCCGCATAGTCGGCATCCGAAAAACTCGTCATTGGAAATTGTTGTAAGTTCACCTAGAGGGGGGGTGAATAGGTGATGGCTAATATAATGGTCACTTAATGCTAAATAATGCGGAAGCTAAGAACAATTATGACCTAATTAAACTTCTACACTAAACACCACGTATAACCAAAGAGTGTTGCCGAATTCCCCGTGAAGGGCTCTGAACAAACTCCTCTAGATTCCCCTTGAATGGGTTGAGGTGCCGCGTTGGCTCTCTTGGTTGAATACAAGTGTCAGCAAACAATCCCAAGCAAGTATATCAATGAGCACACAAGTATATCAAGCATATAAAGATAGACAATAAATGAATGCAAGATATAAACAAGTAAGGGGGAGAGAGAGAAAAGGCAATCGCAAACACAAAGGATTGTTTCGAGGTTCGAGCACACTTGCTCTACATCCCCGCCTTCGACACACGAAGGATTTCCACTATGCAAGATCCCAATGGATCTCTCCTCGGTGCCGCAACACCTACAAGCCCTCGGACTCCCTAGTCCCGTACACACGCAAGCCCCACAAGCTTGCCGAGGCCGCACCTCAAACAAAGAGTTCGCACCCGAACCCTAAACAACCGCGAACACACTTGTCCGCCTCCTCAAAGAACAAATGTAGTCTTTGGTGATCACAACACTTTGATCACCTAAAAACAATCTCACTACAACACTCCTATAGGATGAATAGATCAATGGATGCTCAAGTGTTTGTGTGAGAAAACAAGAAAAGAATCTTTAGTGAAAACTCAAGAAAATCTCTTTTACACTCTTGATAAACTCTCCTTTTAATTGGAAGTATTGGCTCTAATTTTGTGGAGAAAAACCTCTGGAATGAATGAGAAAAACTGGCTCTAAGAGTCTCCAAAATCTTAGCTCAAAATAATGACCAAACCCCCAAATTTATAGGCCAGAAAAATATAGCCGTTGGGGTCTGTCAGGCCTGCCGGTCGACCGGGCCGGTCGACCGCCAACGGTCAGAAATCCGACCGTTGGAGCCACGGTCGACCGCCTGGGTCGACCGAGCCACTGAAGCAGAGAGTAGAACTCTCTGTCGGTCGACCCGTACGGTCGGCCGAAATCTCCAGAGAGCAGAGCTCTCTGGAGCGGTCGACCGATCCGGTCGGCCGTCCTCCAGTGCACAAAGGCGTGCACGTCTGTGCACGTCGGTCGACCCAACCAGTCGACCGACTTCAGAGTTAGTCGACTATAAAGGAAGCAAGTCGACTTATCTGAAGCCTGAAACAGAAAACTGGGATTTAAAACTTGGTCTTTTTGATAGAAATAAAATCCCATAAATATTTAGAAAATCTACAAAAATAGTTTAACCAATATACTTTGATATACAAACATGCTTGCACAAAATCAAGGCATGTTATAAAAGATTGGACTATTTTTGTAACTTGGAAATATTTGGCTCATGATAAAAACTATATTTTTCAAAACATGTTTTCTAAACTTTGTTTTTTCAAAACATCTTCAAATACAAAAATAAGATATTATAATTCATTTTAAGGCATAGTGTGTATGGATATGATCCACTACACAATCAAGATGAAATATCTATGTTTTTGGCATTAAGCTCTAAATATGGTTTTGGTTAAAAACATGTTCATAAGAAATACCAAAAACCAAACAAGTATTTTTTCAAAATGAAAGTCTTTTCTAAACTGAAAATTCTTTTATGAAAAGACAACTAAATCAAGAGTGTGTGTGTGTGATATATACTTGAGCAATCCACCAACTATTCTATCCTTTACATTTTATCTAAAAACAAAAACAAAATCTTATACCTAGACACAAGTCTTCATCTTCTTGAAGTTTTCACTTGAAGGCTTCTCATCTTCTTGACTTGGTCCAAACTTGATCCAAAACTTCTTAGATCATACCGTGCTAGCTTCAAATCTTGACATTTTATCCTTTGTTGAGCTATGCACCTACTAAGATCTTGATAATGAATCTGTCACTAATTAAATACAAGATCATTAGTACTATAACTACATGAGTTGATCATCATCAAAACTAGAGTGATGGGCCTTTGGGCCAACAATCTCCCCCTTTTTGATGATGACAAAACTCATGAAGTTATATATGCATGGATTAAAGTAAAGCTTCAAGGAAGCTCCCCCTTAACTCATGCATAGCAAATAAACAAATAGATATAGCAATGAAGCACATAACTATGTATGCAATGTATGGAGATAAAACATGAAATCCTTTTTCTCCTAGTTGCAATACAAAGCATATATGCATAACTAACAAGGAAGACAAATACTTCTCCCCCTTAAGCAATGAAAACATACATATAAACTCAAATATTTCTCCCCCTTTTTGTCACTCATCAACAAAGGGTTCAAAGTAAAAGCAAATCAAACAAATTTTCTCCCCCTTTTTGTCAAAAAAAACAAAGAGATCAAGAAGGGGTAATACAAATCAATCAATAAGGATTTATATGCGATATACATTCATGAAGAGGAAGACGCTAAGTTAACTTCCCTACACATATGCATTACATGAAGAAGGGATGACAAGCCCTAACTCACATAACACATATTATGTAATGCATAAGAGGTAAGAGGAGATGTGAAGCTCCCCCTACACACGTATATCATATAAAGAAGAGTTGTCAAGCTCCTCAATTTATAATATACTCAACATGAATCTATATGTAAGAGAGATGTTAAGCTCTCCTTGCATATGGGCAATACAAATAAAAAATTTTGAATTTTTCTTTATAAAACAAAATTTTGAATTCTCTCGATAAAACAAATTTTAAATTTTGATATCAATTTTGAAAATGATCAATTGTAAAATAGTGATCAATAGTAAAGTAATGATCAACCACATTGATACCAATTTAAAAATAATGCATAAGCTTGAAAAATAAGATTTGAATTTAGCTTAGCATTAATAACCTTTGTGCTTTAAATATGTAAAACAATTTTAACTAAGCACAAATAACACATATATGTATGAAAAGAGAATACCAATAGAAATTGATACTATTTGAATTTGAAAGCATACATATATATAATCAAAACATGAGTATATACAAAAAGGAATCATATTGATACCAATTGAAATGATCCAATGATACCAATTGACATAAGGTAAGTTCAAGTGTATATCTCATTGTATAATCTACCACAAAAAATTATATTTCAAGGTATATGTATGTTTTGATAACACAAGAAGTATACACACATATCCCTAAACACAATTGAGTTCATATATATAGATTTGCATGAAAGGCAAATGACTCAAGAGGTATACATGTATATCTTAAAGTTTGTCAAAATAAACATATACATGAAATGAAAACACATGATCATAAATCAAATCCAAGAAGTGGGAATACAAGTTTAAAAATGTATGTATCATCAAAACCAAGCAATACAAGCACATTTCATGGGTTCAAATAAGCATTCAATCACAAATATAAATAGATTTATTTGTGGCCCACGATATGTACAAGTATAAATCCAAGTGTTGACAAAAACTAACATATAAACTAATATTTAAATCATGAAGCATCAAATTTTGAGAAAAATAGAATCATGTGTCAATCTCAAAAACTATTTGAAGAATAAATAACTAGTTTAAATAGATTTTTGACAAACTAGTTAAAGATCCTTCAAATACATCAAATCATATGTTTTTCATGAATTATACTAAGTACATAAAAATTCAAGCACTCATAGTCCATAAAGCTCAAAATTATCTTGAAAAATAAAAGATGAGTGTTCAAAGGTTATGTAAATGGTATTTTCATGAAAATAGACAATGAAGCTTAAAATAGACATGAAAATTATTTTTATCAAAACATAAAAATTCATTTTTCTTTCAAATAACTTCAAGGTATATGTATGGTATATCCAAAGCTAACAATGTGCATACATATCCCAAGTATAAAAGAGTCTATTAAATGTATTTACATGAAAGCAAGAGACTCACGGGTATACATGTATATTTATTAGATTTGAATTAAAAATACATATACATGAAGTAAAGCATAAAAATAGGCAAAAACATGTATAAAAGAGAATCATCAAAACTAGTCTATACATATGCATATAGTGGGTACAAATGAGCATGAAGTGCAATCATATATAAAACAAATGTAGCTCACTATTTGTACATGTATAATACAAGTTTTGATAAAAACTACATCTAAGCATGTTATTATCACATGAAGCATAAAACAAATGAAAAACATGAACATGCTATATGATATCAAATGAATAAGCATGTAAATAAATAAAATAGGAGTTTAGAGATTGTTACCAACTCCAAAGCTCTAATCATGGTGGTTGTCCCACCAAGCTTCCTTGATAGCGATGCATCAATAAATATGTCCATCATATCCATTTGCATCCACTACCAAGGCACCAAATCTCTCACGTCTTGAGAGATCCCTCACCTACATCAAAAACATGGGGTGGGGGTTTTGGTACTCATTTTTGCTTGGGTCCTTTGGGGTTAGACTTGTAAGGAACCTAAAATCTTTTATTATTAGCAAAATTAAAATAATGCAACTTGTCATAACAAAATTTTGCTAAATGGCCTTTGCGGCCACAATGTGTACATACGTACACCTTAGTATGCTTATGTGAGTGTGTATGATCATGGTGTGCAACATAAGCATGATGATGTGCATGAATGGATGGAGTTTGTTTCTTTGAAAACATAGACTCCAATCTAGTGTGGTTGAATGCACAAGAGTTCAAGGTTGAACTCAAATCATTAATTTTATCTTTCAAAACATTAATCTCACTAGTGGTGGCATGTAAAGTATGGTGAGATATATGATCATTTTTTCTTTTTCTTTTTCTTTTTCACAAATCTTTCTTTTCAAAGTCTTATTTTCTTGAAAAACAACTTCCTTTTGTTTTTCCACCAAATCAACTTTATTTTTCAAAATAGTGTTTCCTTCACAAAGATTATTTAATTTGGTCATCAAGGAAACATTTTCATCTTTCAAATCTTCTTTTTCTTTTTCTAAGCATGCAATCTTGTTTGCTAATGAATCTTTTTCTTTAAGCATGCATTCAAAATTCTTTTTCAAATTTTTGTTATCTTTTTCTAAACATGCAATGTTACTTCTAAAAGAATCATGTTCTTTATGCATGCAAGCAATGTTCTTTTTAAATTTTTATTCTTCCTTTTAAGCATGTCATATTTTTCAAGCACAAGGACAAAAGGTAGTAAGCTCATCATATGACATGTCTTCATCATCGGATTCGGAGTTTACCTCAAGGGGGTTATCCCCTTGGACCATATAGCACATGTTGGAGGTGTTGCTTCCAACATCCGAATCGCTCCCCGCATAGTATTGATCATTTTCGCCAAGGGAGATGAGGGTATTCCATACTACAAAAGCCGAATCAAAGTTAGAAACTTTAGATAAATAAACATCATCTAGGGTAGACTTTAAAGCATTAAGGGCTTTTGCATTAGCCTCAATATTCTTACCATTTAAACAATATGCATTATTAGTTGTGGCAAGATAAACATGAAACCTAAGGCTTTGAGGTACAAGGACATCTTCACCTTCCATATATGTATGTTAACAATGTCAAACATGGGTGGTGACATGAAGTCCATGGTGTGTGTACAAATATTGTGATTAGCTTAAAAATGAGGATATTTAACTCTAGGTTGTTAGACCCAAATCAGAGTACCAAGCTCTGATACCAATTGTAAGTTCACCTAGAGGGGGAGTGAATAGGTGATGGCTAATCTAATGGTCACTTAATGCCAAATAATGCGGAAGCTAAGAACAATTATGACCTAATTAAACTTCAACACTAAACACCACATATAACCAAAGAGTGTTGCCGAATTCTCCGTGAAGAGCTCTGGACAAACTCCTCTAGATTCCCCTTGAATGGGTTGAGGTGCCGCGTTAGCTCTCTTGGTTGAATACAAGTGTTAGCAAACAATCCCAAGCAAGTATATCAATGAGCACACAAGTATATCAAGCATATAAAGATAGACAATAAATGAATGCAAGATATAAACAAGTAAAGGAGAGAGAGAGAAAAGGCAATCGCAAACACAAGGGATTGTTTCGAGGTTCGAGCACACTTGCTTTACATCCCCGCCTTCGACACACGAAGGATTTCCACTATGCAAGATCCCAATGGATCTCTCCTCGGTGCCGCAACACCTACAAGCCCTCGGACTCCCTATTCCCGTACACACGCAAGCCCCACAAGCTTGCCGAGGCCGCACCTCAAACAAAGAGTTCGCACCCGAACCCTAAACAACCGCGAACACACTTGTCCGCCTCCTCAAAGAACAAATGTAGTCTTTGGTGATCACAACACTTTGATCACCTAAAAACAATCTCACTACAACACTCCTATAGGATGAATAGATCAATGGATGCTCAAGTGTTTGTGTGAGAAAATAAGGAAAGAATCTTTGGTGAAAACTCAAGAAAATCTCTTTTATACTCTTGATAAACTCTCCTTTTAATTGGAAGTATTGGCTCTAATTTTGTGGAGAAAAACCTCTGGAATGAATGGGAAAAACTGGCTCTAAGAGTCTCCAAAATCTTAGCTCAAAACAATGACCAAACCCCCAAATTTATAGGCCAGAAAAATATAGCCGTTGGGGTCTGTCAGGCCTGCCGGTCGACCGCCAACGGTCAGAAATCCGACCGCCGGAGCCACGGTCGACCGCCCGGGTCGACCGAGCCACTGGAGCAGAGAGTAGAACTCTCTGTCGGTCGACCCGTATGGTCGGCCGAAATTTCCAGAGAGCAGAGCTCTCTGGAGCGGTCGACCGATCCGGTCGGCCGTCCTCCAGTGCACAAAGGCGTGCACGTCTGTGCACGTCGGTCGACCTAACTTCAGAGTTAGTCGACTATAAAGGAAGCAAGTCGACTTATCTGAAGCCTTAAACAGAAAACTGGGATATAAAACTTGGTCTTTTTGATAGAAATAAAATCCCATAAATATTTAGAAAATCTACAAAAATAGTTTAACCAATATACTTTGATATACAAACATGCTTGCACAAAATCAAGGCATGTTATAAAAGATTGGACTATTTTTGTAACTTGAAAATATTTGGCTCATGATAAAAACTATATTTTCCAAAACATGTTTTCTAAACTTTGTTTTTTCAAAACATCTTCAAATACAAAAACAAGATATTATAATTCATTTTAAGGCATAGTGTGTATGGATATGATCAACTACACAATCAGGATGAAATATCTATGTTTTTGACACTAAGCTCTAAATATGGTTTTGGTTAAAAACATGTTCATAAGAAATACCAAAAACCAAACAAGTATTTTTCCAAAATGAAAATCTTTTCTAAACTGAAAATTCTTTTATGAAAAGACAACTAAATCAAGAGTGTGTGTGTGATATATACTTGAGCAATCCACCAACTATTCTATCCTTTACATTTTATCTAAAAACAAAAACAAAAACAAAATCTTATACCTAGACACAAGTCTTCATCTTCTTGAAGTCTTCACTTGAAGGCTTCTCATCTTCTTGACTTGGTCCAAGCTTGATCCAAAAGCTCCTTGGATCATACCGTGCTAGCTTCAAATCTTGACATTTTATCCTTTGTTGAGCTATGCACCTACTAAGATCTTGATAATGAATCTGTCACTAATTAAACACAAGATCATTAGTACTATAACTACATGAGTTGATCATCATCAAACTAGAGTGATGGGCCTTTGGGCCAACAATTGTCCGGTCTTCGGATACCACAAACTCATTTCAATTGTGCCCTTAAGATATCTAATAATGCGTTTTACCGCAATCAAATGGGACCCTTTAGGATACGATTGAAATCGAGCACAAAGACATACACAAAACATAATATCCGGCCTACTAGCCGTTAAATACAACAAGCTACCAATCATGCTACGGTAGAGTTTAATGTCTACATTTGTACCTTGTTTATCCTTGTCAAGCTTTGTGGTGGTACCCATGAGAGTTTTGCTTGTCTTAGCCCCTTCAAGCCCAAATTTCTTGATAAGTTCTTTCGTGTACTTGGCTTGATTGATAAAAATCTCATCCTTTCTTTGCTTAATTTGGAGAGCAAGGAAATAGTTAAGCTCGCCCATCATAGACATCTCAAATTCCTCCTTCATGCATGATTCAAAAGCTTTGCAAAGATTTTCATTAGTGGAACCAAATATGATATCATCAACATATATTTGAACTATAAGTATATCATTTTCAACATTTGGTAAACAAAGTAGTATCTATTTTTTCTTTATTGAAACCATTAGATATAAGAAATGAAGAAAGTCTTTCATACCAAGCCCTAGGGGCTTGTTTTAAACCATAAAGAGCTTTGTCTAGTTTGAAAACAAAATCCAGATGTGTAGGATCAACAAACCTGGGGGTTGTTCAACATACACCTCCTCTTCAATAAATCCATTTAAGAAAGTACTTTTTACATCCATTTGAAAAAGTTTAAAACTTTATATGAAGCAAATGCAAGTGTCATCCGTATGGCTTCAAGCCGTGCTACGGGTGCAAAAGTTTCCTCAAAATCGATACCTTTGACTTGAATGTAACCTTGGGCCACTAACCTAGCTTTATTTCTAATAACATTTCCCGACTCATCCAACTTGTTCTTAAAGATCCACTTAGTACTAATTGTTGGTCTATCGTGGGGCCTAGGAACAAGATGTCAAACTTCGTTGCGCTCGAATTGATTGAGCTCCTATTGCATGGCAAGCAACCAATATGAGTCGCCTTCGGCTTCGAGGATGTTCTTTGGTTCAAAATGAGAAATAAATGCATAGTGCTCACAAAGATCATGAAGCTTAGAACGAGTAGTTACCACTTTTGATACTTCAACTATAATAAGATCCTTAGGATGATGTGGATTGAATCTCCAATCTTTTGGAAGTGGTTGAGTTGTCTCCACTTCAACTTCTTGAACTTCATTTTCTTCATCACCCCTTTGGCATGTCTTCAAGAGTAGGTGGGTCCTTCAGAGTAATTTTCTCCATGTCTTCATTTAGGGAATATATTTCTACAACATTCTCAACAAACGCATTAGATTCCTCAAACTTTATATGCATAGATTCTTCAATAGTTAAGGATGACTTATTGAAACTCTATAAGCTTTACTAGTGTTAGAGTAACCAACAAAAATTGCTTCATATGATTTTGCATCAAATTTACCTAAATTATCTTTAGTATTCAAAACAAAACATTTACAACCAAAAACTTTAAAGTATGAAACATTTGGTTTTCTTGAAAAATAAATCTCAAAAGATGTTTTAGAAGTATTTTTGCATAAGAAAACCCTATTTGATATGTAGCAAGATGTGTTAACGGCCTCGGCCCATAGATAATGAGGGAGACCGTACTCATTTATCATTGTCCTAGTCATCTCTTGTAATGTACGATTTTTCTCTCAACGACTTCATTTTGTTGTGGAGTTTTAGGACAAGATAGTTCATGCTTAATTCCATGTTCTTCGCAAAAAATGGTAAATGGTTGGTTATTGAATTCACCACCTCTATCACTTCTTATTCTTAAAATAGAAGAATCTTTTTCCTTTTCAACTCTTTTCTTAAAGGCTTGAAAATATGAAAAGACTTGATTTTTGTGTTCTAAAAAGAAAACCCAAGTAAAATGAGAGAAATCATTAACTAAAATGAAGGCAAAACGATTCCCACTTACTCTTTTGGTTTGAGTAGGACCAAACAAATTCATATGGATCAACTCCAAAGGTCGTGATGTCATGATATCCTTGATTGATTTGAAAGAGGACTTGCTTTGTTTCCTAAGTTGGCACGCATCGCAAATGCGGTCCTTTCAAATTTTAAGTAAGGAATACCTTTCACCATTTCCTTGTTGTTTAATCTAGATAGATGGTCAAAAGAAATGTGGCCTAATCTCCTATGCCACAACCAAGAGTCATCATCGAGGGCATTCAAACAAGTAGCATTGCATAGCATTTTAGACATATCAATCATGTATACATTGTTTTCACGAAATCCAAAAAATATACATGTATTGGATTGTCTATCAATAACTCTACATGCTAGGTCATCAAAAATAACATTAAAACCTTTGTCACAAAGTTGACTCACGCTCAAGAGATTATGTTTGAGGCCATCAACTAAAATATCATTTTCTATTGAAGGAGATGTACCAAGTTTAACATTACCAATACCAATGATTTTTCCTTTGGCGTCATCTCCGAAGGTGACGGTGCCACCTTCATGGTCTTGATAGGGTTGTGAAGTTGTTGATATCCCAAGTCATGTGCCTTGAGTAACCACTATCAAGCTACCACAACTCCTTACGTCGTTGGGCTTTAGAATGTACCTAAATCATTTAACAAATTTGTTGACTTTGGTACCCAAACTTTTTTGGGTCCTTGAATGTTAGTATTCCGAACTCAAACATGATTATGCGATGCATTAATCCTATCATAGCAAATTTAACCAAATGACCTTTACGGTCACAATATATGCATGCATAAACTTTACCATACATGAATGCATGATGAGTGTGTGGAGTGTGGGCATGTTTAGGGTGCTTAGCATGATGTAAAGGTTGTGATTTATGAACATGAGCATGAATAGCATGTGAATGTTTCTTTGGGACATGTTCCTTAGGAAACATAGCCTCTAGTCTAGTTTTATCAAACTCACATTTCTTCAAAACTACTCCTAATAAATCAATTTTCTTCTTTAGCAAGGAAATCTCATTTTCATCAATTTGTGAAAATTTACCTTTGCAAGAAATTTTATATTCATCAAAATCCTTTTGAGTAGAAGAGAGAGTTGAAAACAATTCATCTTTTTCTTTTGTGAGAATGAAAACTTTGTGGTTGAGTGATTCATTTTCCTTTTTCATTTTCAAGTATTATTTTTTAAGAAAATCATAGTTATGAGATAGTTCTTCAAAAGCTTCTCTTAGTTCATCTATAGATAGTTCATAATCAATGGATGTATCGGGAGTTACCTTGCTTGTGCTTTCATTTGCCATGAAGCATATGTTGGCGGTGTCGACTTCCTCATCGGATTCACGCTCCGAATCCCAAGTAGCCTATAAAGCTTTCTTTTTGTATGGCTTCTTGGAGGTGGAGGGTTTGCCTTTGTTTTCCGGACATTCCGCAACAATGTGACCCGGCTTCCGGCAATTGAAGCAAATGATTTTCTTCTCTTCTTTACCTTGCCATCTCCTTCTATTTTGGAACTTTGCCTTGTACATTCTCCGAACATTCTTTACAAGAAGAGAAAGATCTTCATCATCCTCTTCTTCATCATCCTCGTCGGAGTAGGTGGAAGAGCTCTTGAAGGCAATAGCTTTCTTCTTGGGAGGAGCCATCTCTTCTCTTGCTTTTCTTTCCATCTCATGGGTCTTGAGATTCCCAATAAGACCGATAAGCTTCATTTCTTCCTTGTCATTGAGTTCCTTCAAAGTTGTGGCTTTGACTTCCCAAGATGAAGGGAGTGCACGGATGATCTTCCTCACTTTTTGGTCGTTGTCAATGCCGTCGCCTAAAGAAGAAAGTCCATTAGTATTTTTGTAAACTTAGTAACCATATCATCTATGGTTTCATTCTCTTACATAGAAAATTTTTCATATTGGGAACGAAGAAGGTCGATTTTTGCCCTCTTTAATTGTGAAGTTCCCTCATGAGTGACAAGTAAGTGAGTCCAAATCTCATAAGCGGATTTGCAATGAATGACTCTAGAAATATCATTGTCATTAAGAGCTTGAGCAAGGCATAGTGTGCCCTAGCATTAGCGTCAAACTCTTTTGTGACAATATCGGACCAAGTGTCCTCATCACCAAGGGGTATACTAAAAGTTTTGGTCACCGCCTTTGCAACCCGGCTCCCTAAGGATTGCAAAAATACGGTCATCTTAACCTTCCATATGGGAAAGTTAAGACCATCAAACTTGGATAGGGTCTTAATTCCTTCGGCCATTTTTACTAAGTGTATGAGGATGAAAAATGAATAGAGTGATTAGCAATATAAGATCTCTCTAAGGTTGTTAAGCTAAGAGCTTAGAGACCAAAGCTCTGATACCAATTGAAAAACACCTAGAGGGGGGGTGAATAGGTGTCAATGCTAATTTAATGATCTTTTTAAGCATGTATGAATGATGCAACCGGTAACTCAAAATAAGAAATTGAAACCGGATTACCCGTGAAGGGCTCTAGAACTTCTCCTCTTTGATTCCTCTAGATTATGAGTTGAGGCGCGTAATTGCTTTCTTGTTGAGATGAGTAAAGACTGAAAAATGCAAGTAAATGAAATGGGTGTAATAATGAAGTGCAAACAAGAGATAGCACACGATAGAAATATAAAGTAATGAAAAAGTAATAAGGAAACCAATCGCAAACTCAAGAAATTTGTTTCGAGGTTCGAGCCACTGCTCTACGTCCCTGCCTCCACCACCGTGAAGGATTTCTACTAAATCCGTAAAGGAAATTTTCACACCGAACCTTTACACCCAAGGGGATTACAATAGGTTTACACAAGACCGGAGACCGAACTCCTACCAATCCAACTTCTACACAAGAGGGATCTCAACACAAAGAAATACAAGTAACAAGGTGATCAAAAAGACCACAAACTTCTCTTTTACAACTCCTTATAGAATGAGATTGATTTTTTGGCTCAAGAAGTGAAGTGAGAAAATTCAGTTGTAATGAAGTAAGAAAAGAGCTCGAAAATAACTGAAAAACTTTAACCAAGAATGCACTTTAGAAATTGAGAGTTTTGAAAACTTTTCTTTTCTTTTAAAACTCAAAACAATGGGAATTTTTCTTAAGTTTAACAAGGGACCAATGCATCTATTTATAGGGATTAGAAGAGATCTTTTCATCATTTAAACTAGTTAATAGGTCAGGTAATAGCCTCAGGAAATTCAGAGACAGCTGAAATATATATCAAAAACAGATCCAGAAAACAGATTTCAAGAAACTAGCCGTTGGGGGCTGCTGGCGGCTGGTGGTCGACCGGCCCGGTCGACCGGCAGTCTATCTGGCAAACTAGCCGTTGGACTCGGTCGACCGGTCGGTCGACCGCAGGCTAAACAAAAAAATAATGGTTTGCTCTGTCGGTCGACTGGCCCGGTCGACCGACAAAACCCGAGAGCAAGGGTCAGTCAGTCGGTCGACCGGTCCGGTCGACCGGCAGACGTGCACAAACGTGCACGCCAAAGCCACAAGGCCGGTCGACCGGTGCGGTTGACCGATCAGGCCTGAAATAGATCCGGTCGACCGCCCGGTCGACCGTTTGGCCTGAAACAGTTTTATTTTGGGAAAAATTTTGAACTTTGAAGAATTTTTAAATATTTTTTAATGACTAGATGATTAAGTAGCATGCTGTAAGGGATAGTATACATGATTTAAACTAGATGTAAAAATATGAAAATTTAGAGACATGTATATCAATCAAGACATGCACCTAATCCAACTAACCAAAACAAAAACCGTATTTTGAAAAATGAAAGAGTGTGTGTGTTTTCTTGAGCCAACTTATCATAACCTCATTCTTTAACAAACTAATTCTTACAATGGTTCTAGGTGACTATAAGATTTTCAAAATTAGGGCTTCTCCATATGCAATATTGAATAGCTTGAATCCTTGATCTCGAATTGAGTCAACTTGAGTCAAAAATACCTTCCTTTAGGGAAGAACACATCTTGAATCCTTAGAACCCTGAAATACACTTACACACTAAAATATGATTAGTACAAATAACTATATATGTTTTGTAATCATCAAAACTCAAAAACTGGGTGATTGTAATCTTGGGCCAACACTTTGGGCTGGTCTTAAAAGGTTTAAAAATCTACCTATCGGGTTTTGGGTGGGTTTGGGTTTCGGGTCGGGTTTTGGGTGGGTTGGGTAGGATAAGCGGGTTTTACTTCAAGATTTAAGTGCCATCTTTTATTTAGAGCAATTAATTTTACAAGATTAGAGAGCTCAACCACCATATATTATGATAAAAATTATTATGCTTGTAAAGCAAATATGGTTAGTTTATATGACATAGAGTTACGCCTTGTATGAAGTATATAGTTACACCTACCTGTATGATATGTTTCCCATTTTAGAGCCTATAGTTAATTTGAGATACTTTTCAAGTGTTAATTCTTATGCCAAAGCTACTTATTTAAATTTACAAATTGATATTATTGATATCAAGAACGTTGAATGCAATATTACCAAGTTGTAATCTATTTTGATGATCTATTTTGATGATTTAGTAATTTTAGTACATATGTGCACATGTAGGTGTATATGTACTCATGTATTAGTGCAGGTTTGGATGGGTTTAGGTTTTTCAGGTTCGGTTTGGGCGGGTTAGAAGAAAATCGTAGCCCGCCCATTCGGGTTTGGTTGCATTTTAGCAGCTATCCAAACCCTTAAATTTCAGGTTAGGTTTGGGTTAAACCTGACACAGCTGACACTCCCAGCTGAAAGCTTATTATCTGAAAAAGCACTAAAGTAGTCATGTCTTGTAGTGACCGTGGCCTGTTGCAATTCCCTTCTCAGGACAACTGCAAGACCTAACCGTTTAGACACAAAATCTCTGTAAAAATGTCAATTCTCTTGAGCTATACAAGAGTATGGTCTCATGTTATTTCTACAGTTCCCTCGTTACAATATATAGGCAGGTAAATCCATTAATGAACAACTTTAGACATTCATACTAGTATAAACTTTTAAGTGACATCCAAATCAGTCTACTACCAGTGGCAGTCAAATGAACGAGCCGCTCGCAAGTAGTTTGTGTTTGGCTCAATATTTAGCTTGGTTGAATTGCTTGACTAATAAACAAGTTGAACTCAAACTTGGTTTGCTCACTCATGTTCAGCTTAAATAAGCTTGATATGTCATGTAGGCTCTTCATCCATAAAAAATCCTAAAACTACTCAAACTCGATTAAAACAATACTACTAAGATTCAATCTAAGGTAAGTGATGCAAATATTAAGCCACGTGTGTGGCATGTGTATCACTGGTAGAGAAGACACCTCGTTCCAATTTCCTAGTAGTAGTAGAACTCTATGTATTTTAGTTTCTTTATTTTAGAGTTGTATTTTATTAGAAGTTTAGTTTATAAAATTTCAAATTGTAATTCTATTTTGATTAGGAGTTGTAGTTTGAGTTGTATTCAATTTTGTACAAGCCGATAAAAAGTCTCTTGTATCAAACAATATGGAAGGGAATGAAGAAGTTTATGAAATTTTTCGAAAAATTTGTGAGTGATGAGTTCTTTCCCAAATATCTTTTTGAGTGTGAAGTCTTAGAGAAACCTTAATTAGTAATGTGAAACCCTAGCTAGCCAACCATTTTTCCTATCTCTTCTCTCCTCTTTCAAACCCTAGTTCTTATCTTCGATCTTTAAATCTTATTCTAAACTTTAGTTCTCTTCCTCTAATTTCCAATTCAAAATCCTAGGAAAAATCAGGCAAAAAATATATTACGGCAATATCACTGTTACAGTAAACTGAGATGCTATAGTAACAAAATTCGCAATGAATAGTACATCTGTTAAGAAAAACAGACCCAATAAGCAAGTAAGTTGGTTTTCATGTCATATCTCATCCGTTTGGAGTCCAAACCACACACGGTGCGAAGCTTTGAATTCGTGAAAGCGAGCTCTACATATTTACAATCATCACAAAGACATGAGGCCACATCTAATTCTCAGTAGGTACGTTTCTTATTCAAATTGGTTAATTCGAGTCTGATATTTTAATCTCTGTATTTTTATCGACTTAACTGTGTCCACAAATGTGAGATTGTGCGCATATGCTTACCTTTGAATTCGTTAGCTGTAATACTGGTTGTAGAATCTTTTTGCCTGCATATATATTATCTTTAATTGATTTACGATTGAAATTGTAGTCTATGCATGTTTTTTGTTCAACTCATATCTGCATTATTTGTTTTAATCTTTTTCTACCAACGATCATTTCATGTTAGTGAAGCGTGATTGAGTGTTTTATTGTTGATTTTCATGTACGCATACACGTTTCACATCAGTTTGGTATCAAAGCATGGTTAGATAGGATTTACATAATTAGTTTACGATTATTTGCTTTATCGTGTTTAGTTTAAAGTTTTGTAAAAAAATAAAATAAAAATTAGGAAACATTAAGAGGTAAATTTTTTTCTGAAATTTTGTGCGATTGGTGTATAATTAAGAAAGGGTACTGAACGTGATTCTATAATTAAGGAACGCCAAGTGCAAAAAATCTCCTACATTAGTTACGCCGACTTGGCCAATTGGACTGGTAAACTTGGGGTTTGATTGATCCAATAATTTTAGAAAATAATTTTTTTAAAACCAAAGAAAAAAATTCAAAATTCAAAATAAAAAAAATCATCTAGTCTAAAATTGCATATAAGAATCCTTAAACTGTCACTATGGATATACTAACTTTTGATGATCATCTGCTTTATTCTTATTATTTGAGGGATCCTCAAATTATTCTAGGCTGGCTACAAAGCATGAATGTATACTTTATCCGTTACCCACTTTCTGAAGCTGAGAAAGTCAAATTCGCTACCATGAAACTGACTGGACAAGCTAATCAATATTAGACCGATTTCGTAAATAGGCGAGTACTCCATGGTCAACGACCAATTAAAACATAGGATATGATAAAAGAAGAGCTAAAAAACAATTATGTGCCACTATTTTTTTATTAGTTTAGACCTCCCTCATCTGTTCAATCACATAGGTTTAATATACTTTCATCCCCACGACCAAACTCACTTCTTCGAACCAAACTTTGGAGTCCCAACCAACACTTGATGATATCATAGCTAAAATTGATAACTTCAAATCATGAATTCTTCCAATCAAAACTCAAAAAGTAGTGTGTGATCCCCACAGTTAGAGAATTTAAAGAAAAGTCTGATAACAATAAGAGTAAGAACACTGAAAATGACTTTTCTAATATTAGCCCCACAGCTAAGTGTTACAAATATCAAAGTTATCGGCATGGTGCTGCCAACTGTTCAAGCCCATTTGAGATTGTCATCAATGACAGAGTTTTCATTGAAGCACCTAAGCCTGTTAGTACTATTTATCTGAAAATCACTCATGCAATTGAGGAGTTTACTGTCATCCATCCTCTCCTTCCTTGGCTTTACTGCCAACATCACTTTCTCTGCCTCATTTACCACCGACTCCTACCGTCGTTACATGTTTTGATCACCGATCCCTTCCTCTACTACCGACACTATCTCATTTTTCCTTATGACCTATGCTAGGTACTAAATCGAAATTCTCCATAGACCTTATCCCCATACCTGATCAGTATAAAGTCATTGAGTCTGCATCACCAGTTGCATCATCTTTTACATCACATGTGCACACACCGTACGATGAAAGTGATAAAATTGCACAAAACAACACCAATCATGAGATACAAACTGATGATAAGAATTGATTAAATACTTTTAATGTTGGTGATGTTGTTCAAAAGTTACATACTTGTAGTTCTGATTCATTTCAAATCTTGATGAAACTGTACGAGATATTTATATTATAGATCTTTTTATAGATTTTGCTATCAATTCTACTTTCAATATGGACTGCTTAGTGGATTATAAAGGTCTTGATATTATCCTATTGTTGATGAGCCTTCTCCTAAGCCTATTTTCGGGAGCCCCTTCCTTTTATCACTATCAGATGTTTTACCTTATATAGCATGTCAAGTTGATAAATTCTTAGATAAAATTATCACCACTCAAGAGGCGTGATTCGAAAATATCTGATTTGTTGGACAGGAAAAGTACGAATTGATGATACATGGCTAGACCGAAATGAACTACCAAAGATTGATCATGCAATTTTAAAGTAGTATGAAAACACTTCCACTTCTAACTCGATCGAGTCCAGTTATCTCCAACACAGGAAGAATGATGCGGATATCAAGCAACGTGTATCACCGGTGGAGAAGACGCCTCGTTCGAATTCCTAGTAGTAGAACTCTATGTATTTTAGCTTATTATTTTGAGTTTCTTTATTTTTAGAGTTGTATTTTTATTAAGAATTTAGTTTCTAAATTTGAAATTGTAATTCTATTTTGATTAGGAGTTTTAGTTTGAGTTGTATTCAATTTTGTACAAGCCTATAAAAAGCCTCTTGTATCAAATTTTATGGAAAGTAATGAAGAAATTTATGAAAATTTTCATAAAATTGTGAGTGATGAGTTCTCTCCCAAATATTTCTCTTTATGTGCAAAGTCTTAAAGAAACCCTGGATTAGTGATGTGAGACCCTAGCTAGCTTATCCTCTTCCCTATCTCCTCTCTCCTTTTTCCTCTTTTGAACCCTAATTCTTATCTTCGGTTTTAAATCCTATTCTAAACCTTAGTTCTAATTCTCTAATTCCTAATTCAAAACCCTAGAAAAAAATCAGAAAAAATATATTGCTACAATACTGCTGCGACAATAAACCGATATGCTATAGTAACAAGATCCGTAATGAACAATAAACCTGTTAAGCAAAACAGACCCAATAAGTAAGTTTTCATGGCATATCTAATCCGTTTGGACTCCAAGTCATGCACGGTTTGAAGCGTTGAATTCGTGAAAGCGAGCTCTACACATCTACAATCATCACAAGACATTGAGGTCACAGTTGGTTCTCAGTAGGTACGTTTCTTATCCAAATCGATTATTTCGAGTCTGATATTTTAATCTCTGAGTTTTTATCGATTTAACTGTTGTCCACAAACGTGAGATTGTGCGTATCTGCTTACCTTTACATTCGCTAGCTTTAATACTGATCGTAAAATCTTTTGCCTGCATATTTATTCTTTAATTGATTTATAATTGAAATTGGAGTATTCTATGCATGTTGTTTGTTTAACTCATATTTACATTATTTGTTTTTAACCTTTTCTACCAACGATCATTTCATATTGGTGAAGCGTGATTGAGTGTTTTATTACTGATTTTCATACGCGCATACATGTTTCACATCAGTAAGATTTTATTTTGACTCAAATTTTAATAATAAAATAATATAAAATAAAGAACTGCAAAAGTTGTTGAATATGTTGCAAAACTTCCAGGCCTTCGGAATACCTAAATAAACTCGAATTGCAATGAATCTTGGGCTCTGACTGGTGTAATGAGTTAAAGACTCATGAGCGTTGTAGAGTTCTTGGTGATCCCAATGATAAGTTATAACAACTATTTTGAAAGTTATTAAGTTGACCCAAATTTCAACGCTTATTCCTATAACGTTTGAACTTGTTTTTATCCGAACGTTCTGTAAGATCTTTTGAAACCTGTACCACATCAGTAATGGAGCTCGTATGCAAGTAAGAATAAGTGATTTCTACTGTCCTGCACTAGAAGATAGTGGGATAAATTTGTTACTGTTTATTCAACTTATTCACTAACCCAACCAAACAAATTCCATAGGAAAATAAATCGTTCGGGGTGAGTTATATTTGACTGTTTGGACTTCATGATCAATAATGGATACACTTGATCAACAACTTATACATGCATACATGAAAAGGGGTGTGTGTGTGTTATCAAGAGTGATTTAATTATGAACCCCATTTAAGATGGGATGTAGCAAACCCAGATGTGAAACGGGGGCCCTATGGCGTGGTATATCAGTGATAAATACAAATTCCGCAACGATTCATCAAATATATTCTCCGGTAGAAAATTTCTTTAAACTAGTAATGTGACACGATGGATTTTAACAACTCATTTGCATCGTAGATTTAGATAATCAAGTTTCGAAGAAATCCAACACAATACCTAATTAATTGAACAGTCCAATTTTCAATATTAGAATCAATAGAAAACACGCCTTCAATAGAAACGCACAACTCACAATATAAGTGGATAATAGGAAATAATGATAAAAAACTAGAGACAAATCGTGATCTAATCCAACTGATATTTCAATTGCTGAGAATATATTTTACCTACTAAGAAGCTCGTCTCAGGCATCTGGTATGGTATGAAATGATCTATTTTGCTTTTGATTCCTTCACTGAATTCAAATGTTACTTTATTTAGCTTGCTGATTCATTGTTGATGGAGTTGTTGCTCCTCTGTTGTTGCAGTGGCTATTCTGAGACTTGGCTCGACACAGTGGTAGCAAAGAAGAGAGGCGAACGAGCTGGAATCGTTGGAAGCTGCTCGACAACCGTTGGGATGTTGTGGACGTTAGGAGGGATGTAGAGAGGCAGCAAGGGAGAAGCCTCAGCTGCAGGCAGGGCGTCGTCGGGAGATGATCGGCGACCTGGGCGCGACTGATCTTGTGCCCGGGTTCGCGCTCGAACACGCGTGAAGGCCGATGAGGGGCAGGACTCGATAGGGCAAGGTGGTCGTCGTGGCGAAGAGCAGAGATGGGGAGGTGCTGATCTGGGCTCGTACTGAACGCTGACGGTTGGAAGAAGCTCGGGCTTCAATGGTTGATCAAGCAGGGCGCGGGTGATGGTCTACTGTTGATGTGGAGTCAATGTTGGTGGTGAGTGCTGAGTCTCTGCGGAGTCGACGAAGATGAGGACAAACTTCAGTTGATGGCAAAAGGAGGGACTTTGATGGCTTTTTTTTTGGGTTGCATTTGCAGGATGACAACAGAGAAGGAGAAAAAGGGGAAAGGGAGATGGGGCTCACGTGGGTGAGGGTGAAAACAAAATTTTGATTTGTGGCTTTTTTCTTTTGATTTTGGCTGTGGCTTTCTGTTAGATTTTTTAGATTTCTTTTTTTTCCCTTCCGGCTGTGAAAGGTAGAACAGAGTGAGGGATTTTGTAATCAAGTAATTTGTGGTTGGGATAAGATTTGAGGAGTGGGATTTTGGAGGGGATAACACAAGTTTTGGATTCACACACAAATCTTAGTCGAATTGAATTTCACACCCAAATTCAAAAAAAGAATTTTCATTTTGAAAACTAATCTCATTTTTCATTAATAAATCTCCATTGTCTTACAACTTATTAGACTTTTACCTTTATAGGCTTACAAACTGAGGACTTTCTCCACGTAGTCGATGTGGGACTAAAAAAAGGAGAAATACAAAACTAAAAAAAGAAAACATCGACTCAAATAAATAAAAATACATAATCCAATCGACTGAAATAACTCGAACAATGACGCTCCTTGGATGTCGTATCATTCTCCCTAGGTGGGAGAAAACTCGACTCCGTCAAGTTTGGTCTAGAAAGCTCTCATAACACTTCAACACAACTGGGTTTACCTGTTGCAACTTACCACTCAATAGGTAATATTCATTTCAAATAATCAAATATTATTAGAATACACTAGATAATTTAATCATCTAAAATTTTATCACATTTCGCTGTTGTATTGGGATGAATATCTTGAGTGGACTCAATGTGGGGACTCAAAAAAATGGCTCAGGGAAGGCTTACAACCAGTAGGTTGTTAGGATTAAAAACAAATACCTGTAATCCACTGAATACCTAACATTAAAAATAGGACTAATTTCAAAATCTTTGAAAGATATAGCATGAATATTGTAATTTGAATTCTACAATATTTCAAAAAAAATCCAACACTACAGCATGCAAATCATTAACAGTTCCCGAGGAAACCGTTTCGGATGAATCCGAACCAACCATCTTAAGTTGTCAACACTAAGAGTGTTAAATAACTTCCTGACACAAGTTCATAAATTACAGTTAGTGTTGCATTGTTCAAATATATCACTGATTTCTCATGTGTAGATCGTGCACGTGTATGAAAATGTGATGCAGACTCAGATATGCAGACTCAAAATACTCTAAAATGAACGGTAGCAAGGAGCTCATTTTAGTGCCTACATATGCAAAAGAGTAACTTGACTCCCTATTGGATGGAAAATTTTTAGGCACTTAGTTTAGTGGGTCAACAATACTCACGACCTCTATCAAAAGGGATGATTAGTCGTACCAGCATAAATGTATGTGGCAGTTTACCTATTACTTTGTTAATGATGGCAAGAGATATTTTAGTAGGTAAAGTCCGAGTGAAAATAACCTTTTGTTTAATCCTAAGGAAGAAAAATTTGATACTCTGCAAACTGTGAGGTTCTCCCATAACACTCTTAAGTCTTTGAATGCAGATCGGCCATAGATGGAAATATCCCTGCTCTAACCAACATCGTTTGTCATTATATAGTTTCAAAATTTGTCCTCATAAAAGTGGATGTTTATTGGGACAAGATACGATTGGTTGACCTCTAATGACAACTCATCAACTTGCCTTTTACGTTCGATTTGCTTGGTAGGATCTAACCTAGAGTGTGGCAAGTCGGAAAGATTAACTCCTGTGATTAACTCAATGGCGTGTTGGATACACACGTCAGTAATAGCTTATCTGGGAGGTCTTCAGAAAAGACAGCGGTAGATTCCTTGACGATATGGTTGACTTCGGGGAGATTCAGAGCACTGTCTTTAGGAGAGATATCAGTAAACTCTGTAATGTCTGGAACAACTTCAAGAGGACTCGAAGTATTAGACTCCTAAAGGTTATCACCCGTAATCTTTTCGTCAAGGTTTGAGTCTTCTGATTCTTCCATATGACAAATAGGTTCTTCAGATAGGACATCGACAAGCTTCGTGATCATAGGGATAGGTGTCGGCAATAGAGGAGGAAGATGTTGACGACCAGAGCATATAATGAAAGTAGGAGTCGGCAGTAAAGGAAGTGGAGAAAGTGGTGTTGGTAGTAAAGGAGGAAGGTGCTTTGAATTTGTTACAGGTGGTTCCCTAACTTGAGCGACTTTAACTGGGGCTGGACGGTTGGCAGCAATATGCCCATAACCTTGACACTTGTAACACTTAATCGTGAGACTAAGTTTGGAGTAGTCTCTGTCGCTAGACTCTTTTATCACAGGCCTGGCTACTGGGAGAGTAGAATTTTCAGGCTTGATTCTTTTAGAGTCGAGTCTAATCACCAGAATACCTTTCTTTAATCTGTTGTTGGCAACGACGATTTGAATTAGTTCATTTGAGGTGTATGGATTCACCGGAGAATTAGTGCTATCAGACTTCTTCTCGACTTTAGTGATGATCCTATCTAGGGTTTGATTAGAGGACTCCGTGGTTTGAATCAAGTTATCAAGTTGAGCACTTATGGCGGCAAGTGCTGTAACAAGTTGGGAATTCATAGGGGCGGGATGAGTTACTAGATGCCAAAAAAAATAATTATTTTATGAAAAAATATGAAATTTCTAAAACTGTATGATGTAGAGTTTTCTTACCTAAACCATGCTCTGATACCAAACTGATGTGAAACGGGGCCCCTATGGTGTGGTATATCAGTGATAAATACAAATTTCATAATGTTTCACCAAAATATAATCTCCGGAAGAAAATTTCTTTAAATTAGTAATGCGACACGATGGATTTTAACAACTCATTTGCATGCGTAGATTTAGATGATCAAGTTTCGAAGAAATCCAATACAATACCCAATTAATTGAAACAGTCCAATTTTCAATATTAGAATCAATAGAAAACATGCCTTCAATAGAAACGCACAACTCACAATATAAGTGGATAACAGGAAATAATGATAAAAAACTAGAGACAAATTGTGATGTAATCCAGCTGATATTTCAATTGCTGAAAATATATTTTACTTACTGAGAAGCTCGTTCTCAGGCATCTGGTATGGTACGAAATGATCTATTCTGCTTTTGATTCCTTCACTGAATTCAAATGTTTTCAAATGTTGCTTTACTTAGCTTGCTGATTCATTGTTGAAGGAGTTGTTGCTCGTCTGTTGTTGCAATGGCTATCCTGAGACTTAGCTCGACACAGTGGTAGCAAAGAAGAGGGGCGAGCGAGCTGGAATCGTTGGAAGCTGCTCGGTAACCATTGGGATGTTGTGGACGTCAGGAGGGATGCAGAGAGGCAGCGACAGAGAAGCCTCGGCTGCAGGCAGGGCGCCGTCGGGAGATGATCGGCGACCTGGGCGCGACTGATCTTGTGCCCGGGTTCGCGCTCGAACACGCGTGAAGGCCGATGAGGGGCAGGACTCGATAGGGCAAGGTGGTCGTCGTGGCGAAGAGCAGAGATGGGGAGGTGCTGATCTGGGCTCGTACTGAACGCTGACGGTTGGAAGAAGCTCGGGCTTTAATGGTGGATCAAGCAGGGCACGGGTGATGGGCTACTGTGATGTGGAGTCAATGTTGGTGGTGGGTGTTGGGTCTCTGCGGAGTCGACGAAGATGAGGACAGACTTCAGTTGATGGCAAAAGGAGGGACTTTGATGGCTGCTGCATCTTTTTTTTTGGTTGCACTTGCAGGATGACAACAGAGAAGGAGAGAAAGGGGGAAAAGGAGATGGGGCTCACGTGGGTGAGGATGAAAATAGAATTTTGATTTGTGGGTTTTTTCTTTTGATTTTGGCTGTGGCTTTCTGTTAGATTTTTTTTGATTTCTTTTTTTTCCTTGCGGCTGTGAAAGGTAGAACAGAGTGAGGGATTTTGTAATCAAGTAATTTGTGGTTGGGATAAGATTTGAGGAGTGAGATTTTGGAGGGGATAACACAAGATTTGGATTCACACAAATCTTATTCGAATTGGATTTCACACCCAAATTCAAAAAAAAGATAATTTTCATTCGAAAACTAATCTCATTTTTCATTAATAAATCTCCACTGTCTTACAACTTATGAGACTTTTGCCTTCATAGGCCTACAAACTGAGGACTTTCTCTACGTAGTCGATGTGAGACTAAAAAAAAGGAGAAATACAAAACTAAAATAAGGAAAATAACATCGACTCAAATAAATAAAAATACATAATCCAATCGACTGAAACAACTCGAACAGTGACGCTCCTTGGATGTCCGCATCAAAACCCACTTGAGAACTTTAATGCTATAGTTGGAGACAAATGGTCATCTTAGGAGTTACAGTTTGAAAAAAGTAACTAACAGATGATGTTTGATGCAGTGTTTTAAAAAACCCGTTTTATAACCCGTTATAACTCGTTATATAACATAACGCTGACTAATCGTTATATAACAGGTCTAAAAAAAATAATGTTTGATAACTATGGTTATTTTGCTCGTAACTTACGTTACGTTACGTTATTAATATAACGCACCGAAACCTACGTTACGGTGCAAGTCGACTTTTTATAACCTCTTATTCTCTCGGTCGAGGGCAAAAAGAAAAACCCCAAATTCGCTCGCTCGCTCGCTCGTCCTCTCTGAAACCTACGTTACGGTGCAAGTCGACTTTTATAACCTCTTATTCTCTCGGTCGAGGGCAAAAAGAAAAACCCCAAATTCGCTCGCTCGCTCGCTCGTCCTCTCTGCAACCATGTCGTCGTGTCCTCGTCGGCGCCGAGAAGAAGACATACCTCCGATTGATAGCAAAAGAAAAAGACTTACCTCTGATGGATATCCGTCGTAGTGGTTCTCGCTGGCGTCGTCTCCAAGCGGTGGTTCTCCATCTCCAAGCACATGTAAGCTTCCTCTCCCCCATCTCTCTCCTATCTCTTTCTCCAATCTCCCCCTGGATCTCTTTCTCCCCCCGATCTCTCTCTGCTTTCTCGTCCCGATACCCTCTCTGAGATCGGGAGAGAGAGAGCAGAGAGATCGGGAGAGAGAGAGCAGAGAGATCGGAAGGGGAGAGAGCACAGAGAGAGCAGGGAGATCGGGGATAAAATATCGGAGAGAGTGAAGGACACAGGGGGTTTAATTGAATAACATATTGTAGATTGAATTATGAATTATAATGAATAACATAATTAAAATTATGAATTATTATTGAATCATGAATTGTTGTAGATTGAATTATGAATCTGTGTAGATTGAATAACATGGTTAAAAATTATGAAATATAATGAAATATGGGAATCATATTGTTATTTGTGTAGATGAAATTATGAATTATAACTTGTAAATGTGAAAAATTATTCTAATACTTGCTAAAAATTATTGTGAGACTTGCTAAATGTGTTATATATTATTTTGCAATTTTTTTTAAAATTTTAAATTATTTTCCTATTTATAAAAAATCTTAAATATAGTATATACATTATTTTTATTAATTAAATATTAAATCGCGTAACCTACGTTATGCGTTACGTTATAACCTATGTTAACATAACAGAAGAAAAACGTTATCATTACGTTATCGTTATTTTAAACATTGGTTTGATGTTTTTGTTTATTTTCATTCCAAATTGTATAAGTCACCGACATACAATAAAATATCGTAATTCCTTGGCTCATAATTAAGAAGGGGACATGTCACATGCTTTAATATATCTGTGTTGCATGCCAACAGTACTAATTTTGTGCAATTTTGTCTGCCTAATTATTAGTCAAATTCAACAATTGTGTCAATTGTCTTAGTGATATCTTTAGTTATTCAGTATCATTGTCATTGTAACTAATTGATTCACACTTGATTTCCAAATTTGATATTTTCAGCAAATTTGCGACACATAACCAGCTTTGAAGCCCTTCAATCAGCAACAAAGTAAGACCATTGACTCATCTCTGCAGTTTATTATTCATCTCAATAGCCTTTAAGAGCTATCTAACCAGTAAGATGAGTTAAAACCTGACAACTTGCCTTCTAGGGTTTATGGCAAGTCCCTCTTGCCGATAATTCCTCGGCCAGGAATGACACCTGTTTGGAAAGTTGGCATTAGGTTGAATGCTGGCAATAAAATTTGTCAAATCTTTCATGGTGTCATGGAAATTAGATGCAAAAATGCAGCAAATTCCGACAGTGGCCAGAGACACCGTAATTAATATGGCAGTCATTTGCTGCAGCTAACCCTTATTAATGATAATGAGGCCATTGCATCAGCAAAGAAGCAAACCCCTCTTTAACCATAAGTTGGCCTTAACTGGAGGGTGGCCTCCATCTGTTTTCTAAAAAAAAAACACAAGTTGGCCTCAAATCCAGCCTCAATTACTTATGGCCAGATGTTGAATTTCCAAAGTCTGAAACCCCAATAACGTTATTCAGAACACTGGAATTGCAGCTTACTTAAACTGTAAATGGATTTTCAATTAGGTGCATCTTACTCATAAAAGGTGAAGATGAGGATATAGATCTGTAGAAGGCAAATGCATTGTGTGTGTGTGCGTGTGCGTGTGTGTGTGTTGTGTTGTGTTCTAATGTAGCATATATAATGCTATCGCATATATGATTTAGCATGGAACATCAAGTTTTCATCAAAGATTTCCTGTGTACTTTGATAAAGCTCCAAACCTCACTCTGCTGATATTTGTCTTTTATAAGGGCTCTTCCTGCAGATTATGTTAGGCTGGATCAGGACATCTTGTCACCTCTTGCAGGGAAGAAATGGCTCTACACATATGAGACTCTCGACTTCTGGCAGCAGATCAAGACTCCTGGGTGAAAAACTCTCTTTGATTTTGTTCCCTGCATCAGATAATTAGTTATCTAATGCAACATCTGTGTAACATTCAGGATGTCATTGAGGTGTTCTGCCTTGTATCTCTCCGAATTTCGTCACACTTCTCCTCATCTTCTAGCTAAGGGAAATGGCACGAAAAGTGCCACCATCATCGGTGATGTTTACATTCATCCATCAGCAAAAGTACATCCAAGTGCAAAGGTAACTTTCTTCCTCTCTCCTTTTGTATAGCAGCATGGTTTATCTAGGTCTCTTTATTGCCCATCAACTTCTCTATAATTTTCAAGTGCTGACAGAGTATTAACAGCATGGAAGTAATTTCTTCAAAATTTGGCCTTTTTTTATAAAAAACAATTGAAATTCTGCTGTCTTGTGGTGTAATATGAATAAATTTACAGGTTTCCCCCCCTATCGACACCTAAAATCTTTGAAAATTCCGTTTTCACTTTCGAAATAATTTATATTTCCATTTTGTCACCTACGTTTATTTAATTTGGGACAAGTACTCAACCGCTGTTAGTTATCCATTTGTTTTCTAACAGGGAGAGGGTCAAAAGACCAAATTACCCTATGGGGTAATAAGATGGGGAGAAAATGAAGGGGTAATTTTGTCATATTTGAATTAAAAAAAGAATAATCCAGATATCTTTCATGTATGGACGAAATGGCTAACGGTGAGTGGGTCTTTATCCCAACTTAAAGAAATTTAGGTGTCAAAATAGAAACATAAATATCTTACAGGTGAAAACGGAATTACCAAAGATTTCAGTTGTCAATATGGAAAAAGCCATAAATTTAATAATCTGTAGTTGTTTATATATGTTGTTATGCATGTATGTTCATGTGTTAAGAATGTATACGTAAACAAAGCTGAAAAACTACTATTATACATGAACTATTTCTTAATATTTGCAACTTGGCTTTAGGCCAGTAAACTCCATTCTGGATATTGTATCAAGACACGGAGCTTTGTTAGACAGCCTTTTTCTCTTTTCAAAGTAGTCTTGTGTCAACTTTTACTTTTACTGATCTACTCATCTTATTAACCAACATGATCTGGATTCTTGGAGCAGATTGGCCCTAATGTCTCAATCTCTGCTAATGCTCGTATAGGAGCTGGTGTTCGGCTTATCAGTTGCATAATTCTAGATGATGTTGAAATCAAGGTGTGGAGCTCATTTTCATTAGTTCATCTTCAGCTCTCAATAATCTCATAAATTTTCTGATCAACCTCTTATCCCCTGACAGGAGAATGCAGTGGTTTTACATGCTATAGTTGGCTGGAAATCATCAGTAGGAAAATGGTCACGTGTACAGGCAAGCTTGCTTTCATTGCACATTTAACTTTAATATAGTTAGCATGAAAAGGTTCGGGAGATTTCATTCTTGCACTAGTATCTAGTGACATATGATTTATGATGTGAAAATACTTAGATCTTTATTTAGTAGTCAAGATATAATTACTTACAATAATACATATATAGAATTATCTGATAGAAGGTCTCACTAAGAATTCTCCAAATTAAATCGCAACCTGCAAGCTACTGGTTCCTTTCATGGCATTCTAGCGAGAGGTTTTAGAAGATAATTGTGTTTGTAGTACTAAAACTTATTGGCTGATACCATCATGGTTCAAAGTCGCGGTCTCGGCCGTCGACTCGGCGGGCATCGTTCTGTTAGTTTCTGGGATCAATCTGACAACTAATCAATATCACTGAAATATCAATAATCTAATTGGCCAGGTCGGTTAATATCAGGTGGGAGGTTTTCCTTCACTAGAACGTTTCTTAATTAAAGAACCACCTCTCAATTACCTTCCTTGGTTAAACACCAATTAGACTGGTATAAGTCAGTCTCAATATACTGATATTCAGTATATCCCCTATATAAAGAAATTAATTCACTTATATAGTATTTGGAGTGAGGTACGCTTAAATCGAATCTCCTTAAGACAATTACGTCCCCCGCACCGGTGCTAACGGGTTACTGGACGCTGGTCTCCCAAGATACAACACTCCTTCACGGTATTTGGATAGCACTACCAAATCACCGTACGGTCGAACCGTAGTTAACCAGTACCTTCACAGGATTATTGAAGCAGCGAGACTAAGACAAATTTTGGGAGAATATTTGCCTTTACTTTGGAGGAGCACCCACTGTAGAGGAAGAAGGAAGGTAGAAGAATATTCTTCTTTGGAAGTCCCAGATTCAGACAACAATTCTACTAAAGAATCTGTTGAATTTTCTGAGCCCTCTTTCAGAGCAAATTTTTATAGAATCTCTTTTGGAAGCGGCTTCAGAAACCGAGTTACTGATTTCCCACTTCCCTTTGGAAGTTACTTCAACTGAGAGAGAGAGGATCTCAGTTCAGAACGTAGAGAGAGTTAGATTTTGGTGTCTTAATTTGAGAAAACAGAGTGCTATTTATAGCGCTCCGGGAGGGGTATTTCCGTCCGAACCCAATCAACAGTTGCAACGGTTCGGTCTGAACCGTTGCAACGGTTCGTTTCAACCACCGCAACTGTCCAACCGCCCAAGTGCCGCAACGGTTTACAGACAGCCGTTGGGCGGGGCAGTTCGGATCCGCATAGCGGAGCGGGTATGCTCCGCGTAAACCATACCCGTGAGACCCGGTTCAAAAAGAACCAGACCAGGTAGGGAACCCGAACCCGCACCTGAACCCGGACCCAGACCCGAACCTGAACCCGGACCCGGTCTCGAGCCCGAGCCCGGCCCGGCATCGGCGTCGGCCGGGCCGCCGCCGCCAGTGGCGGCGCGCGTGCGCATGTGCGGGCATGGTTTCCTCCCAATCACGCGCGAAAACTCCAAGTACCCAAAAGGCACACCCTTTGTTATCATTTTCTCTATTTAAACACTACAAACTTCCATCCCATGGCCAATGTGAGACTAAATGCCTTTAGTTACCTTTAGTCCCATTTTGGTTTTGAATTAGGAAATCTTTAGACTTGAATATCTCATTCATTCGAAGTCGGAATTGAACATGTGAATATACCACGTTCATCCCTAATGGAAGGAGAACACACTCCAACCATCATCCAATTGATTCGATCAACGGATCTCGCCGTAATTCAATTCAAAGATTCACATATATTCTTCATATTCCCAACAATCCCCCACAATGAATGGAGATTCAAGGAATTGACATACAAAGAGACTGACTCTATTGTGAAAGGTACTTTAGAAAAGAAACTGCATCAGGATAGGTGAAATTAGGTCTTGAACCTTTCATAGCGAAAGCTTTATCAGACTTACTGGCTAATCAGTGAACTAGGTTTTGAACTGATAGCCGTTAGTGTAAGCCAAGTCAACAAGCTTCACACAGTGACTTTCCAAATCAACTTTGGTTCTCGGTTGTGTCCATTTTGGCCGTGGACATTCTTGGTTTCAGAGAGTATCTTTAGGGAATAACAGGCTCCATAGAAATTCCCAAAGAGCTGACCCAACTTTATACTCACATAGGTGATCGTCCTATTAAGAGTAGTCTACTCTACTCTACTTATTTAGTAACAGGATATAGACATCATTAAAAGCGTTAAGCTTATCCTTAACCCACTTGTAGAAAGCACTTATATGCACCTTAGGAATGGATTGGAGTCAAGCTCCCAAGTGCTTACTTACTGAGTCAATCATAACTAGTTTTCCCTCTTGAACTTAGTCTGTGAGATCTCCAGTCGCTAAGTGAGGTTTCCATTAAGCCGACTCGGAAGGTTAGGCTTTTAGACCCATTCCCCTCGATACGCAGTTTATACGCTCTCCACTTAAACTTTTAGTAAGCGGATCGCTAAATTATCTTTTAACGAGACAAAGTCAATAGAGATAATTTCATTTGAGAGCAACTGCTTCACAATATTATGTCTATGACGAATATGTCTAGACTTACCGTTTTATATAACATTTTGTGCCCTAGATATAGCTGCTTGATTATCGCAGTGTATGCATATAGCGGGCACTAGCTTTTGCCATAATGGTATATCTTTCAAAAATTGTCGAAACCATTTTGCTTCTTCTCTGGCCTTATCTAAGGCTATGAATTCCGATTCAATAGTGGAACAGGCAATACATGTTTACTTGGAAGATTTCAAGGATACCACTGCTCCTCCTAGAGTAAATACGTATCCGCTAGTTGATTTTGATTCCTTAGAATCTGCAATCCAATTAGCATCACTGTATCCTTCAAGTACAGGTGGATACTGTCCATATCTCAAGGCATATTCCTTGGTATGTGATACGTAACCCAATACTCGTAGTAGAGTAGTTCAGTGTTCATCACTAGGGTTACTAGTGTATCTGCTTAACTTGCTTACAGAGTAAGTAATATCGGGTCTAGTGTAATTCATCAAATACATTAAACTTTCGATAATCTGAGAATATTCCAACTGGCGTATTCCAGTTCCTGTATTCTTATGAAGGTGAATGTGTGGGAGAAAATGATTTGTATTCTCTTTTATCCCATGATCCTTGAATCTTTCTATCATCTTTTTCACGTATTGAGATTGAGATAGACTGATTCCATCTGGTGTTCTGGTGATTTTAATTCCTAAAATTACATCAGCAACCCCCAGATCCTTTATGTCAAAACTGTTGGATAACATTCTTTTAGTGGACTTAATAATTTCAGTATTAGTCCCAAGATCAACATGTCGTCTATATAAAGACAAACAATGATATATGCATTTTCAACTGTTTTAGTGTAAACACACTTATCGCATTCATTGATAGTGAATCCATCTTTGATCATGACACTATCAAATTTCTCATGCCATTGTTTTGGAGCCTGCTTTAGACCGTATAAGGATTTTATCAATTTACACACTTTGTATTCTTCGCCCTTGACTATAAATCTTTCAGGTTGCTCCATATATATTTCTTCATTTAATTCACCATTTAAGAATGCGGTCTTGGCATCCATTTGATGGATATCTAAGTTATGCAATACTGTAATTGCAATCAACATCCGAATGGATGTTATTCTTGTTACTGGTGAATAAGTATCGAAGTAGTCAAGTCCTTCTTTTTGTCGATAACCCTTGGCTACTAATCTAGCCTTGTACTTATCGATAGATCCATCGGTTTTAATTTTCTTTTGAAAATCTACTTACACCCAATTGGTTTACTGCCAGGAGGCAAGTTTACGAATTCCCAAGTATGATTACTTAGTATGGATTCTATTTCGCTATTTATAGCTTCTTTCACACTTGTGCTTCTGGGGTAGTCATCGCCTCTTTAAATATTTGAGGTTCGCTTTCAATAGTGTATGCTATGAAATCTGGACCAAAAGATTTTGAGATTCTAGATCTCTGACTTCTTGGTTCAATTTTCGCATTAACAATCGGTTCCTCGGGGCTTTCGTCCCTGAACGCCATCTCATGTGTTCTTTTCCCAGAAGTCTTATCTGTTTCCCGTTTGTATGGAAAAATATCTTTAAAGAACACAGCATCTCTAAATTTCATAATCATGTTTACATGAATATCTGGTATTTTTGATTTATGAACCAGAAATCTGTAGGCACTACTATTCAAGGCATAACATATGAATATGCAGTGCATAGTTTTTGCTCCCAACTTAGTCTTTTTAGATAGTGGTGCTAGTACCTTTGCAAGACAACCCCACATTTTGAGGTAATGGTAGGAAGGTGTCCTTCTATGCCATAACTCAAATGGTATAAGACCAAGTTTCTTGTGGGGTACTCTGTTTAGAATATACTTTGCAGTTAAAAGAGCTTTCCCACAAGTTCGGAGCTCTAGAACTTACGAGCATGGAATTGACCATCTCCTTCAAAGTTCTGTTTTTCCGTTCAGCAATTTCATTTTGCTGAGTATATGATGCTGTTGTTTGATGAATTATACCAAATTTAGCACATAACTCACTAAAATCATTTGATTCATATTCTCCGCCTCTATCGGATTTTAGAATCTTGATATTCTTGTTGAGTTGATTCTCAACTTCAGCTTTATATGTTATAAACATATTTATTGCCTCATCCTTACTGTTTAAAAGATACACATAACAGTATCTCGTACAGTCATCAATAAAAGTAATAAAATACCTTTTACCGCCTCTAGTTGGCATAAATTTCAAGTCACACAGATCGCTATGAATTAACCCTAAAGGTTCTGTATTTCAATCAATTAAGTGAAATGAATTTTTCGCTAACTTGGCCTCAACACAAATCTCACACTTGCGAATTTCTTCCAAGTTGCGTTTAGGAATATATCCTAAATAGACAAGTTCTTTAAAGACTTGTAATTTGCATGCCCTAATCTAGCATGCCATAAAGTAGGAGACTCAAGCAAATAAACAGAAGTTTTCCTTTATTTATAAGCTTTGGGTACAAATACACAGACTTTTTATCTACCACTGCAACATTGGCTTTAAAAAGTCCATCAATAAGATAACCCTTTCCTACATACATCCCCCCCTTAGTAAGTACAAATTTATCTGATTCAAAAACCATTCTAAATCCTTTCTTACTAAGTGTTGATCCAGAGATCAGATTCTTGCGGATATCTGAAACATGTAGCACATCGCTCAAAGTAAGCTCTTTTTCAGATGTCCACTTCAGGATGATCTTGTCTTTTCCTTCAACCTTGAGACGGCTGAGTTTTTCATGAATAGTTGCTCATCTTGCTCTAGTTTTTGATATTCAGAGAATAATAATTTCTCAGAGCAGATGTGCCGAGTAGCCCCAGTATCTACTCACCAATCCTTATTATTGATTGTTAGATTCACTTCTGACACCACAACTAAAAGGCTTGGCGACGCATGGTTGGTCAAGTTTGCCTGTGGATGGTTCTTCTTGTTCTTTTTGAGACGGCTGCGACATTCATTCGCCTTATGCCCTTCTTTGTTGCAGATGTAGCAGGTTCCCTTGAAGCGCATGTTCTTGCCTTCTTGGATCTTGCCTTTGTACCCCTGAGAAGTTTTCTTCCGCTTTAAGGTTTTTTGAAGTAGACGCTTTCCCCTTTAAGTCTTCGATCACATTGGCTTTGGCTTCGGCTTCATAGGAGTTCTTACTGCTCCTTTTCTCGAACTTTCAGTTCTCCTCCTCGATTCGAAGCCTCACAATGAGATCTTCCAACTTCAGCTCCTTTCGCTTATTCTTCAGGTAGTTCTTGAAATCTCTCTACGCAGGTGGGAGTTTCTCCACGATAGTAGCATCTTGAAAGGTTTCAGGTAGAATCATACATTCGGCTTTTATCTCATGCAAGATAAGTTGAAACTCTTGCACCTGACTGATTACAGTCTTGCTGTCCACCATTTTGTACTCCAGAAATCGTCCTACGACAAACTTCTTGGTACCAGCATCCTCAGTCTTGTACTTCTTGTCAAGACTGGCCCATAACTTTTTTACTGTTGTGATAGGACTGTAGACATTGTAAAGAGAGTCATCCAGTCAATTTAAAACATAGTTTCGGCAAAGGAAGTCACCTTGAGTTCATGCATCGACTGCAAGGATTGAGTCCCGATCAGTTCTGGGTTTTGGTGGATCTTCTTGCAGGAATTTGGCCAGATGCAGAGAGGTCAAGTAGAAGAGCATCTTCTGTTGCCACCTCTTGAATTCTGTGCCATCAAATTTTCTTGCTTCTCCGGCTTTGGGTTAGGAGTGGAGTACGCATCAAAGCTTGTAACTGCATGCTTGGTGCCTTACTGAGCTATTTTGATTAGTCTCAGATATTTTCTGCAATTTCAAGCAGAACAGAAGTAAGAAACTTCAATAGTAATTGTCTTAAGAATGTTAGTTTTTGGGATCAATCTGACAACTAATAAATACCAATGAAATATCAACAATCTAATTGGCTAGGTCGGTTAATATCAGGTGGGAGGTTTTCCGTTCAATAGAACGTTTCTTAATTAAAGAACCACCTTTCAATTACCTTCCTTGGTTAAACACCAATTAGACTGGTATAAGTCAGTCTTAATATACTGATATTCAGTGTATACCCTGTATAAAGAAATTAATTCACTTATACAGTACTTAGAGTAAGGTACGCTTAAAGCGAATCTCCTTAAGACAATTACGTCCTCCACACCGGTGTTAACGGGTTACTAGACGCTGGTCTCCCAAGATACAACACTCCTTCACGCTATTTGGATAGCACTACCAAATCACCCTATGGTCGAACCGTAGTTCACCAGTACCTTCACAGGATTATTGAAGCAGCGGGACTAAGACAAATTTCGGGAGAATATTTGTAGAATCTCTTTTAGAAGCCGCTTCGGAAACCGAGTTACTAATTTCCTACTCCCTTTGGAAGTTACTTCAACTGAAAGAGAGAGAGAGAGGATCTCAGTTCAGAACGTAGAGAGAGTTAGATTTTGGTGTGTCTTAATTTGAGAAAACGGAGCGCTATTTATAGCGCTCCAGGAGGGATATTCCGTCCGAACCTGTAAACGCCCCGATCCGGCGGGTACGGGGACGTTACTGCAACGTATATACGCAGGTCAGAAATACCCTCACGTATAAACGCTAAGCATCAGTACAGGTAAGAATCAGAGTACGGAAGCAAATGGTGCATTATACATTCCAACATATGAGTACAATTACAAAGTTATCACCAGAGGTGACAAATATTACAATAATATTACATCACCAACATGGCGCAATTGCGAGAATACAAAGGATGTACAAGTATGAACAGTACAAAAGGCACTCACGAGTTTACAAAAGGAAAACTCGAGAGGCACAAAGGGGCCTGGAAGGATAGAGCTTCAGATGGTCTGCTGGAGATCCATGTTACCGCTGCGCCACTCTGATCAACAACTGGGGGAATCCACACACTCCAAGCTCCATGACCTGGACATGAGAATCCAGGGGAGTCAGATAGAACTCCCCAGGCGAGTGGTGATACAAAAGCCAGATGGCGTGCTGAGATAAGTACAAGTGTATCGATAAAACCGAATCATAATCATGCATTGAAAACCGTGTCGTGAGCATAAGCATGTATAAGCAGGTAGATATGTAACAAGTGATATCAAGCAGGAACTGCTCATGGAATAATAAGATAGGAGCAGTAGACTGATGGAATGGAACATAGGTAATAAAACAGGGTATGAGTAGCTAATATGATGATACTCATAAAACCAGAAATCCGATGTAAAACCCAATAGAAGCAAACTCGGCAAAGCATATAACAGATCCATGGTTGGCATCTCATTACAATTAGAGCCGTCTAAGTTGCAGGCTTCAGTATGTGTCCCATTCCACATACTTCTACTTACAACTTAAAGAGCATGTTATCATCTTGGCACTTTATTATTATTATTACTCGTCTTACCCTGATATCTAGATATGTGAACTAGCGTCCCAGCACACATATATCCATATCTGAGTAAAGCAAGGTTGTTTTGGAAACCAGCGGGGGTATCAACGAACAATGTTTACAGTGTGTCCCGTACATACCCGGGACCACGGCCCAGGATTGTTCCGTTGCTTGGTGACGGAACCTGCCGCAAGGCTATCAGGAGGGTCTTATGGATGCCCTTAATCATGATGGTACCAGGAAGGAGGGAGCCAGCACTCCCCTTGGTCCCCTGGAGGCCCACAGGTCAGACCGGAAGTTTTAGTTGCACAAACATGCCTAATACCACTGTAAACACGAACATGTATTGATAGCCGCAAGTTTCCCCCGACCCGATGCAAGTTGTTCCTTTTTATGATTTATTATGTAATTATCAGATTTCGGGAATGAGCAGGAACAAGTCAGGAATATCAGGAATATATGTGTATCAGGAGTACAGTTTGTACTATAAAATATCAAGATGTCAGGTCATCATTCCCGTTATCGTGATAATCATGAGAGTCAAGTATATCATGCCGGGTGTCAAGTGATAGCATGACAAGAGGGTGATATTTGGCAGGTGACCAATCATGTCAAGAGATTGATAATAGTCCAGTGGCAAGTCATGTCATAACAAGGGGTCTTACCAAATAGTAGCATGTCTGGAGTCAGGTGATAACACATTAGTTGTCAGGTGATACAAACAGGTGCTAAATAGTAGCATGTAAATGACAGGTATGAAGTAATGGCATGTTTAAGTATTAACATATCAGGTAAGTACATAGCATGTGATAGAGTAGTAGCTGAGCACAACTAAGCGGAGCTGAGCAAGCTGGAGGCACAGACCGCAAACAGTATTTAACACTGGAGCGTCTAACAAGATTACCGGGACAACTCGGCTTAAGTGCGAGTAGAAAGTCCGGCAGCATCTTGCCTAGACGAATCTAGTGGTAAAACGCTGAACGCTGATCATGATAACCAGGCGGAGCTGAACAAGCTGGAAGCACAGGTAGCAACAGGGTTTAGACACCAATACGCTTGGCGAGGTTACTGGGACGACTCGTTTTAGAATACGAGTGGAAAATCCAGTAGCAACTTGCCTAGACGAATTTAGTGAATAAAGCGCTGAGCGCTAAGTATGCTCACCAGATGGAGCTGAGAAACCTGACGGTCCCAATCACTTCCCTTTCGAGATAGTGAGAGACCGGAAGTTGAAGAACTGAAAGACCTGACGGTCCCAATCACTTCCCTTTCGAGATAGTGAGTGACTGAGGTCGAAGGACGGAGAGACCAAGAACGCTCAGGGTTTAAGCGCACTCTCGGTGGCTACCAGCCATCCCAGGAGTGGGCAGAAACCCAGAGTTCAATGACCACGAGGGTCAGCCACGCATAGTATGAAGCAGTAAAATACATATAAACATGGAATAAAATACATGTCGACCCGATAAAGCGGGGAAACCCAAATGGAGGCGAGGATACTCGCCTAAATCACCGGAATACCGAAAAGTCTGAAATCCATGGAACTCGCGTACGCGTCATAAAATATAATAGACGCGGGAGTCGCGTCGCGGGAATAGCAGATGTGGGAATCACAGACGCGGGAGTCGCGTTGCGTAGAAGCCACAAACGCGGGTTCGAGACCCGCGTTCAAGTCAGGGCACGAGGAGAATGCGGACGCGGTCGTGGGTTCCGCGTCGCGTTACCATGAGAAGAACACAGACGCGGGCATAAGCTCTGCGTCGTGTTGACACGAGAGGGACACAGACGCGGGCCTGGACTCCGCGTTGCGTCGATACAAGAACGCGAAGGCCGCGTTAAGGAATTGTCTGGACGCGGGAGTGAGATCCGCGTCAGCAATCATCAGAGAGAGAGACAGAGAGATGGGAGACGCAGGGATAGGGAGAGAGAAAGGGAAAGATGATTGCTTGGTGGTGGTGTTATTTGGTGAAGGAGTTGGGTTTTGATGGAGTAATAAAAAGGAGGTGATGTTGGAGGTTGAAGTAGTGGAGATGGAGGTGGTGTTGTGATGGTGAAAGTGATGGTGGAAGTGAAGATGGTGGTGGAAAATAGTAGAGGTGTTGATGATGTTAGTTGTTGTCGTTGTAATCGTCACCGTAATGATTACCGAATAATCGTGAACGATTACCGGAATAATCATCGGAGATGTTACCGACGAAGAAGAGCTCGGCCCCAATCCAATGGAGGTGGCCGGCCCTTGAGAAGATAATGGGATGGTGATTTTGTGGAGAGGTTGTTGTGGTGGTAGTTTTGGAAAAGGTAAAGGAGATGGTGGAGGTTTTGGTGGAGTTTGTTGGAGTTTGTGGTGGTTTACATGGAGATGGAGGAGGAAGAAGATGAAGGTAGTGAGTTGGAAAAGTTGTAGTGGTTGTTGTTGTGGTGGAGATGAAGGAGGAGTTGGTGGTGGTTAAGTTTTGGTGGAGAGAAGAATGAAGTAGAATGAAGAAGGAAAAGTTTATATAGGAATTGGAATTGTGAAGGTGATGTAAAAATGTTAAAGAGGGGTTTATTTGTAAAATGGAGAGGTGAGGTGGATCTTTGGCCGGCCATGGTGATGGGAGAGGAGTTTGAGTGGTTTTGGATATTTTGGAGAAGATATTTGTGGTGGAGAAGATATTTTGAGAAGATATTTTTGGTGGAAGAATGGAGAAGTTTGGAGAATTTGGTGGAAGGAAAAGGAAAGAAAGAAAAAGGAAAAAGGAAAAGAAAATGAAAAAAGGAAGATATTTTATTGGAAGAAAAAGTGAAAATAATTAGAGTAGCGGATTCCGGGATTCGGTTGCGGATGCGGAAAACTTTCGGAAAAATACCGAAATCGTCCCGAAATCAAGTATCTTGAAACGACCCGCAAAAATTCTCAAAAATCAAGAATATTATTCTAAGAATCACGCTGAAATCTTTTTCAAGAAATTCTTTATAATTTTTAAATTAAAAATCTTGGAATCGGCCGTCAATATCGGCCGACACCAAGTCTGGCGGAAATTTGATAAATTCTGAAAATTCTCAAAAAAAAATTAAGATAGTAATTATTATTCTAAGAAAATATGTGAAAGCGGTTTCTCAAAATTTGACTCCATTTGTAAATTAAAAATCCAGAAGTCGGTCAGCGGTGTTGGTCGACACCGGTTTTGAAGATTTTCAGGAAAATTTCAGAAATTCATAGAAAATCTAAAATATTAGAAAATGATGTTTGGATTTAGAATCGGTCAAATCTGATTACTGAAAAGACTAAATTGAGTAATACACTAGGATCGGGTCCCTGGTTCAGACTAGGGCTGACTCCGAGTCCACGAATCCCAATCCAAGACAAAACAATCGTATACATAATTCATAAAGCAAAACAAATACAGAAAGTAAATCGAAAAATACGATCGAAAAATCTGAATACGCAACTAAGTACGTATTCCGGGAGCGGGGTGTTACAGAACCCAACCAACAATTGCAACGGTTCGTTCTGAACCGTTGCAACGGTTCGTTTCAACCGCCGCAACTGTCCAACCGCCCAACTGCCGCGACGGTTTACAGACAGCAGTTGGGCGGGGCGGTTTGGATCCGGATAGCGGAGCGGGTATGCTCCGCGTAACCCATACCCGTGAGACCCGGTTCATTTTTGAACCAGACCGGGTAGGGAACCCGCAACCAGACCGGGACCCGAGCCCGGCCCGGCACCGCCACCGGCGTCGGCGCCGGCGGCAGCGCGCGCATGTGCGGGCATGATTTCCTCCCAATCGCGCGCGAAAACTCCAAGTACTCAAAGGGCACGCCCTTTGTTCCCATTTTCTCTATTTAAACACTACAAACTTTCATCCCATGACCAATGTGGGACTAAATGCTTTTAACTACCTTTAGTCTCATTTTGGTTTTGAATTAGGCAATCTTTAGACTTGGATGTCTCATTCATTCGAAGTCGGAATTGAACATGTGAATATACCTCATTCATTCCCAATGGAAGGAGAACACACTCTAACCATCATCCAATTGATTCGATCAACGGATCTCGCCGTAATTCAATTCAAAGATTCACATATATTCTTCATATTCCCAACACGTTCCACATCGGTCGCTGCGTCGTGGCCCCGACTCGGGCGGGACGCGCGAAGAGCTACATAGAGGGCTCAAAAAATTCTGAAAATATCATGACAAAACTTAAAAAAATATATATAGACATCAAAATTGATGTATAACATGTCCAAAACATATCACCTAGCACACTAAACATGAAGATAATGCATAAATACATGCGTCGTGTTATTAAAATATCAAAATAAATGCATAATTTAGTAAATTATATGAAATTAATTAAATTTAAATTAACTTCTTTCACAAAACTAAAATTTAGCTTTACCTTTCTAGTAAAAATTTAAATTACATGAAATTAATAACATGAAAGTTTGGCTTGACTCGGCCTCGACTCGGAGCCGACTCGGCCTTGACTCGGGTGACTCGGCCGAGTCGGCAAGCAAAACGATGCAAAAGGTTGACTCGTAGACCGGTCTCGGAACGTCCGAGTTTTTGAACCCTGGATACCATACCGACGCCAAGACTTTAAACCATGCTTTGAAAGCATTTATGCTTCTCAGTTAAAGACAACTTTCCAATTTTTATTTGCCTATCATTGTTGAGCGAAGCCTATGAGAATGAAAGGCAAATGTTGAAGAAATAAACAGAATGTGGCACAAAATTTAATTGGTGTCTAGGTTACACCATTGGCATGAATCTGTGGGTTTACATAGCATGCACTCTATGATTTCATAATATGCAGATAGGGTTCATTATCCCTGTATGTTTCTTAAATTTGTCCGTGTACCTCAGGGTGAAGGTGACTACAATGCCAAGCTCGGGATTACTATTCTTGGTACTTCAAATCTTCTTCATTTTGATATACCTTTTTCATCTTGATATATTCCTGTGTCTGCTAATGCTTCCTGGATGAGATTTTAACATGTCTTAACTAGCAATTATGTATTCTATGTCCAATTTCAGGAGAAGCTGTTGCTGTTGAAGATGAAGTCGTGGTGATTAACAGCATTGTCCTCCCGAATAAAACCTTAAATGTCAGTGTACAGGAGGAAATCATCTTATAATAGAACAGTGTCTGTAGTCTCCAATAAGGCCTCCTCATAGTTGGGTGGAGTCCCATTTTTGCTGTATGTTACAATACCATGTCGTGTTTTATGTTAGTAGCTGTTTTTCGCTATATGAATTATATTTATTCGTTCTATACTTCAAACTATATAAATGTAGATGTCTCTTACTAATTTCTGATGAGATTGCTGTCGTGATTCCACTGTGCGAATGAGGCGTTCATAATGAGGACATCTTAAAGCTGTTAAATGCATCTTTTTTATATCATGAGGGTGTTGGAGGGATCATATTTCGCTGATTGTATAAGAATTTGATTCTGAAATTTTCTTGACAGGTTTGGATTGGATAAAATATTTGTATTATTGATATCGAATAAGATCCTCCATTTTTTCCTGGGTTTCCTTGAAATTTTCTTTACTTTCATAAGCCATCTTTATGTGAATGCAGGTGAACCATCATACTATTATACGGTGCGTATACACAACATGCTGAAGTTGGAGAAGCTTTACCAGTCAAAGACTTTTATGTTCAAGCAATGAAAAATGTAAGCCGTTCGACTAAATTATATTATTTGGGTAATTTTATAAAGGAAGGATTCACTTTTACCGGCCTTTCATAAAACTCTTTCAGCCAATGGGCACGTATGAAACAATATCGATGCTAAATCCATTACCAGTCATTTCATTTTAAGAATCCTCTTTGGATTTTAATGGCAGCAGAACATGTAGGCATAGTGATTGTATCATGTACTTGGTTCAAATATGAATTTTTACATGAGAGACACGAGCTTGTTCTAGAGAAAAATACTAGGTGAGTCCAATCCTTTTCTGGCAAATCAAAATTATAATCATCTCTTCAACATAGCACAAAATATTTGCTACTTAATCAACAACTTTTGCAAATGAACAAAGTTTCTGTGACAAATTTGGTTGAGAAAAATACATCTCTTTTCAATCTCAAGTGGAACATCACAAAAACCATCTCCCATTTTATCTCAAGCTTAAAAATGTTCTCCTCCCCCACACTCACATGCACACCAACAACCATCCTCTCACTTGCACTTGATAACATGGTTAGCTTGGGACCACTGAGAGATTGCAGAAGACACAAATGCAAGTGGAATACAGAACAGAAGCAGCTTCAGGTTGCAATGCCAGCAAATATGTAACATTACCGAATCCTGTGAAGTTAATCTCTCTTCCCCTTTCAACTCAGCTGCATGATGTACCGACTAATTAAATATCCTTAAAGCCACTCAGAATATGATGAACTCTTAGATTTTCATCAAGTCCTGATCATTAGATCTTATGTCATATATTCCTTTTTTTTGTTGACCCACAATTTCTTGGTAGCAGTGAAGAACTCTGATAAAATTTACAAAGAAACTTTGATGGAATTCAATCTGAAATCCCCTTCCACCACTAGAAACATAACTCCCTGGAAACAAGTTTCAACCCTGGAAAGAGAGAATGCCCTCCCTCTTCTCAAAACTCTATCCTCCATTTCCAGCACAACAAAGTACTGGCAGTCTGTTACTCATTGGAGAAAAATTACATGTTATCAGGTGTCCAAACTGACAGAGGCCATCAGAGCCACAGGGCATGTTTGAATAATGGAAGGACCCACATGGTGCTGTCACTATGCAAAACAAGTTCAAAGCTACTTCCATGTAGGAACCACAAACACCAAAACACCCAAGCATAATGAACCAAAAGCAGCCAGGCAATAGAAATTCATCAATTGCTATGGGAAATTCCTGGCACCCTCTGCTTTCCTTTCCACACTTGAGAAAGTTGGAGAGCTTCAACTCAAAGCTAATGGGCATCATACTTGGTATTATTACAAGTCTTGTCTCCCCACTTGATTGCAGAATAAAACAAATCTTTGTGCTTCTCTTCTCTCTTACTCAGGAGGTGAGCATATCTTCTTCCATTTGCACACCTAGATATAGAGTCAAAATGTACATGATCATGGACTGAAATCACATTTAAAATGTTAATTATACGAAGAAGACAAGTAGTCCTACAATCCTTTAGCGAGAAGTGTAAATTGATGTGGTTAAAATATCCCGCTTGAAACTTTATCACATAAGTAAACAAAAAAAAATAGCCGATGAGCAAAAGTAAACTAACTAGAATCAAATATAACTATCATTTTTTAAGAGTATTCTTTGTAAAGTGTTTTGTTCAATGCATGAAGAGTATTCTCCAATGTATCCGGAATACGAGAAGTTTGTAGTTAGGTTCAATGTGTCTTGAGAAACCGAGGAGACAAACATGATACGGAGAAGTCTACCTTATATTTCCAATAACTGTGACCACAGGAGAGATCAAGGTGGTTTATATCTGCGAAGGGGCACTAAGGCGAACCAATTTCTCAAAAGGAAAAATGTAAAGGAAAAGAAAACATTATAAACTGAAGGGTTTGAAAAATGATTCATTATCATCTCCCAAACCACAATAGAACTCAGCAATAGTTCTGAGGTTTTTGCTGAATGATCAACCAACCATTTTATGACACATTGTCAACCTGACATCGACGTCCTTTAAAGTGGATGTCAAAATGTGCAGAAACTTGCCCAAAAGCCTAAAACTCAATTGGCAGGCAACGGTTATCACACTCTCGAGTGAAAGCGAATAGAGTCCAATTGGGATGTGAGCTAAACAGGTATACAATATAATGATTTCAATGAACTCAAAAATTAATCGTAGTCAACATCAAGAGGAGAATCATGAAAAAACTCAACCATACCACTCGAGAGAGAGCACGATTAGGACGGGTGACCCTACCGCTTCAATCAGTGAGTCTCTGGAATTCATGGGGCCACCTCGTTAAGTGTTAGTATGGAGAGGACACTATATCTTAAAACAATGAATTTGTCAAACCATAATCGAAAACAAGTACAGTGTGAAATGTAAGCTGAAATAATGGTTGGAATACAGTAATTTCAATGAATTTTAGAGTCAAACATAAAAATCATTTTTAAAGAAGGAACACATGCTTGGCCGAGAATATACTAAAATGTCTCACATTTTGGGAGCGCTCAGATTAATACAAGAATTTACATAAAATGTCCAAACTGGAAAAACCACGGGTTGAGCTTGGAGGTCAGAGGGGGCTTCACTATGTAGGAACTAGCAAAAGAGTACAAGGCACACGACACACCTGAGTACGCCAACTTTCATCGTACACATATTACACACACCCTCACTTTCTGTAAAGTCAACGCCATAGCCCTCCTCAAGTAAGAAAGAGACTCTATTCCTCTCAAACACTCTCTATCTCTTAAGCAGAAGCACGTGGAATACACTTCTAACTTAGTATCAAGAATAGCCTATGATTCAAAAAATTTTGCTGATTGCTTGCCTTTGCACAATAAGGAGCATGACAATTTAGAGGCTTGAGTGAACCCTCTAGGTCCTCATTATCTTCCTACTTTCATGCATGTACAGAAACTCTTGGGAGTTCAAAAAATAACTCAAAAGTTACAACCCACGAAATTCCCCACGTAGATTCATGCACTTAGAATTTGAATGGATATGATACTATGACTGAGGATAACTTCTTCAATACAGATCCAATTTGAGTGATTCAAAACTTGACATGCAGTTGGAATAATTCTTTACAACTTTTGCGTTGAAGACCGAGCCAAATAAAAACTGCATCATGCTCGAAACGTTCATGCAAAACTGAATACTGTCATAAACAATTGTAGGATGAAAAATTGACTAAGTACTTGGCTGAACTCAAAACTTTTTGAATCAACCTAAATAAGTCGGAATATCAGACCAACCACAAACAATAATAAAAGTTAAATTAACAGACTTTTCATGGGGAAAAAATCGGCAGAACTCGAGAGCTCACATGCAGCCAGGGCCGACCCTGAGATTTCTGGGCCCTAAGCGAACTTTTCAAATGGGCCCCTCACCAATCAATTACGGAAAAAATATTTAAAATTCATTAATATTTTTTTCTTATTATTCAAGATAATTTTTTAATTAAAGTGTTGCACTCAGGTAACTTTAGGGCTGCCACATACCAAGGGGGATATACTTGACCCCAAGGATCAAAAACAATGTAGTTCTCTTAAGCTACCTACCCTGGTCAAAGGCCTACAAGTCACACCTTGACACTCTCATTCGTAAAATAAGGTCAACAAAATAATTGCCACAAAATATAAGTTTAAATAGGCTCGTCTTGCATATTTAGATGCAAAATCATTAATTAAACTTGCATAATCATGCTTTTCTACCATATCTTTCTTAATCGATAATTCAGTCTTTATTGTGACATAGTCATTCAAAGGTAAGATTTGATCAACTTTAACTTAGAAAAACTTCTTTCCGCAGAGGCAATAGTAACTGGTATGGTCAATAATATTCTGTAACAATTCATACATTTGGAAAAGCACCATTCAATTTTTTCAAATAATTCAGCACATCAATTGCTTTTTTGTTTATTTTGGCAAATATTCTCTCAAAAGTTTCTATTCTGAAAATAAATCACTCTCACCAATATAAAAAAGACTGTCATGTTTTAGAGATTTTTCAAGTGTGGCACAAAGTCTTCAAACCATTATCATCTGTATATTTGCTATTAAAAAATTCATGGAGTGCTCCTGACTGAGATTGAATTAATTTTTTCCAGTTTTTATTTTTTTTTTTTTAATATCCAGACCTATATGTTTTAGGAAGCATGATAAAACCTGAAAACACCAACGATAAGAAAAGTCTAAATAAAGACGAGAAATATTTACAACATGATAAACCTAAAAATATTTCCAAAAGGGTCTCTCAATCTCAGCTCTCTAATATATCTTACATACCAATTTTATACATAAATATAATCACAAGGTGTCAAATTTTCTTATTATCTCAAATGTGTAATTTTATTTTCAACTAACCTAATATAGAATAAAGAGAAACAAAAGAATGTCAGGGAAAAGAGCTAAAGAAGGACAAGAAGCCTAACTGGAGAGGGAACATATCAATTGAGTAGCCGCACTGATCATCGGCACCGTTGGCACGACGCCCACACTTAGCATCGGTTGCCGTCACGTTGTGGCCTGATCGTGCTAGTTCAAGCCTTCGAGGTCGGCGTCGCCGCATCGGGTAAGAGACCAAGTTTTTTCCCTTTTTTTTTCTTTTCTTTTCTTTTCTTTTTTTTTTTAGACAGAAGGAGACGTTTGTATTTCAGACGCTCACATCAGATCATGCGCCTGGAATGAGCATGCGAGAGTTGGTAGTGATTGGATTTGGGTCTGGATTCTGGTCAAAATATGACTCGTTCTTAACCCAAACCCATAACTTAGGTTTAAGTTATGGGTTTGCTAATTGAGTTAACGGGTCATATACATATATTTCTCGACCCGAAAGCTGTTTACCTTCCCCACCCTCTTCTTCCCCACCCTCTTCTAGTCTTCTTCTTCTTCCCATTGTTACAACCTCATAGGGGGCACAAAGTGAACCCAACACAAAAGAAAAAATACAAAAAGGCCGGCCCTGCATCCAACAGTACTATACACCATCCACTTAGAACAGACAATGCGTACTTTCCAAAGGTCAACCTTTCCGACATGAAGGTCGAGAGGCAGTCATCCACAGTTCATCACATGCTAGCCAACACAGTTTAACCATGATTGCAATGTGATCACTGCTATATTGAAACAGGACGAGATCCAATATCTGGGATAAAATTAACAGATATTGTGTCGACATCATCTTCAAGTGTGGAGAAACTGTGTGGAGGAGAACCCTTACCTTTCTCTATTGTCTGACTCATCATTCCAACACCACAGGAATTCTCCACCAGGAAACACGAACAATCAGCCAGATATTCCACTGAAACAGCAGTAAATTAATGCAGCAGCCCTCTTTCAATAACCTTTTTAACACCATTGTTGGTACTTATGTAGGCCTAAGATTAAAAAATAGAAAGGATAGCAATGCAGTAACATTCCACTCAGTCCAGTGTCTTCAAGGATACCGAAGCAACACTAGTGCAGAAAAATATACGTTTATAAGCTAGCAGGATAAGTATGAGTGCTACGTGGATTCTTCGACATAAAAAATCGTCAAACATCTTTTAGCTTTGGTGAGTAAAGGGAAGGAAAAAAAGAAAATGATGCTTGTTCTCTCAAGATCATGAACGCATGGGCATCCTACTTATTTAGCTAGTTTACGGAAGAATCCACCGGTCAGCGCTTATAGATAGAGACTGCTGTGATACAGGAGATGATCTCTGTTTGCCAACCATCCAAGAAGTGAGCACCTGAAAGTGATGAATTATGGCACATAATGAACAGTGGTTATAAAAGATCATTACAAAGCTACATGATTCAGCACACTTCTAAGATGATGTCCTCTCCTTTAAATGGTGGGAGTCAGGTGATGAGTGTAGGGAGACAGAAGTATAATATGAAAAAGATCAAAGGAGATCAGAAACCAAAAGGAGCAGGGAGCAGAACCGGTCGACCGGCCGGTCAACCGGTGTGCTCAAACGTGCACAAGATAGTTCGGTCGACCGCAGTAGTAGAACGGTCGGCCGTCCGGTCGACCGACTGACATGATGGGACTCTATGTTGGACATGGTCGAGCGTCCGGTCGACCGACAGGCATATAGACGGTTGACCGACAGGCGTATCTGTCTTTTCCTTTTAGGGCTATAAATAAAGAGGTAGAGCCCTCTTGAATTGTATGTAAGATACAAATTTGTATTGGTTGTTAAATCAATAATGTTGGAATGAGAGAGTTTACTGATGGGGAAGTTGACAAGGATCGTCGAGGGTCGTCGAGTGATCGCCAAGGAGGTCGACGACGAAAGGCGAAGGAAACAACAGCAGAAGAAAGCAGCAGCAGCAGAACAGGCTCAGCGGTCGACCGGCCGGTCGACCGCACGTGCACAACGTGCACAGGGTCAGAGAGCGGTCGACCGCCCGGTCGACCGCATTGCCTGACTGTAATTGCCCAAGTCTCTGTTGGGCACTCGGTCGACCGAGCGGTCGACCGGTGGAAGGGATCGGTCGACCGCCCGGTCGACGGAAATGCCTGACTGTAATTGCCCAACTCTCTGTTGGGCAACCGGTCGACCGGCCGGTCGACCGGTGGAAGGGGTCGGTCGACCGCCCGGTCGACCGACAGTCGGGTGCGGGTAATTTTCTGCTGATTCGGAAATCTGTGTATTTAAAAGGCTGTTGTTAATTCCTAGGGTTTGTATCTGATTGCTGGGGTTTGCTGTAACTCTCTTGCATTCAAAGAGGCTGCTAGCAATTATAATCTTCTTCCAAAGTAATTAAATCTCTCTCTGATTGCCCCGAGGACGTAGGCGTTGAGGCCGAACCTCGTTAGATTGTTTGTTTGCGTGTGTTCTTTCTCCGGTGATTGTTTGTGCTGTTTGTGGTTGTTCTTCGTGCCTTGGGAGATTCAGGGGATCCTCATCAGGGTTGTTGTCGCTGGGCGCAACAAGTGGTATCAAAGCTTCCAGGTTTCGCTTGGGATTTCTGAAGATTCGGAGGGCTCGAGATCTGATTCGGCGGAGAACCCTGATGAGGATCCCTGAATCTCCCAAGGCACGAAGAACAACCACAAACAGCACAAATAATCACCGGAGAAAGAACACATGCATACAAACAATCTAACGAGGTTCGGCCTCAACGCCTACGTCCTCGGGGCAATCAGAGAGAGATTTAATTGCTTTGGAAGAAGATTATAATTGCTAGCAGCCTCTTTGAACGCAAGAGAGTTACAGCAAACCCCAGCAATCAGATACAAACCCTAGGAATTAACAACAACCTTTTAAATACACAGATTTCTGAATCAGCAGAAAATTACCCGCATCCGACTGTCGGTCGACCGACCCCTTCCACCGGTCGACCGGCGGTCGACCGGGTGCCCAACAGAGAGTTGGGCAATTACAGTCAGGCATTTCGGTCGACCGGGCGGTCGACCACTCTCTGACCCTGTGCACGTTGTGCACGTGCAGTCGACCGGCCGGTCGACCGCTGAGCCTGTTCTGCTGCTGCTGCTTTCTTCTGCTGCTGTTTCCTTCGCCTTTCGTCATCGACCTCCTTGGCGATCACTCGACGACCCTCGACGATCCTTGTCAACTTCCCCATCAGTAAACTCTCTCTTTCCAACAATTCTCACCTCGGCGAAGATTTTTCAAATCTGAGCCGATCTCCAACGTACCCCAGTCTTTCACCTGGCGAAATCGACACACGATCTCGGCTTGCGCGCACCAGACGAAATCGACACACGATCTCGGCAAAATTGACACACGATCTCGGATTGGAGTCTTTAGCTCATCTGTCCACTGAAAAGTATCGCACATGCCTTCCTTGCACTTCACTTTAGGAGAATTTTCATATATGCCGATCACCAACATGGCTTCTACTCCGCAACTTCATGACCTCACGAGGACTTCCTCACGAGCCAACACTGACTCTCCAACTGACCAGCTCTATCTAGTCTTCCTGTCTTCCACTGATGGTCCAACCAAGTCTGTGTAGAGCACACCAAACACCATCGGCTTCAACTGGATGCACACCACTCCTTATGTAAGCTCAACATCTTCTCACCGGAAGATCACATGTTCATCGAGATCACAACACCTCACCTCTACGTGAAGTCCAACTGGCCACAACACTTCACCTCTACGTGAAGCCTCTCCACCTCTACGTGAAGTTCCATCGGCCACACCTCTTCACCTCTACGTGAAGATCCAAACAGCTTCTCGAGAACCCAAATAGCTTCATACGGTTGCATCAACAAATGACTGCGCCTTTACGACTGCCTACGTACCTTTGCCCAAAAGGATCAAGCCAACCGTAGTTCATTGGATATGAGCTTCATCAAGCTCAAGCACTTGTACCTATATTTGCAGCAGCGAACCTGTCTGACTGAGTCATATGAACCTCTTCCCGACCATCATGGAGGACAACGGCCTTCAACTTCAGCTTGTCACGATCACAAGCTTGAGATTCATGCTTCTTTCCCCACAAGCGTGGTTTCACCTTTGTTCCAATAGCTGCAAATAACTCGACATCCTCAACAATGTCTTCAACCTGTTCAGCATCAACCTTGGTATCATGATCTCCACCCGGTGTCACATCCGGTGAAGTCTCCACTGATGCCGAACCAACTGGAGATGATGGAGTAGCATTAACCTCCACCCGCTGCGATCCAACCTTGGTCTCCGTCCTCTCCACCTGCTGAGAGACGGTGGACTTCAATACTGAAGTCTCTCCAAAAGTGACATACCTGCTCATCATGATCTTCTTGTCTTCAGGGTCCCACAACCTATAGCTATTCCTCTTGACGCCCAAATAGACAAACCTCTTTGCTCGCGGATTCACCTTGCCATTCTTGGCACTGAAGTAGGCCGGACTACAAACTCCCGCAGCAAACAATGATCTTGAGCAGCTTTCCCAGACCAAATATCCATTGGAGCTTTACCTCTTATCGCAGTCGATCTGTTCCTGAGATGGCTAGCATACTCAGTCGCCTCAGCCCAAAACGACCTGTCTAATCCTGCATTAGACAACAACCGCCGAACCTCCCCCAGTAAGGAACGAACTACATCTTTAGCCAACTCATCTGTACCTGTTGTGAAGTGAGTAGCAATACCTGTGTTCTGGCCAAATCGTAGGAACTGGTACATGTCCTTTCCAACATTACCAATCTGAAGCTCCTTTATCTTCCTACCTATCTGCCTCTCCATTCTTCCTCTCCACTTCATCAACACATCTAGGTCTTCACCCCTTTATCTCATGGGATATATCCAAACATGCCTAGATGAACTATCAACGAAAGAGACAAAGTACCTGTGACCTCCAAGCGATGCCGTCTTAGCAGGTCCCCACACGCACATGTGAACACAATCAAGAAGACCTTCATTGCGGTGAGTACTGGTGCTGAATCTCACCTTTTTCTTGTCCAGAACGCTGTGTTCACCTTCTAACTCGCAGGTAGCAGCACCTTCCAGCGATTCCATCTTTGCAGGAGCTCGCAAAGATTTTTCTTCTTCCTGTCCGACCTTTCCCTGCCAGACCTCCGGGCCACCATCATCTGAGGAACTCGAAGTCTCCACCTGACCTGTCATCGTACTACCCTTCAAGTAGTAGAGGTTGCCTTGGCGGACGCCTTCATCACCACCATCGAGCCCTTGATCATTCTGAGATCGCCATCTCGAACAGATATCACCATGCCCGATGCTTCCAAAGTGCCAACTGAGATAAGATTCCTTTTGAGCTGAGGTACATACCTCACCTCCTTCAACTCTCGAAACTATCCCATCATCCATCTTGATGCGGACTATACCCATCCCTTCTATATTACACGGATGGTCATCCCCCATGACCGTGTAACATCCATCCAGCTTCTCAAAGCTAGAAAATCAGGCCCTGTTCGGGCACACATGATAGGTGGCTCCGCTATCCAAGATCCACTCAGCACTATCTGAGTTACAAACAGTAGGGGTAGTAACCGAGATAGAGAACACCGATGAGTCATCATCCGATCCATCCGTCTGTGTGAGATTCGCCTCGGTCTTTGACTCCACCTTCTTACCTTTGGCTTTCGGGCATTCTGCTTTCCAGTGTCCTAGTTCCTTGCACAAGGCACACTGATTCCTCTTCAGATTTCTGAAACCCGACCTGGACTTTGATCTTCCTCTCACCTCCTTGCCCTTCCTTGATGAACCCCTGCCTCTTACTTCCAGTGCCTCCGCCGATGAGCTAGATTTAGAAGGATGTCTCTCCTTCTTCCTCGTCTCATAACTTGACAGTGTAGACGACACCTCATCGTAATCCAAGGTCTGCCTTCCATTGATGAAGGTCAGAGTGAATGTCTCATACTCCTCCACCGGGAGTGAGTTCAGAAAGATGATCGCCTTATCTTCCTCTTCTATCGTGACATCCACGTTTACCAAGTCTGTAAGAAGCTTCGTATATCGGTTGATGTGCTCATTCACTGTGCTCCCCTTCTTCATTTGAAAACTGTACAGCTTATTCTTAAGCTGCAACCTGAACTCAACACTCTTCGTCAGGTATTTCTTCTCAAGGGTTTCCCACAGTTTCTTTGCCGACGTCTCATGTTGCGCAAGATATTTTATGTCTTGCGACAAACATGAACGTATCAATCCACATGCCGACCTGTTCATCTTTGCCCACTCTTCATCAGTGGTCGTGCTCTTCTTCTACTCTAATAGGAGAGTGTCCTCGAGGTTCGATGCATTCAGTGCATCCATAACCTCACATCTCCACATCCCGAAGTTATTTGTACCGTTGAACTTGACAACTTCAATCCTCGGGTGAGAATTCATTGTCTTAACCGAAGCAATTTCTTCTGCCATTGAGATTTATTGATCCTCTATCTATGCGGAAGAACAATCAACTGGAAATAGATCTCTATTCAGATAAAAATTAGATTTTTACCTTTCCCTTGAAACCCTAGATCGAGTTTCTCTCCGGATCTACTCCACCACAGATTCCACGAGCCCTCCTTGCGTCCTCCTGAGATCGACACACGATCCCACGAACACCAATACCTCTGATCGGAGATCGACACACGATCTCCACCGAATCAGATCTCGAGCCCTCCGAATCTTCAGAAATCCCAAGCGAAACCTGGAAGCTCTGATACCACTTGTTGCGCCCAGCGACAACAACCCTGATGAGGATCCCCTGAATCTCATAAGGCACGAAGAACAACCACAAACAGCACAAACAATCACGGAGAAAGAACACACGCAAACAAACAATCTAACGAGATTCGGCCTCAACGCCTACGTCCTCGGGGCAATCAGAGAGAGATTTAATTGCTTTGGAAGAAAAATATAATTGCTAGCAGCCTCTTTGAATGCAAGAGAGTTACAGCAAACCCCAACAATCAGATACAAATCCTAGGAATTAACAACAGCCTTTTAAATACACAGATTTCTGAATCAGCAGAAAATTACCCGCACCCGACTGTCGGTCGACCGGGCGGTCGACCGACCCCTTCCACCGGTCGACCGGCCGGTCGACCGGGTGCCCAACAGAGAGTTGGGCAATTACAGTCAGGCATTTCGGTCGACCGGGCGGTCGACCGATCCCTTCCACGGTCGACCGCTCGGTCGACCGAGTGCCCAACAGAGACTTGGGCAATTACAGTCAGGCAATGCGGTCGACCGGGCGGTCGACCGCTCTCTGACCCTGTGCACGTTGTGCACGTGCGGTCGACCGGCCGGTCGATCGCTGAGCCTGTTCTGCTGCTGCTGCTTTCTTCTGCTGCTGTTTCCTTTGCCTTTCGTCGTCGACCTCCTTGGCGATCACTCGACGACCCTCGACGATCCTTGTCAACTTCCCCATCAGTAAACTTTCTCTTTCCAACAAATAAAGCTCTCTCCCCCTTGCCCGAGGACGTAGGCAAATTGCCGAACCTCGTTAACTATTGTGTTTACCTTCTCTCTCGTTCTTGTTCTTGACATCGTGTGGTACTTCTCTGTTGCATCTAATTCTAATTAGTGGATTTCTTATTGGTTGTTGTCCTGCGCACAACATTGGTATCAGAGCATCCCAGGTTCGTCGTGGGATCGAGTGTTGACTCCAAGGGCATCAGTTGCTGTTTAGCAGAGATCGTGTGTCAATCTAGAGCAACATTGGGACTGTTTGTGAGATCGTGTGTCGATCTCAAAACAGTGTTTGGATTGCTCGAGGAATCAATTCGAAGGAGTAGATCACTTTGAAAACTCTTCGAGGGTTTCGCTTTGAGGTAAAGATCTTATCTTTATCTAGTTTATTTTATCTAACTCTGTTTGCTTCCGTATTACTCTGAGGAATTAGTTAAGAAGATGGCTGGAGATGGTACATCTACGGTGAAATCTGTGAATCCACATCCGTTGAGGATTGATGTGGTGAAGTTCGATAGTAGGAACAACTTCGGTATGTGGAGATGTGAGGTGATGGATGCACTGACGAGGTCAAACCTCGAAGACACTTTACGATTGGAGAAGAAGCGCGATTCAACTACTGAAGAAGATTGAGACAAGATGAACCGAGCAGCGTGTGGCTTGATCAGGTCTTGTTTGACACAAGATATCAAGTATCATGTGTTGCATGAAACATCTGTGAAGCAGCTGTGGGAGATCCTGGAGAAAAGTATCAGACAAAAAGTATCGAGTCGCAGTTGCAGTTTAAAGAGTAAACTTTATCATTTTCAGATGAAGAAAGGATGTTCCATTAACGAACACATGAATAGATATACAAAGTTTCTTACAGACCTCGTTAATGTGGATGTGGAGATCGATGAAGAAGATAAGGTGGTAATTCTATTGAATTCTCTTCTTGAAGAAGAATATGAGACTTTTACTCTTACATTGATCAATGGAAAAAAATCCCTTAACTACAATGAAGTGTGGCTGCTCTTGTCACTATGAAGTAAGTGTTGGCCAAAGGTTACAATCACCCGTTTAGTGTGTTTTGATGATTACAAACGTATATAGTTATTTGTACTAATCATGTTTGTTGTTTTAGTGTGTTTCAGGGTTCTAACATTTCATGGAGTGTTCTTTCCTAAAGGAAGGTTGTTTTGGCTCAAGTCGGTTCAATTTGGGTTCAAGATACAAGATTTTGAAGATCACATATGAAGCCCACTTGAAGACTTTGTAATCATCTATAACCTATGTAAGAATTAGCTTGTTAAAGTTTGAGGTTGTAGAATATTGGCTCTAGGACACACACACACATTTTTTAAATTACAAGTTTTTAGTTTTGGTATTTGTTTTAAGTTCATGCTTTGGTCTCTATACATGATTTAAATCTTTACAAATTTTATATCTTGTTTACTCCATGTATAACTATCTTTTCAGCATGATACTTAGCTACATATACCTACAAAAATATTTTACAAATTTTTCCAAGTCCAAAATTTCCTCTCAGTTTTTCTGTGTCAGGCTGGACCGGCCGACCGGACCGGTCGACCGGATCCTGTGTCCAGGACGTGCACGCTCGTGCACGTCTGTCGGTCGGCCGACCGGTCGACCGACCGAAAACTTCTGCTCTCTGTTTTTTGTCCGTCGGCCGACCGGTCGACCGCCTATACAAAACTGTGTTTCCTTCTTTATGACGGTCGACCGGTCGGTCGACCCGAGCTCAACGGCTATATGCTAGCAGGGCTGACGGCCGACCGGGCCGGTCGACCGCCAAGCCTGCCAGCTGCCAACGGCTCTTTCCTCTTTGGTGAAAATCTAAAATCTGTTTTTACACTGTTTTTGTGGCAGACTTTTCTGAGTATTGTGGATTATTTTCTGATCAAATAAGCTTAAATTAAATGAGTTTTAATCCCTTCCTCTCCCTATAAATAGAGGAGATAGGTCTCTTGCAAAAACACCAAGAAAAATCTCTAGTTTACAAGTTTTCAAAAGAAAGAAAAAGTTTCAAAGCTCTCAATTCTCTCTTGCATTCTTGGCTATTGTTTTTCAGTTGTGTTCTCAAGCAAGCTTCATTTACAACTGAGTTTTTTTTTCTCACTACACTTCTAGAGCCAAAAATTCCCTCCTCATTCTATAAGGAAGTTGTAAAGAGAAAGTTGTAAGAAGTTTGTGATCCTTTTTGTGATCACTTGGCTACTTGTTCCTTCTTCTTGTTCTTGTTGAGATACCTCTTCGGTAGAGGTTTGTAAGTGGTGGAGTTCGGTACTCCGGTCTTCGGTAGACCTTGTAAAGTCCTCGGTGGATAGTGGAAACCCTTCACGGTGGTGAAGGCGGGGAGTAGAGCGGTGGCTTGAACCTCGAAACAAATATTTTGTATTTGCGATTGATTTTCTCTTTGCTCTCTATTGATCTTACTTTCTTGCTTTTAATATTGCTATTCTTTCATACCTTGTGATATATCTTGTGTGCACTTCATTATTGCTTCCAATTCATTTCTTGCTACATTGTCGATCATTACTCATACAACAAGATTGCAATACGCACCTCAAACTCATATCTAGAGGAATCACGAGGAAGGAGTTCAGAGCCCTTCACCGGGTATTCGGCTCTTAGTCTTGTTTTGAGTGATCATTGCATCATTCATTCATAATTATTTTAAAAATATTGTTAGATTAGCATTTACACCTATTCACCCCCCTCTAGGTGTTTTCAATTGCTATCAGAGCTTTGGTCTCTAGGCTCTTGGCTTAACAACGTTAGAGAGATCCACTATTTGCTAATCATTTCATCCATTTTTCATACACTTTCACTTAGTAAAAATGGCCGATGGAATTAAGACCCCCCAAAGTTTGATGGACTTAACTTTCCCATATGGAAGGTTAAGATGACCGTATTTTTGCAATCTCTAGGAAGTCGAGTTGCAAAGGCCGTAACCAAACCATTTAGTGCACCCACCGGTGATGAGTCCACTTGGTCCAAAATTGAGACCAAAGAATTTGATGCTAACTCTAGGGCACACTATGCATTGCTCCAAGCACTTAATGATGATGATATTGCTAGAGTAATTCATTACAAATCCGCATTTGAAATTTGGACACACTTGCTTGTAACACATGAGGGGACTTCACAAGTGAAGAGGGCTAAAATAGACCTTCTTCGGTCCCAATATGAGAATTTTTGCATGCAAGAAAATGAAACCATAGATGATATGGTTACAAGATTTACCAAGATTACTAATGGACTTTCTTCTCTAGGTGATGCTATTGACAACGACCAAAGAGTAAGGAAGATCATCGGGCTCTTCCTCCTTCATGGGAAGTCAAAGCAACTACCTTGAAAGAACTCAATAACAAGGAGGAGATAGAGCTTATAGGTCTCATTGGGAACCTCAAAACCCATGAGATGGAGAGAAAAGTAAGGGAGGAAATGGCTCCCTCCAAGAAGAAAGCTATTGCCTTCAAGAGTCAATCCTCATACTCCGACGAAGACGATGAAGAAGGAGATGACGAAGAGCTCTCACTTCTTGTTAAGAACGTTCGGAGGATGTATAATAAGGCAAAGTTTCAAGGAAGAAGGAGATGGCAAGGAGGTAAAGAAGAAAAGAAGATTATTTGCTTCAATTGCCAAAGACCGGGCCATATTGTGGCGGAATGTCCGGATAAAGTGAAGCCCTCCACCTCCAAGATGCCTTACAAGAAGAAAGCATTGAAGGCTACATGGGATTCCGAGAGTGAATCCGAGGAGGAAGTTGACACCGCCAACATGTGCTTCATGGCTAATGAAAGCACAAGTAAGGTAACCCTACCACTTCTCTTGATGATGAGCTTTCCATGGATGAATTAGGAGAAGCATTTGTAGAACTCTCACATAACTATGATTTTCTTAAGAAAAAGTATTTAAAAATGAAAAAGGAAAATGAGTCTCTTAATCACCAAGTTTTTACTCTTACTAAAGAAAAAGATGAATTACTTTCTACTTTAGTTTCTACTCAAAAAGATTTTGATAAATATAAGATTTCTTGTAAAGGTAAGTATCCACTAGTTAATGATAATGAGATCTCCATGCTTAAAGAGAAAATTGACTCATTAGGAGTAGTTTTGAAAAAGTGTGAATTTGATAAGAATAGACTTGAGGCTATGTTTCCTAAGAAACAAGCCCTAAGAAACAATCTCATGCTCATACTCATGCTCATGCTCATGTTCATACCTCACAACCTTTACATCATGCCAAACCCCCCAAACATGCTCACACTTCACACACACATCATGCATTCATATATGGTAAAGTGTTTTCATGTTCATATTGTGGCCGTAAAGGTCACTTAGTTAGGTTTTGCTATGATAGACTAAATGCATCTCGTCATAATGTTTGGGCTCGAAACACTAACTTTCAAGGACCCAAGAAAATTTGGGTACCAAAGTCAATGAATTTGTTAAATGATGTAGGTACCTTCCAAGGCCCAACGACGTAGAGGGTTGTGGTATCTTGATAGTAATTGCTCAAGGCACATGACTTGGGATATCAACAACTTTGCAATCCTATCAAGATACCATGAAGGTGGCACCGTCACCTTCGGAGATGATGTCAAGGGTAAAATCATCGGTATTGGTAATGTTAAACTTGGTACATCCCCTTTAATAGAAAATGTTGTTTTAGTTGATGGACTCAAGCATAATCTCTTGAGTATTAGTCAACTTTGTGATAAAGGTTTTGATGTTGTTTTTGATAACATAGCTTGTAGAGTTTTTGATAGACAATCTAACACATGTATATTTCCGGTTTTCGTGAAAGCAATATGTACATGATTGACTTGTCTAATATGTCTTGCAATATTACTTGTTTGAAAGCCCTCGATGATGACTCTTGGTTGTGGCATAGAAGATTAGGCCACATTTCTTTTGACCATCTATCTAGGTTAAACAACAAGGAAATGGTGAAGGGTATTCCTTACTTGAACTTTGAAAAGGACCGCATTTGCGACGCGTGCCAACTTGGGAAACAAACCAAGTCCTCTTTCAAGTCAATCAAGGATATCATGACATCACGTCCCTTGGAGTTGATCCATATGGATTTGTTTGGTCCTACTAAAACCAAAAGTCTAAGTGGGAATCATTTTGTATTTGTTTTGGTTGATGATTTTTTGCGTTTTACATGGGTTTTCTTTTTAGAGCATAAAAATCAAGCCTTTTCACATTTTCAAGCCTTTAAGAAAAGAGTTGAAAAGGAAAATGATTCTTCAATTTTAAGAATAAGAAATGATAGAGGTGGTGAATTCATTAACCTACCCTTTATCACTTTTTGTGAAGAACATGGAATTAAGCATGAACTATCTTGTCCTAGAACTCCACAACAAAATGGAGTAGTTGAGCGGAAAAATCGGACATTACAAGAGATGGCTAGGACAATGATTAGTGAATATGGTCTCCCTCATTATCTATGGGCCGAGGCCGTTAATACATCATGCTACATATCAAATAGAGTTTTCTTATGCAAAAATACTTCAAAAACATCTTTTGAGATTTATTATTCTAGAAAGCCAAATGTTTCATACATTAAAGTTTTTGGATGCAAATGCTTTGTTTTAAATACAAAAGATAACTTAGGTAAATTTGATGCTAGATCTTATGAAGCAATTTTTGTTGGATACTCAAATACTAGTAAAGCGTATAGAGTCTTCAACAAGTCATCTTTGACTATTGAAGAATCTATACATGTAAAATTTGAGGAATCTAATGTGTTTGTTAAGAATGTTGTAGAAATAGACTCTTTACATGAAGACATGGAGAAAATCACTTTGAAGGATTCACCTACAATTGCAAGCATGCCAAAGGATGATGAAGGAAATGAAGCTAAAGAAAATGAGGCTCAAGGAAATGAAATTCAAGGAGATGATGTAGAGCCTACTCAACAACTTCCAAAGGATTGGAGATACAATTCACATCATCCCAAGGACCTTGTTATAGGTGAAGTATCTCAAGGGGTAACTACTCGTTCTCATCTTCATAATTTTTGTGGACACTATGCTTTTATTTCTCACTTTGAACCCAAAAGCGTCCTCGAAGCCGAGGCCGACTCATATTGGTTGCTAGCCATGCAAGAGGAACTCAATCAATTTGAGCGCAACCAAGTTTGGCACCTTATTCCTAGGCCCCACGATAGACCAACAATTGGTACTAAGTGGATCTTTAAGAACAAGTTGGATGAGTCGGGTAACGTTGTTAGGAATAAAGCTAGGTTAGTTGCCCAAGGTTACACTCAAATCGAAGGTATCGATTTTGATGAAACCTTTGCACCCGTAGCACGGCTTGAAGCCATACAGATGACACTTGCATTTGCTTCATATAAAGATTTTAAGCTTTTTCAAATGGATGTTAAAAGTGCTTTCTTAAATGGATTTATTGAAGAGGAGGTGTATGTTGAACAACCCCTAGTTTGTTGATTCTACACATCCGGATTTTATTTTCAAACTTGACAAAGCTCTCTATGGTTTAAAACAAGCCCCTAGGGCTTGGTATGAAAGGCTTTCTTCATTTCTAATTTCAAATGGTTTTAAGAAAGGAAAAATTGATACTACTTTATTTACAAAACATGTTGAAAATGATATTCTTATTGTGCAAATTTATGTGGATGATATCATTTTTGGTTCTACTAATGTAACCCTTTGCCAAGCTTTTGAATCATGCATGAAGGAAGAATTCGAAATGTCTATGATGGGTGAGCTCAACTATTTCCTTGGTCTCCAAATCAAGCAAAGAAAGGATGGGATCTTCATCAATCAAGCCAAGTACACAAAGGAACTTATCAAGAGATTTGGACTTGAAGGAGCTAGAACTAGCAAAACTCCCATGGCAACAACCACCAAGCTTGACAAGGATGAACAAGGTAAAAGTGTAGACATTAAGCTTTATCGTAGCATGATTGGTAGTTTATTGTATTTGACGGCTAGTAGGCCGGATATTATGTTTTGTGTATGTCTTTGTGCTCGTTTTCAATCATGTCCTAAGGAGTCTCATTTAGTAGCGGTAAAACGCATTATTAGATACCTTAAGGGCACAATTGAAATGGGTTTGTGGTATCCAAAAACTGGACTATTTGAAATGAAGAGTTTTTCGGATGCCGACTATGCGGGTTGTAGGGTAGATAGGAAGAGTACAAGTGGAACATGTCAATTTCTTGGTAATTGTCTTGTTTCTTGGTCTTCCAAAAAGCAAAATTCGGTAGCCCTTTCAACCGCCGAGGCGGAGTATAATGCAGCCGGAGCTTGTTGTGCACAAGTTCTTTGGATGAAACATACTCTCCTTGACTATGATTTGCATTTTGATCATATTAAAATATTTTGTGATAATGCTAGTACTATTCATATGACTAAAAATGCAAATCAACATAGTAAAACTAAGCACATTGACATTAGATATCACTTTCTTAGAGATCATTATGAGAAAGGTGATATTGATATTGATTATGTTTCTACCGATTTTCAACTTGCCGATATTTTTACAAAACCTCTAGACTATGCTAGATTTTCATTTATTGTGGTGAGTTGAATGTTTGTATTATGGATTCTTGAAAGAAAATTTTCTTATTGTTTTACCCCTTTTGATGTATGACAAAAAGGGGGAGAAAAAGTTCAGTTTGAATGCATTTTGAGTTTTAGTTTGTTTGTATGCATTAAGTTTTGTATGTATATGTCTTTTCTTTTATGTACATAGTCATTCGTTTATGCATAGCATAATTTGAGGGGGAGCTTCCAAGCTCCTTTCTTTCCCTTATTTTTATAAAATAACTTAAATGTTTTGTCATCATCAAAAAGGGGGAGATTGTTGGCCCAAAGGTTACAATCACCCGTTTTAGTGTGTTTTGATGATTACAAAACATATATAGTTATTTGTACTAATCATGTTTGTTGTTTTAGTGTGTTTCAGGGTTCTAATATTTCATGGAGTGTTCTTCCCTAAAGGAAGGTTGTTTTGGCTCAAGTCGGTTCAATTTGGGTTCAAGATACAAGATTTGAAGATCACATATGAAGCCCACTTGAAGACTTTGTAGTTATCTAGAACCTATGTAAGAATTAGCTTGTTAAAGTTTGAGGTTGTAGAATATTGGCTTTAGGACACACACACACATTTTTCAAATTACAAGTTTTTAGTTTTAGTATTGTTTTAAGTTCATGCTTTGGTCTCTATACATGATTCAAATCTTTACAAATTTTATATCTTGTTTACTCCATGTATAACTATCTTTTCAGCATGATACTTAGCTACATATACCTACAAAAATATTTTACAAATTTTCCAAGTCCAAAATTTCCTCTCAGTTTTTCTGTGTCAGGCTGGACCGGCCGACCGGACCGGTCGACCGGATCCTGTGTCCATGACGTGCCCGCTCGTGCACGTCTGTCGGTCAGCCGACCGGTCGACCGACCGAAAACTTCTGCTCTCTGTTTTTTGTCCGTCGGCCGATCGGTCGACCGCCTATACAAAACTGTGTTTCCTTCTTTATGACGGTCGACCGGTCGGTCGACCCGAGCTCAACGGCTATATGCCAGCAGGGCTGACGGCCGACCGGGCCGGTCGACCGCCAAGCCTACCAGCTGCCAACGGCTCTTTCCTCTTTGGTGAAAATCTGAAATCTGTTTTTACACTGTTTTTGTGGCAGACTTTTTCTGAGTATTGTGGATTATTTTATGATCAAATAAGCTTAAATTAAATGAGTTTTAATCCCTTCCTCTCCCTATAAATAGAGGAGATAGGTCTCTTGCAAAAACACCAAGAAAAATCTCTAGTTTACAAGTTTTCAAAAGAAAGAAAAAGTTTCAAAGCTCTCAATTCTCTCTTGCATTCTTGGCTATTGTTTTTCAGTTGTGTTCTCAAGCAAGCTTCATTTACAACTGAGTTTGTTTTTCTCACTACACTTCTAGAGCCAAAAATTTCCTCCTCATTCTATAAGGAAGTTGTAAAGAGAAAGTTGTAAGAAGTTTGTGATCCTTTTTGTGATCACTTGGCTACTTGTTCCTTCTTCTTGTTCTTGTTGAGATACCTCTTCGGTAGAGGTTTGTAAGTGGTGGAGTTCGGTACTCCGGTCTTCGGTAGACTTGTAAAGTCCTCGGTGGATAGTGGAAACCCTTCACGGCGGTGAAGGCGGGGGAGTAGAGCGGTGGCTCGAACCTCGAAACAAATATTTTGTGTTTGCGATTGATTTTCTCTTTGCTCTCTATTGATCTTACTTTCTTGCTTTTAATATTGCTATTCTTTCATACCTTGTGATGTATCTTGTGTGCACTTCATTATTGCTTTCAATTCATTTCTTGCTACATTGTCGATCATTACTCATACAACAAGATTGCAATACGCACCTCAAACTCATATCTAGAGGAATCATGAGGAAGGAGTTCAGAGCCCTTCACCGGGTATTCGGCTCTTAGTCTTGTTTTGAGTGATCGTTGCATCATTCATTCATAGTTGTTTTAAAAAGATTGTTAGATTAGCATTTACACCTATTCACCCCCCCTCTAGGTGTTTTCAGTAAGGAGGCAAGAAAGATTGTCTTCTCATGGGAGTACATCAGCAGAGGCGTTGGCAGTAAGAGACAGAGGTTCATATAGGAAGGGCAAAGGTGATCACGAGAGATCAAAGTCTAGGCTAGATTTCAGAGATCTAAAGAAGAACCAGTGTGCATTATGCAAAGAATTAGGGTACTGAAAAGTTGATTGTCCAAAGGCTAAAGGTAAGAAGAAGAAGTCAAAGACTGAGGCAAATCTCGCACGGGTGGTCAGTACTCACACCAGTACTTCACAGGCAGGTGGATTAGACTCGGACTCATCGGTATTCTCTTTCTCTGTTTCTACTCCTGTAGGTGGCTATTCAGGAGATGCTGAGTGGATATTAGATACTGGAGCAACCTACCATGCGTGCCCGAATAGGAATTGATTTTCTAACTTCAAGAAGCTAGATGGATGTTCAATTGTTATTGGTGATGATCGTCCATGTAACATGGAAGTTATAGAGCAATCCAGATCAAGATGTTCCATGGGATGATATGAGAATTGAAGGAAGTGAGGTATGTACCTCAACTTAAGAGAAATCTTATCTCTTTGGTATTTTAGAAATATTGGGTCTTGTGGTATCAATAAAAGACGGAGTTCTCAAGATAACCAAGGTTCAATGGTGGTTTTGAAGGGCCTTCACCAGAATAGTCTTTACTACTTGAAGAGTAGTAATGTTACAAGACAGGTGGTGACCTTTACTGATTCAAATAATGACTCAACCAGGTTATGACATATGAGGCTCGGACACACAGGTGAAAAATCTTTGCAAGCTCTTATAAAACAAGGATTATTAAAAGGTGCCAGAACCTGCAAACTGGATTTCTGCGAATATTGCATCATCAGAAAGAAGACCAAAGTGAAATTCGGCACAACGACTCACTGCACCGAGGGGATTCTGAATTATGTTCACACCGACGTTTGGGGACCTATCAAGGCTGCATCTATTGGAGGTAACCACTACTTTATGACTTTAATTGATGATTATTCTAGACGATGTTGGGTATATACCATGAAGCACAAATGGGAAGTCCTAGAATTATTTGTGGAATGGAAAAAGAATTTGGAGAGAAGTACGGGAAATCAAGGTCCTCCATTCAGATAACGGAGGTGAGTATAAGTCAAATCCTTTCCTAAAGCTATGTCGTGATGAGGGCATAGACAGGCACTTCACAGTAAGGGGAACATCGCAACAGAACGAGGTAGCAGAAAGGTTGAACAAGACTTTGCTAGAGAAAGTCCGTTGTATGTTATCAATGCCGGATTACCTAAGAATTTTTGGGCTGAGACTTTGGCATATGCTTGTTATCTCGTCAACAGGTTGCCTTCGTCTGCGATAGGAGGTAAAACTCCTCTAGAAGTTTAGTCTGGAAAGCTACTCAGGACTATGATTCCTTAAGGGTATTTGGTTGTCCAGCCTACTACCATGCTAAAGAAGATAAGTTAGACCCAAGAGAGAAGAAGGGAGTGTTCATAGGATTCAAGAGAGGAAAAAAGGCTACAAGATCTGGAATCCTAAAGACAGGAAATTTATTCTCAGCAGAGATGTCACATTTGACGAGGCTTCAATGTTGAAGCTTACAATCTCAGCTAGTGAAGATTGAAAAGATCAAAGAGGCATCACAGCAGGTGGAGGCTGATTCTAATCCACCATCTCTAGAAAGGTCAGTATCTTTAGAGATCATACCCAAGGTGACACAAAGTAGTGATCAAATAGCCGAGCTGGATGCTGATGATGATGAGGATCAAGAATAGGTTATGGGTGATGTTCATGAATCCATTGCAGTTGGAAGACCCAAAAGAAAGCCACGTAAACCAAGTTGGCTCATTACAGATATAGTTGTAGCTTATGCTCTCCAGTTGTTTAAGAGGCAATCCCGTCTACATATTAGGAAGCTGAAATCAGTTCAGAATCAAAGATGTGAAAGGATACCATAGAAGAAGAGATGAGTTCTCTATACAAGAACGACACTTGGGAACTAACAGAGTTGCCCAAAGAAAAAAAAGGTAATTGGCTGTAAGTGGGTATATGCAAAGAAACAAGGATCTCTCAAGGAAGATATTGTACGCTACAAAGCCAGATTGTAGCAAAAGGCTACGCATAATGAGAAGGAATTGACTACAATGAGGTATTCTTTCCTGTTGTAAAACATTCATCAATTCGAATTTTGCTGGCACTGGTAGCACAATACGAGTTGGACCTTGACCAGCTCGATGTAAAGACCGCCTTTCTCCATGGCGATCTTGATGAAGAGATTTATATGACTCAGCCGATGGGATTCAAAACCGCAGGCAAAGAGAATATGGTATGCAAGCTGAAGAAATCACAGTATGAATTAAAACAATTTCCAGACAGTGGTACAAGCGCTTCGACAGCTTCATCAGAGGAAAATGGTACACACGTAGCCATATGACCCATGTGTGTATTACAACAAGCTACCTAAAGGAGAGTACATCTATCTACTGTTATATGTAGATGATATGCTTATCGCTTCAAAAACAGATCCGTAATTGATAAATTGAAAAAAGACTTGTCTTCCGAGTTCGAGATGAAGGATCTTGGTGACGCGAAGAAGGTGCTAGGTATGGAAATTGAGCGAGATGAAGGAGTGGCAAGGTGAGCTTGACACAAAAGGGGTATTTGAAAAAGGTACTTCAGAGGTTCAACATCAATGACGATACGAAATCTGTAAGTACACCACTGACTTCTCATTTCAATTTAAATGCCACTATGTCTCCAACTACTGTTGAAGAACATGAGTGCATGACTCGGTGTCGTATACAGCGCAGTTGGTAGTTTGATGTATGTAATGGTGTGCAAAAGACCAGACTTGTCACAAGCTGTCTCAATGATTAACAGATACATGCATGATTCTGGAAAGGGTTATTGGGAGGCAATAAAGTGGGTTCTACGGTACATAAAGGGTACCATAGATGTTGGATTAGTATTTGAGAAGGATTCTACAGGGAAACAGAAATGTATAAGATATGTTGACTCCGATTATGCAGGAGACCTTGACAAATGCCGGTCTACAAAGGGGTATGTGTTTACATTATCTCAAGCATCGGTGAGTTGGCGCTCTATTCTATAGTCCACCGTTGCATTGTCTACTACAGAGGCCGAGTACATGGCCATGATGGAGGCTATGAAGGAGGCAATATACCTTCAAGAGTTGATCGATGACTTGGGGATTGAACAATATCTGTTGAAGATCAATTATGATAGCATGATGCTATCTATTTGGCGAAGAACCAGACGTATCATGCAAGGACGAAACACATAAACGTCAGGTTCCACTTTGTTCAGGAGATTCTTGATGAAGGTGACATTGAGTTACTAAAGATTCACACAAAGGAGAATCCCGCAGATATGCTTACTAAGGTGGTGTCAGGAGTAAAGTTTACACATTGTAAAGAGTTGCTCCATGTCCTTCATGTTGCTTGAGCTTGATAGAGCTCGTTTGGATGAATTACGGATGGCTTGATCACTTGGGTAGAGTACGTAGGCAGCCACATTGGTGCAGTTACCTTCGAGTCGACAGATCCTATGATGAGATCGGTTCAGATTTGAGAAATCTTCACCGAGGTGGAGAACTGTAGGGAGAGAGAAATATTATATGGAAAAGATCAGAGGAGATCAGTAACAAAAAGGAGCAGAGAGCAGAACCGGTCGACCGGCCAGTCGACTGGTGTGCACAAACGTGCACAGGATAGTTCGGTCGACTGTAGCAGTAGAACAGTCGGCCGCCCGGTCGACCGACTGACATGATGAGACTCTCTGTTGGACACGGTCGACCGACCGATCGACCGGGTACTTGGGTCGGTCGACCGACAGGCGTATCTGTCTTTTCCTTTTAGGATTCGGACTTTGTTTCTGAATTGGAGACGAATCTAATTGGGGTTTCCTAATTTCCTGGGTCTCTTTGGTTATAAATAAAGAGGCAGAGCCCTCTTAAATTGTACACAAGGTACAAATTTGTATTGGTTGTTAAATCAATAAAGCTCTCTCTCCCTTGCCCCGAGGACGTAGGCAAATTGTCGAATCTCGTTAAATATTGTGTTTACTTTCTCTCTCGTTTCTTGTTCTTGAGATCGTGTGGTACTTCTTTGTTACATCTAATTCTAATTAGTGAATTCCTCATTGATTGTTGTACTGCGCACAACAATGAGACTTACAGACTAAACACAATCTAGAAGTCTATATGTACAATAACACAAAGGGTAAGTTCATCTTCTTTTCAACACTGGGAAAGGGCGGAAAGAAGGTTAGGATGTGACCGTGCTGATGGAACTGTTGTTGGATCATCAACCTTGTATTATGGTCTCAGGGAAGAAAACTATGTAAAGTGTGAGGAAAAAGATGCGAAGGGAATCTGAAGATTGATATGGTGAACAGTGAAAGATGAGACTAAAGAAATATCCAGTCCCACTTTTTTTGCCCTGATAGGTTCCCACTTATGACCTAGTTCTCGTCCTCCTTTTTAAGGGAGACCACAACCATCACCCAACAAAGTCTACATATGTGACTTCCTACAACTTCCTCTTCTAATTGCTCTCATCCTTTTGCACCCTTTCTTTCCTTAAACAGAGACTTCACACTGCCAGAATGGAAGAGGAGGAAGTAGGGGAGATATCAGCAAGCCATCCAACTCCAGCAGAATCGCCCACCAGTGACTCCAACGATGGAGGTGGAGACGGCGTCAAACCAGGGACTTGGCTGAACCTGAGTCTTGGTGTGAATACATCATCAGCCGCGAGCTCTTCCAGTTCTCAGTCTGGGTCCACTTCCCACAAGGTGTTCTCTTGCAATTTCTGCATGAGGAAGTTCTTCAGCTCCCAGGCGCTAGGAGGACATCAGAATGCCCACAAGAGAGAGAGGGGTGCAGCTCGGAGGTCCAACCAGGCCCAGGGGATGGCGATGGGTCTGCCCCTAAATGCTCCTTTCCTCCATTCATTACGAGTTCATCCTCACTCGATTGTTCGTAAGCCACATAGAGATGGAGGAACGGCGGTGGTGGTAAGATTTGATGATGTCTCTTCCAATGCCAAGATGACATGGGCGCCCACGACCTTCTCTCTTGACGAAGCAATGGATATGAGATGGTCTAGAAGTTATACAGAAAATTCTCAGCTGCCCAAACAACCATCAGAACTACAAAAACTCGACTTGAATCTCCGGCTTTAATATATTTATCCATCCTTTAGAATGTGATTATCCTTCTGGGTCTCAACTGATCTTAACATAAAGATCTGGTCATCAATCATCATATTAACTAAACTGGGTGAGGTTGCAATCAAGCAAAAAGCTCAATATCTTTTGGGATGGAATTTGTCATAATACAGAAAAAGAAATAAGCTGTACAGAGTTTTTGAGATTATTGTGGAATATAGAGTGCTCTGATGGCAATTTATTTACATTTTCAACCTGAAGAGTGTCATAATGGCTTGTAGTTTTGATATTGTGATCTGTATTGCAGTACTTCCATAAATTACAAGAATTGCATAATAATTTTGTAATTGGTTCAATTACATTCTCAACTTGAAGAGTGTCATAAATGCATTTATCTTGTATCAAATTATCCATAGTTTGCCGATATCAGGAATACAAGAAAACAGAATGAAACATGTTGATTACTATGGTTTTCGACAAGCTTTGTAGTTACAGGTCAACAACTCATTGTCCGCAAATTTCCAAGATCAGCAGCCACAATTTCATGACAATATGTATAATTCATGAAACACAAGAACAAGATTTGTTGCTGGTTTACCACAAACAAGAAAAAAGGACAACTCCTTTTGTGCATAGTGAATGCACTTCATTTCAACAGTTAAAGCAGGGTGTTGCTCCTATAAGGAAGGCACTCTGACTTCTGTTTAAGGGTTAAGAGCTGAGGGCAGAACGAAAATTGATAAGGATTGAAGTTAACAAAAACGATTCTAAATAAGCTTGGTTTGCCATCTGATGTTCTCCTAGTAAGAATTACTGTTGAAGAATGACAATTCTCGAGGCCAACCTCAAACAGTTGGGACACTCGCGATTGTTATGGGTATCGTAGACAGCAAGTACCCTCTTTTTTTGAGATAAAATGGTGAACCTATAAAAGTCTCTCGCGTTTCATTAAAAAACATTTAATGAGAATATCCCTATAGATAAGTTCAGCAGACAAAAAAAAAAAAAATATCCTCCATAACTAACTCGTGTCTGTGCACTTGCAGGTGCTAGAGAAAAAAAAGCAAAAGAACAACAAAGAAAATATGTCCAAAAACAAATTGACATTCATAGTACAAAATACAGCTTGCACCTATAACAAAATTTTGGAAGAATCCAAAAGTCAAGAAACCGAGAGGTCACTGGTCACGGATCAAATGCCGCCAGAGTTGTCGTCGTCCCCATCCCCCTGTGCCTCCTCAAAAAGGCTATTAGAGATCTCCCCCGACTGAGTTTGCTCCAGAGCCCGCCTCCCCCTCTCCCTAGAAGAACCTGAGAGAAGATTTGGCCAATAAGTGATAAACGTCAAGCAAATGTGAAATGTTTGTTTGGATGATATGATCGAGTCTCTAAAGGTTCTATTATTACGTTTCCTCCATATTCCTCAACAAAACAGCTGCCGCCGCAAATCCCAAAATATCTTCTCTTTTTATTAAAAGATGTGCATCTCCAAGCTGACCAAAATAATTTAAAAGTTAAGGGGTGAAAGCAGGTTATTCACGTTCAAGTGTTGTGCCAGCATCCCCAAATGTCGGTTCAGTTCATATGTGTGAGATACACACATATATTATAAGAGGATCAATCTCGCGTTTACATACGAATAAGATGTCGTCAAGTTTCAGCGTTATAACATTTTAAAGTTTTGGAGCCCTTCTTACATCTTATCCACGTGTCAACGCGAGATTGACATTCTTATAATGTGTATGTAGCTCACACACATGAACCGAAGTTCCCAAATGTGAAGGCTAAACAGGCATCTAAGAAACATGTGATCAATGGATTCCCCACCCCTTGCACACAAAACATAAATATTGGGCCCTTGCCAGCTTTTTTTCCTGAAATTGTCCACAATAGAATGACTCCATTGATTACGAGCCAAAGGAAAACTCTGATCTTAAGTGACGTCTTAACTTTCCAAATAATTTTTGCGAACGGGCATCACAAACCATCATTCAGCCTAAATAGACACTCTTCGCCAACAAAGTCCGTCTCGAATCCCATTCCCAGGTAGGCCTGTCAATGGGTCGGGTCTAGACCTGGATCCGACCCGGACCCGACCCGATTAAGCGGGTATGGAAAGGGCTGCTCTGGACCTATACCCGTTTACCCATATACCCGTATATCCGATTATTAAATGGGATGGATGTGATTTTACTTGAACCAGACCCGATTACCCATTTACCCATTTCAAACATAAACATAAATAATATTAATAGAATTAAAACCCTAGAGATTTAGGCTCAAAACTCTATCAGTAAATGATCTCTTTGTGCTTTAAGTGTTGAAAACTGTTGGTTGATTAGTGGGTGTTCCTATTGTTTTGTTTTCTCAAATAAATTTGGGGGCCTTTAAATTTTTTTTCTTTATTAGAGTCTTTCATCGAAAATTTTCCCTCCACCTCTTACACCTGGTTGCATTTTATCCTTTATTGATATTAAAACATGCTTTCTTTCTCTTTACAAAAGTTTTTTTCCCCATCTTCATGTGTTTTTGTTACTGTATTTATTTATGTATCTTTTTTTTTCCTTTTGTTATGGGTCTGGGTAAACGGGTCTGCACCCGCGGGTACAGCGGGTCCGGATATGGAAACCCACCTTCTGGACCCGCGGGTAAACGGGACGGGTATGGTACCCTCTTGGATAAACGGGTCCGGGTCTGATACCACCTGTACCGCTCCGAACCCGACCCATTGACAGGCCTATTCCCAGGTCGGCCAGTCTCTATCCCCATTTATCAGTGGCGGGTTAGCAGTACTGATTGCAATATTTCAGAACATTCTTTGAGCGAAAGAAGCTAGTAAACGTGGATACGTGTAAGCCAAAAGCTATAGAACTTGTTTCTACTACTTTATCTAAATGCTCGCTCCCTATCTTCTTCATTCCTTATTCTGCCAATCAGTGTGTGTGTGGTATCAGGAAATTTCTGAAATAACTTTAAGACATTTTAGGAGTATTCAGACACAAGGAGATTTGACAGGGATGCATTAAAAATAAGTTATTACTCTTTTTAGTTTTACTTTTATGTTCTCTTGTAGAAATTTCAAGTAATGATTTTGATCCGAGCAAAAATTGAATAGGAGCTTATTATGCCTGGGATTTTAGTTTGTGCAAATGTGGTTGTAATAATTTTGAAAGAGGAAGCCATCTGCTTTCCAAAAGCTGCTGAAATCCATTCTAACAGTGACAAATCACATGGACTTCCATATACTAAAGCTAACTGTACACAACTGGGCATGTACGAGCAAACAGTTGGACTAAAGGAGCTTGGTATGAGTGGTAAGAGGGGAATGGAAGTGGATGAGGAAGTCCATGATCCTACTCCAAAAAAGGGCAAATACATTATCTATTTCTTGTTGGAAAAACGAAGAATTAAAATATGAATCTTTGAGCTGAATTAAGGCGAGATCTCTTGATAGATCAACCGGATAATGGCTTGAGTGTGTTCTCCTTCCATTGGGGATGGACGTGGTATATTTACATGTTTAATTCCGTTTTAAAATAAATGAGATATTCAGTCTAAAGTTTGCCTAATTCAAACGCTAAAAGGAACTAAAGGTATCTAAAAACATTTAGTCCCACATTAGATATCGGATGGACAATTGAAGTGTATAAATAGAAAAAATGGGAACAAAGCGCGTGCCCTTTGGGTACTTGGAGTTTTCGCGTGTGATTGGGGGAAACCATGCCCGCGCGCGCCACCGCCCCCGCTGCCCCCGCCTCCTCTTCGTGGATTAAACATAGCGAAAGCATTTCTTCTCCTCTTCCTTCTTACACGTTTTAGAACAGAGAAAAAAGGCAGTCTAAAATTCAGATTTTTGTAAGAAAAATCTGAAGAGATTTGTTTTGAAAAAGGCTTAGAAAATTTAACAGATTCTTAAATAGAATTAATTTGTCTTCGTCCTGCTGCATTGAAATCCTGTGAAGGTACTAATTAATTACGGTTCGACCGTACGGTGATTTAGTAGTGCTATCCAAATACCATGAAGAAGTGTTGTATCTTGGGAGACCATTAGCACCGAAGCGAGAGACGTAATTATCTTAAGGAGATTCGCTTCTACATGCGTACCTCACTCAAATTGCTGTATAAGTGAACTAACATTTTTTATACAAGGGTTATACTGAAAATTTACGCTCATAAATATTACTGTATATTGAGACCGGCTAATACTAGTCAAATTGGTGTTTAACCAAGGAAGATAATTAAAAGGTGATTATGTAATTAAGCTTACTGAACGAAAAACCTCCCACTTGATATTCACTGACCTGACCAATTAGATCGGTAATATTGATTAGTTGTCAGATCGATTTCTGCACCTAACAATCTTAAGACAATTAATGTTCTTAAAGTTACTTACTTCTGTTCTGTTTGAATTACAGAAGATGTCTGAGACTAATCAAGACAGTACCAGTAAGGCACCAAACATGCAAATTCAGATATTGGTACATGCTCCACTTCCTAACACGAAGACGAAGAAGCCATAAAAATTTGATGGGACTGGATTCAAGAAGTGACAATAGAAGATGCTTTTCTACTTGACCACTCTGCATTTGGCCAAATTCTTGCAAGAGGATCTACCAGAACTCGAAACTGATCGCAACTCAGTCCTTGCAGTTAATGCATAGACGCAAGGCGACTTCCTTTGCCGAAACTGTATCTTAAATGGACTGGATGACTCTCTTTACTATGTCTACAGTCCAATCATAATGACAAAGAAGTTATGAGCAAGTCTTAATAAGAAGTACAAGATTGAAGATGCTGGTACTAAGAAGTTCGTCATGAGACGATTTCTGAAGTACAAAATGGTGGACAGCAAGACTGTGATCAATAAAGTGCAAGCATTCTAATTTATCTTGCACGGATAGAGGTTGAGGTATGATTCTACCTGAAACTTTTCAGGTTGCTACTATCGTGGAGAAACTTTTACCTGCGTGGAGAGATTTCAAGAACTACCTAAAGTACAAAAGCAAGGAGCTGAACTTAGAGGATCTCATTGTGAGGCGTCGGATTGAAGAGGACAACCGTAAGTCCAAGAAAAAGAGCAACAAGAACTTTTATGAATCCAAGGCCAATATGATCAAAGACTTAAAGGGGAAAGCGTCTTCTTTCAAAGGCTTAAAGAGGAAGAAGACTGCCCAAAGGTACAAAGGCAAGGACCAAGAAGGTAAGAACAAGCGCTTCAAAGGAACTTGCTATATCTACAACAAAAAGGGGCACAAGGCGAATGAATGTCGCAGTCATCCTAAAAAGAACAAGAAGACCCATCCATAGGCAAACCTGACCGACCATGCGTCACCAAGTTTATCAGCTGTGATGTCAGAAGTGAATCTAATAACCAACAATAACGATATGTGGGTAGACATTGGGGCTACTCGGTACATCTGCTATGAGAAATTATTATTCTCTGAATATCAAAAACTAGAGCAAGATGAGTAACTCTTCATGGGCATCTTAGCCGCTCCAAGATTGAGAGAAAAAGAAAGGTCATTCTGAAGTGGAAATCTGGGAAGGAGCTCACTATGAACGATGTACTACATGTTTCAGATATCCACAAGAGCTTGATCTCAGGATCAATCCTTAGTAAGAAATATTGTAGAATGATTTTTGAATCAAATAAATTTGTACTTACTAAGGGTGGGATGTATGTGGGTAAGGGTTATTTTGTTGATGGCCTATTTAAGATCAATGTTGCTGTAGTGGACAAAAAGTCCGTATATCTGTACCCAAAACTCATAAATAAGGAAAATCTTCTATTTATTTGCTTGAGTCACCTATTTGATGGCATGCTAGATTATGGCATGTAAATTACAAGTTCTTGCAAAACTTGTCTAATCTAGAATATATTTCTAAACTCAATTTGAAAGAAATTAGCAAGTGTGAGATTTTTGTTAAAGCCAAGTTCGCAAAAAGTTCATTTCACTCAATTGATCGAAATACAGAATCTTTAGGGTTAATTCATAGCGACTTATGTGACTTGAAATTTGCGCCAATAAGAGGCGAAAAAAGTATTTTATTACTTTTATTAACGAATGTATAAGATACTGTTATGTGTATCTTCTAAACAATAAGGATGAGGCAATGAATATGTTTCTAACATATAAAACTGAAGTAGAGAATTAACTCAACAAGAATATAAAGATTCTAAAATTCGATCGAGACAGAGAATATAAATCAAATGAATTTAGTGATTTATGTGCTAATTTTGGTATAATTCATCAAACTACATTACCATATACTCCTCAGCAAAATGGGATTGCTGAACGGAAGAACAGAATGTTATTGACAATGCTCGTAAGTTTTGGAGCTGCACAGAATTTGTCGGGGGAAACTTTGTTAACTGTAAATTATATTCTAAACAGAGTTACCCTTAAGAAACTTGGTCTTATACCATTTGAGTTATGGCATGGAAGGACACCTTCCTATTATTACCTCAAAATGTGGGGGTGTCTTGCAAAGATACTAGTATCACTGCCTAAAAGGACTAAGTTGGGAGCAAAAATAATGGACTGCATATTCATAGGCTATGCCTTAAATAATAGTGCTTATTTTCTAGTACATAAATCAGAACTATCAGATATTCATATAAACATGATTATCGAATTGAGAGATACTGTGTTCTTTGAAGACATATTTTCATATAAACGAGAAGAAGATAAGACTTCTGAGAAAATAACACATGAGATGGCATTCAGGGATGGAAGAAAGCCCTAAGGAACCAAATGATAATGCAGAAGTTGAATCAAGAAAAAGTCAGAGATCAAGAATCTCAAAATCTTTTGGTCCGAATTTCATAACATATGTTATTGAAAGTAAGCCTCAAACATTTAAAGAGACTATGTCAACCCCATAAGCACAAATATGAAAGAAGCTAAATAGCGAATAGAATCCATCCTAAGCAATCATACTTGAAAATTAGCAAACTTGCCTCCTGGCAATAAACCAATTGCGAGTAAATGGATTTTCAAAAGAAAATCAAAATCTGATGGATCTATCGATAAGTACAAGGATAGATTAGTAGCCAAGGATTATCAACAAAAAAAGGGCTTGACTACTTCGATACTTATTTATCAGTAACCAGAATAACTTCTGTTCGAATGTTAATTACGATTGCAGTATTGCACAACTTAGATACTCATCAAATGGATATCAAAACTGCATTCTTAAATGGTGAATTAAATAAAGAAATATATATGGACTAACCTGAAGGATTTATAGTCAAGGGCCAAGAACACAAAGTGTGTAAATTGGTAAAATCTTATGCGGTCTAAAGCAGGCTCCAAAATAATGGCATGAAAAATTTGATAGTGTCTTGATCAAAGGTAGATTCACTATCAATAAATGCGATAAATGTGTATACACTAAATGTCACGCCCCGCTTCCCAAAATACGCTGAAGTGGAGACGCAACGAAGGTCGGCGACGTATATACGCAGGAAATACCTCACGCATACATGCTAAGCCTAAAATAACCTGAACAAGCTGTTAAAAATCTACTATGATAAATTAATATCACTGCAATATGACATATAAATATCTAACACAATGATAACAGATGAATACAGGAAAGAAATAGCAACTAGATACGATAAAGATAGAATCAAGAAATAACATGAATAAAAGAACAAGAATACCTATAGTCAAGAAAAGAGAGACCCCAGCTCCTCGAGAAGCGTGCGATCACACGAACACCAAAACAACATAAGAAGGTGTCTAAAAACCCCTGGACGTTCGAATCCAGGGTCGTCTGAAGCAACCTAATGAGTGTGTGTGTAAAGAAGACTGCTCGTGCATATAAACAATGTGCACAGAATAATAACAAGATAACTCTAAACATAGGATAACTAAATAACATGATAAACAAACAACTGAATAACAATAACATGAATAAGCGTGCAGATAAAAGACAAGTAAAATAACTGTCAATAAACAACTGATGTCATACTGTATAACCTAGCATATGTCACTAGTTTGATGTACAATCCTATATCTATCATAGTTTACACATGTATATGTTGGCCCAAAGGCCTATCACTCTAGTTTTGATGATGATCAACTCATGAAGTTATGATTACTAATGATCTTGTGTTTAATTAGTGACAGATTCCTTATCAAGATCTTAGTAGGTGCAAAGCTCAACAAAGGATATATTGTCAAGATTTAGAGCTTGCATGATGTGATCCAAGGAGCTTTTGGATCAAGCTTGGACCAAGTCAAGAAGATGAGAAGCCTTCAAGGGAAGACTTCAAGGAGTTGAAGACTTGTGTCTAGGTATAAGATTTTTATTTGTTTTAGATAAAATGTAAAGGATAGATAGTTGGTGGATTGCTCAAGTCTATATCACACACACACTCTTGATAGAACTCTTGATAGAATGATTTTCATAAAAGATTTTCCTAGTTAAGAAAAGATTTTTATTTGTGATAAAATACAATTTGGTTTTTGGTATTCATGTATACATATCTTATATCCAAAACCATGTTTAGAGCCTTATGTCAAAAACTAGATATTCATCTTATTTGTGTAGTGGATCATATCCATACACACTATGCTTTAAAAGTATATCTTATTTTTGTATTTGATGAGATTTTCCTTATGACAAAATATCTACTTTGGGTTTTGGTAATTTCTTATATACATATCCTTTAACCAAAACATGTTTAGTGCTTTATGTCAAAAACTAGATATTTCATCTTGATTGTGTGGTGGATCATATCCATACACACTTTGCTTTATAAGTTCAAAATATCTTGTTTTTGTATTTTGTGAAGTTATGGAAAAACAAGTTTAGAAAAACAAGTTTAGAAAAACATATTTTTAGAAAAACAGTTTTTATTTTGATTGAAACTATTTTTCTGGATTTACTGTGAATTTCTGGGATTTTATTAAGCCAAAAGACCAATCCTTAATCCCTATTTTCTGGTTCTGCCAGTTCTGATTTTTCAGAACTGACAGAGGCCGGTCGACCGGGTCGGTCGACCGGACGTGCACGACGTGCACGCCAGTGTGCACTGGAGATCGGTCGACCGGGCCGGTCGACCGTTTCAGAGAGCTTTGCTCTCGGGAATTATCGGTCGACCGGGCCGGTCGACCGACAGAGAGTTTACTCTCTTCTCCAGTTGCTCGGTCGACCGGGCCGGTCGACCGGAGGCTGCAACGGTCGGATTTTTGACCGTTGCCGGTCGACCGGACCGGTCGACCGGTAGCTCTGACAGAGCCCAACGGTCAGATTTTTCTGGCCTCTATAAAAGGGGGTTTTGTCATTGTTTTGAGCCAAGATTTTAGGAGAGCTTTTGTCCAGTTTTTCTGATACTTTTAGAAGAGTTTCTCCACAATATTTGAGAGCAAATATTTCCTATCTTAAGGGAAGTTTTATCAAGAGAGTGTTAAAGTGATTTCTTGAGTTTTCCATCAAAGCTTTCTTTCCTTGTTTTTTCTCACACTACACTTGAGCTTCCATTGTATATCTATCCTATAGGGAGAGTGTTGTAGTGAGTTTGTAATTGGTGATCAAGTGTTAGATCACCAAAGAGATTTCCTTTGTATTTGAGGAGACGGGCAAGTGTGCTCGTTGGTGGTTAGAGTTCGGTTGTGAACTCTTGGTGGTTTGAGGTGCGGCCTCGGCGAGTCGGTGGACTTGCGTGTGTAAGGGACTTTGGAGTCCGAGAGCTTGTAGGTGTTGCGGCACCGAGGAGAGATCCGGTGGGATCTTACATAGTGGAAATCCTTCGTGTGTCGAAGGCGGGGATGTAGAGCAAGTGTGCTCGAACCTCGAAACAAACCCTTTGTGTTTGCGATTGCTCACTCTTGCTCTCTTTCTCTTTTTGTCTCTATTTTATATCTTGCATTCAATTTATTGTGTTCATCTTATATATGCATGATACATTCCCTTGTGCTCATAATTGATATACATACTTGCTTGGGATTGTTGTTAACACTAGTATTCAACCAAGAGAGCCAACGCGGCACCTCAACCCATTCAAGGGGAATCTAGAGGAGTTTGTCCAGAGCCTCGCAAGGGGAATTCGGCAACACTCTTGTGTTATACATAAGTGTTGAATTAAAAGAAGTTTAATTTGGTCAACTTAGTTTTAATTCCGCATTATTTGTTCATAAGTGACCATTAGATTAGCCATCACCTATTCACCCCCCCTCTAGGTGATCTTTCAATTGGTATCAGAGCAAGTGCTCTTGATATTGGGTCTAACAACCTAAGAGTTAAAGATCCTCCTTTTAGGCTAATCACAATATTTTTGTACACACACACCTCACCATGGACTTCATGTCACCACCCACCTTTGATATTCTTAACATCCAAACTTGGAAGGTTAAGATGTCATTGTACCTCAAGGCCTTAGGAATTCATGCTTATCTTGCTACTACTAATAATGATTATTGTTCAAATAGCAAGTACATTGAGGCTAATGCAAAAGCCCTTCATGCTCTTAAATGTACCCTAAATGATGATTATTTATCTAGGGTTTCTAACATTGAATCGGCTTTTGTAGCTTGGAACATCATCACCTCCCTTGGCGAAAAGGATCTATATTATGCCGGGAGCGATTCGGATGTTGGAAGCGACACCTCCAACAAGTGCTACATGGTCCAAGGGGATAACCCCCTTGAGGTAACTTCCGAATCCGAGGATGAGGATGCTACTATGTCATATGATGAGCTAAATTCTTTTTGCCAGTTATTGCTTGAGAGATATGACATAATTAAAAAGGAAAATAAAAATTTGAAAAAGGATATTGCTTGCATGCATGTAGAACATGACTCTTTTAGAGATAACATTGCTGAAATACACCTAGAGGGGGGGGGGTGAATAGGTGTAATTGCTAATCTAATGATCTTTTAAAACTTGTGAAATGAGTGATGCAACAATCTCTCAAAAACACGACTAAGAGCCGAATACCCCTTGCGAGGTTCTGAACTCCTTCCTCCCAATTCCCCTTAAATGGGTTAGAGGTGCGCAATGCAACCGTGTTGTATTGAGGTGTGATTGATCAATGCCAAGTATGATGATGAAAATGAAAATCTCACAATGTAACACAACAAGTATATCAACACAAGATTCCACAAGTAAAATAGCAAGTAAAGAAAACAAATAAGGATTGCACAAATAAAAGTTAGTTCTCAAGCAATAAATTGGAAGTGATATAAAGCAAGAAAGTAAGCAAGAAGAACGCCAAGGCAATCGCAAACAAGATGATTTGTTTTGAGGTTCGAGCCCGTTGCTCTAGTCCCCGCCTTCACCTCCGTGAAGGGTTTCCACTATCCCCTTAGGATCCCGTACAAGTTAGGCCTTCAAAGACCTCAAGCCCGTAGCTTCACCTTACAAAGAAACTCCACCGAGGAGCTTGTCTCCACAAGAACAAGAATTACAAATAGTGATCTTTAACTAGACCACAACACTCTTTTACAAACACTCTCACTCTTTTACAACTTCACCTATAGAAAGAATATGAAATTTTTGGCTCTATGAAGTGTGGTGAGGAAAGCTTCAGTTGTAGAGTGATATTAGAGATCAAACAACAACTGAAAAACCAATTTTGAAAGAATAGAAATGAAAGCTTTAAACTATTTTTCTCTTTCTCTTGAAAACTATGAAAACTTGTATTTTTTCTTGGTGGATAACTAAGGCCTATTCCCCACTATTTATAGGGAGAGAATAGGTTAAAACTCTGATTTTTCCAGCTAATTTGATCAGAAAAAGAGTCCCAACAACTCCTAAAAACTCTGTTAAAGAGAAAACCAAAACAGATTTTCAGAAATTCCAAAAGAAGAAAGAGCCGTTATGGCTGATGCAGGCCTACCGGTCGACTGCCGGTCGACCGGGACCCTGCTGGCAAAAGAGCCGTTGGAGCTTCGGTCGACTGCCGGTCGACCGATCCAACAAAGGAAACACAGTTTCCTTCTATCGGTCGACCGACCCGGTCGACCGAAAAGATACAGAGAGCAAACGTCTCTTTTCGGTCGACCGGTCAGTTGGTCCGGTCGACCGACAGACATGCACAACCTGTGCATGTCCGGACACAGCAGCCGGTCGACTGCCGGTCGACCGGTCTGCCTGAAACAAGATTTTTTCTGGGCAGTTTTTGAGATAGAAATTTTGTAAAAATTCTTTAAAAAATCTGAAGCTAAGTGTTATGCAGAAAATAGTTTATATCATGTTTTAAACAAGTTTTTGAAGATATAAAGCTTTGAGTCCATGTATGTATAAACTAAGGCATAAACTTAGAAATAAACATTTTCAAAAACAAAGGAAACATACAAAACAAGTGTGTGTGTGCAAATCCTAGAGCCAAATTTCACATATTCCATATTTAACAAAACTACACTTACAAACTTCTAGGTCTTCAAGACTTCAAGATGGGCAATCTTCACTTGATCTTCAATATTGTACTTTGAGCCCAATTTGACTTGTCTTGAGTCCAATGTACCTTCCTTTAGGGAAGAATTTATCTCTTTAATCTATAAACCTGAAACACACTTAAAACAACAATTTATATTAGTACAAATAACTAATATGTTTTGTAATCATCAAAATACACTAAACATGGGTTGATTGTAACCTTGGGCCAACAATCTCCCCCTTTTGATGATGACAAAACATATGAGTTATTAAACAAATAAAAGAGGAAAGAGCTTGGAAAGCTCCCCCTTAAACAATGCTATGTATTTAACATGAATATGAACAACTATGTAAGCATACATAAAGCATTGAAAAATATCATCACCAAAAAATAAACTATCATAAGGAATAACAAAATTTAAAACAAACCATATATTTTTCCTCCATATATTTTTCCAAACTTATGTATATTTATATTTCTCCCCCTTTTTGTCATACATCAAAAAGGGTTAAAAAAAATTTAAGACAAAACAAAACAAACATATTAGAAACCAAAACAAAACAAACTAAGAGATTTTAAGTATCAATCTTACATACATTCAATTCACCACAAATAAATGAAAATCTTGCATAATCTAAAGGTTTTGTGAAAATATCTGCAAGTTGAAAATCTGTGGAAACAAAATCAATATCTATGTCACCTTTTTCAAGGTGATCTCTAAGAAAATGATATCTAATGTCTATATGTTTGGTTTTACTATGTTGATTAGCATTTTTGGTCATGTGAATAGCACTAGTATTATCACAATAAATCTTAACATGATCAAAATGTAAATCAAAATCGAGAAGAGTATGTTTCATCCTGAGTACTTGTGCACAACAAGCTCCGGCTGCTACATACTCCGCCTCGGCGGTTGAAAGGGCTACACTATTTTGCTTCTTGGAAGACCAAGACACAAGACAATTGCCCAAGAATTGGCAAGTGCCACTTGTGCTCTTCCTATCTACCCTACAACCGGCATAGTCGGCATCCGAATAACTAGTCATGGTAAATTGGTTAGTTTTCGGATACCACAAACCTAAATCAATTGTGCCCTTAAGATACCTTATTATGCGTTTTACCGCTATTAAGTGTGATTCCTTAGGACATGATTGAAAGCGTGCACATAAACATACGGAAAACATTATATCCGGCCTACTAGCCGTAAGATAGAGTAAACTACCAATCATGCTACGAAATAATTTGATGTCTACTTCCTTACCTTGTTCGTCCTTGTCAAGTTTCGTAGTGGTTGCCATGGGAGTCTTTGCTACTTTGGATCCTTCAAGCCCGAACCTCTTGATGAGTTCTTTGGTGTACTTGGCTTGGTTGATGAATGTCCCATCACTACGTTGCTTGATTTGAAGTCCAAGGAAGAAGTTGAGCTCCCCCATCATAGACATCTCAAATTCCTTTTTCATGCATGACTCAAAATTCTTGCAAAGTGAAACATTAGTAGATCCAAAATAATGTCACCAACATAAATTTGAACTATGAGGATATCTAGATCTATATGTTTGGTAAATAATGTTTTATCAACTTTTCCTTTCTTAAAATCATTTGAAATCAAAAATGAAGACAATCTTTCATACCAAGCCCTAGGGGCTTGTTTTAAACCATATAGTGCTTTATCTAATTTATAAACATAATTAGGGTGTGTAGGATCAACAAACCCGGGGGGTTGTTCAACATACACCTCCTCATCAATATAACCATTAAGAAAAGCACTCTTTACATCCATTTGAAATAACTTAAAATCTTTAAATGAGGCATATGCTAAGGTCATCCGTATGGCTTCGAGCCGTGCTACGGGTGCAAAGGTTTCTTCAAAATCGATTCCCTCGATTTGAGTGTAACCTTGGGCAACTAACCTAGCCTTGTTTCTAACTACATTACCCGATTCATCCAACTTGTTCTTAAAGATCCATTTAGTACCAATAGTTGGTCTATCTTGGGGCCTAGGAACAAGATGCCAAACTTGGTTGCGCTCAAATTGATTGAGCTCCTCTTGCATTGCAAGCAACCAATATGAATCGGCCTCGGCCTCGAGGACATTTTTAGGTTCTATGTGTGAAATAAAAGCAAAATTACCACAAAAATCTTGAATCTTAGAGCGAGTGGTTACCCCTTTTGATACTTCACCTATGACGAGGTCCTTGGGATGATGAGGATTGAATCTCCAATCCTTTGGTAGTGGTTGAGAGGGCTCCTCTTCATTTGCTTGATGTTCATTTCCTTGAGCCTCTTCCACTTTGGCTTCACTTCCATCACCATCCTTTGGCTTGTCTCCCATGGTAGAAGCATCCTCCAAGGTCACTTTCTCCAAGCCTTCATCTAAAGCATCAATTTCTACACAATTCTTAACAAACTTGTTAGATTCCTCAAATTTAACATGAATAGATTCCTCAATAGTCAAAGTTGACCTATTGAAGACTCTATAAGCCTTACTAGTATTTGAGTAACCTACAAAGATAGCCTCATATGATCTAGCATCAAATTTTCCCAAATTAATATTTGTATTTAAAACAAAACATTTGCAACCAAACACTTTGAAATAAGAAACATTGGGTTTTCTAGAAAAATACATCTCATAAGAAGTCTTAGTAGTATTTTTACATAGGAAAACACGATTTGCAGTGTAACATGAAGTATGAACGGCCTCGGCCCACAAATAATGTGGTAGACCATATTCATTTAACATTGTCCTAGCCATCTCTTATAAAGTACGATTTTTCCGCTCAACTACTCCATTTTGTTGTGGAGTTCTAGGACAAGAAAGTTCATGTTTTATTCCATGTTCCTCACAAAAAGTGGTAAAGGGAAGGTTAATGAACTCACCTCCTCTATCACTTCTTATTTTAATTATTGAGGAGTCATTTTCCTTTTCAACTCTTTTCTTAAAGGCTTGAAAATGTGAAAAGGTTTGACTTTTATGTTCAAGAAAATAAACCCAAGTAAAACGCGAAAAATCATCTACTAAAACATAAGCAAATCTACTCCCACTTAAACTTTTGGTTTGTGTTGGGCCAAATAAATCCATGTGGATTAGCTCCAATGGACGTGATGACATGATATCCTTAATTGATTTGAATGAGGACTTAGTTTGTTTCCCAAATTGACATGCGTCACAAACTCGGTCCTTTTCAAAGTTCAATGAAGGAATACCCTTCACCATTTCCTTAGAGTTAAGCCTAGAAATATGGTCAAATGAAACGTGGCCTAATCTCCTATGCCATAACCAAGAGTCGTCATTGAGGGCTTTTAAACATGTTATATTACAAGACATATTTAGCATATCAATCATATAAACATTGCTTTCACGAAAACCGGAAAATACACAAACATTGAAAGTTCTATCAATTACTTTACAAGCAACATTGTCAAAAACTACATCAAAACCTTTATCACAAAGTTGACTAACACTCAAGAGATTATGCTTGAGGCCATCAACTAAAACCACATTTTCAATTAAAGGAGAGGTGCCAAGTTTTACATTACCAATACCGATGATTTTACCCTTGGCGTCATCTCCGAAGGTGACGGTGCCACCTTCATGATATCTTGATAGGGTTGCGAAATTGTTGATGTCCCAAGTCATGTGCCTTGAGCAACCGCTATCAAGATACCATAAACCTCTACGTCTTTGGGCTTTGGAAAGTACCTACATCATTTAAAACAATTGTTGACTTTGGTACCCAAACTTTCTTGGGTCCTTGAAAGTTAGTGTTACGAACCCAAACATTATGATGTGATGCACTTAGTCTATCATAACAAAAATTAGCTAAGTGTCCTTTCCGTCCACAATGTGAACATGAGTACACTTTTCTATACATGAATGCATGGTGTGTATGTGAAGTGTGAGCATGCTTTGGGGGTTTACCATGATGCATAGGTTGTGTAGCATGTACATGAGCATGAGCATGATGAATATTTTCTTAGGAGCTTGTTTCTTAGGAAACATATTCTCCATCTTCTTCTTATCAAACTCACTACACTTTTTCAAAACAACATCTAATGAGTCTATTCTTTCCTTAAGCATGGCAATCTCATTAGAATCTATAAATGGGGTCTTTCCTTTACAAGCAATCTTATATTTTTCAAAATCATTTTTAGTGGAAACCAAAGAAGAATGCAAGTCATTATTTTCTTTAGAAAGATTTAACACTTGAATATTCAAAGATTCATTATCCTTTTTCATTTTCAAGTACTTTTTCTTCATGAAGTCATAATTTTGAGAAAGTTCTACAAATGCTTCTCCTAGCTCATCCATGGATAAATCATCATCAAGAAGAGTTGAGGGGGTTACCTTGCTTGTGCTCTCATTTGCCATGAAGCACATGTTGGCGGTGTCGATCTCCTCCTCGGATTCACTTTCGTCATCCCATGTTGCTTTCATAGCCTTCTTCTTGTATGGCTTCTTGGATGAAGATGGCTTCACTTGGTCCGGACACTCCGCTACTATGTGTCCCGGCTTTTGGCAATTAAAGCATATGATCTTTCTCTCTTCTTTGCCTCCTTGCCATCTCCTCCTTCCTTGGAACTTTGCCTTGTTGTACATCCTCCGGACATTTTTGACTAGAAGTGAGAGCTCCTCGTCATCTTCTTCTTCGTCATCTTCGTCGGAGTAGGTTGCATGACTTTTGAAGGCAATAGTCTTCTTCTTGGAGGGTGCCATGTCCTCCCTTGCCTTCCTCTCCATCTCATGGGTTTTTAAATTCCCAATGAGTCCGATGAGCTCAATCTCATCTTTATCATTGAGTTCCTTCAATGTTGTAGCTTTCACTTCCCATGATGGAGGAAGAGCCCGGATGATCTTTCTCACCCTTTGGTCGTTGTTGATCTCTTCACCTAGAGAAGAAAGCCCATTAGTAATCTTAGTAAATTTAGTAACCATATCATCTATGGTTTCATGTTCTTGCATGCTAAAATTTTCATATTGGGACCGAAGAAGGTCTATCTTGGCCCTCTTCACTTGTGATGTCCCCTCACGTGTTACTAGCAAATGGGTCCAAATCTCATAGGCGGATTTGCAATGGATGACTCTAGCTATGTCATCATCATTGAGGGCTTGTAGGAGTGCATAATGAGCCCTAGCATTGGCATCAAACTCCTTGGTCTCAATTTCGGACCAAGTAGATTCATCACCATCGGGGGCACTAAATTGTTTAGTCACGGCCTTTGCAACTCGGCTACCTAGAGATTGCAAGAAAACGGTCATCTTAACCTTCCATATGGGAAAGTTAAGTCCATCAAACTTAGGGGGTGTCTTAATACCATCGGCCATGTTTACTATGTGGAAATGAATGAAATGATTAGCAATATGAGGATCTCTCTAAGGTTGTTAAGCCAAATCCTAGAGTCCAAGCTCTGATACCAATTGAAATACACCTAGAGGGGGGGTGAATAGGTGTAATTGCTAATCTAATGATCTTTTTAAAACTTGTGAAATGAGTGATGCAACAATCTCTCAAAAACACGACTAAGAGCCGAATACCCCTTGCGAGGTTCTGAACTCCTTCCTCCCAATTCCCCTTAAATGGGTTAGAGGTGCGCAATGCAACCGTGTTGTATTGAGGTGTGATTGATCAATGCCAAGTATGATGATGAAAATGAAAATCTCACAATGTAACACAACAAGTATATCAACATAAGATTCCACAAGTAAAATAGCAAGTAAAGAAAACAAATAAGGATTGCACAAATAAAAGTTAGTTCTCAAGCAATAAATTGGAAGTGATATAAAGCAAGAAAGTAAGCAAGAAGAACGCCAAGGCAATCGCAAACAAGATGATTTGTTTCGAGGTTCGAGCCCGTTGCTCTAGTCCCCGCCTTCACCTCCGTGAAGGGTTTCCACTATCCCCTTAGGATCCCGTACAAGTTAGGCCTTCAAAGACCTCAAGCCCGTAGCTTCACCTTACAAAGAAACTCCACCGAGGAGCTTGTCTCCACAAGAACAAGAATTACAAATAGTGATCTTTAACTAGACCACAACACTCTTTTACAAACACTCTCACTCTTTTACAACTTCACCTATAGAAAGAATATGAAATTTTTGGCTCTATGAAGTGTGGTGAGGAAAGCTTCAGTTGTAGAGTGATATTAGAGATCAAACAACAACTGAAAAACCAATTTTGAAAGAATAGAAATGAAAGCTTTAAACTATTTTTCTCTTTCTCTTGAAAACTATGAAAACTTGTATTTTTTCTTGGTGGATAACTAAGGCCTATTCCCCACTATTTATAGGGAGAGAATAGGTTAAAACTCTGATTTTTCCAGCTAATTGATCAGAAAAAGAGTCCCAACAACTCCTAAAAACTCTGTTAAAGAGAAAACCAAAAACAGATTTTCAGAAATTCCAAAAGAAGAAAGAGCCGTTATGGCTGATGCAGGCCTACCGGTCGACTGCCGGTCGACCGGGACCCTGCTGGCAAAAGAGCCGTTGGAGCTTCGGTCGACCGATCCAACAAAGGAAACACAGTTTCCTTCTATCGGTCGACCGACCCGGTCGACCGAAAAGATACAGAGAGCAAACGTCTCTTTTCGGTCGACCGGTCAGATGGTCCGGTCGACCGACAGACATGCACAACCTGTGCATGTCCGGACACAGCAGCCGGTCGACTGCCGGTCGACCGGTCTGCCTGAAACAAGATTTTTTCTGGGCAGTTTTTGAGATAGAAATTTTGTAAAAATTCTTTAAAAAATCTGAAGCTAAGTGTTATGCAGAAAATAGTTTATATCATGTTTTAAACAAGTTTTTGAAGATATAAAGCTTTGAGTCCATGTATGTATAAACTAAGGCATAAACTTAGAAATAAACATTTTCAAAAACAAAGGAAACATACAAAACAAGTGTGTGTGTGCAAATCCTAGAGCCAAATTTCACATATTCCATCTTTAACAAAACTACACTTACAAACTTCTAGGTCTTCAAGACTTCAAGGTGGGCAATCTTCACTTGATCTTCAATATTGTACTTTGAGCCCAATTTGACTTGTCTTGAGTCCAATGTACCTTCCTTTAGGGAAGAATTTATCTCTTTAATCTATAAACCTGAAACACACTTAAAACAACAATTTATATTAGTACAAATAACTAATATGTTTTGTAATCATCAAAATACACTAAACATGGGTTGATTGTAACCTTGGGCCAACAATTGCATGCTTGGAAAAAGATAACAAGAATTTGAAAAAGAACATTGATTGCATGCATGTAGAAAATGATTCTTTTAGAAATAAACTTGCATGTTTAGAAAAAGAAAATAAAGTTTTGAAAAATGAGAATGTTTCCTTATTTTCAAAATTAAATGATTTATGTGAAGGGAACACTATTTTGAAGGATAAGATTGATTTGGTGGAAAAACAAAAGGAAATCGTTTTTCAAGAAAATAAATCTTTAAAAAGAAAATTTGTTGAAAAAGAAAAGGATAATGTTTTTCAAAAGAAAAAGAAAAATGATTCTTTATCTCACCATGTTTTACATGCCACAACTAATGAGATTAAGAATTTGAAAAATAAGATAGAAAATTTGAGCTCTAATTTGAGCACATGTGCATTCAATCATTCTAAGTTGGAATCTTTGTTTCAAAAGAAACAAGTTCCCCATGCTCATGCACATACACATCATGCTCATGCTTATGTTGCACATCACGATCATAATCACACTCATAAGCATCATGATAGGGTGTACACTTGTACACATTGTGGTCGCAAAGGCCATTTAGCAAAATATTGTTTTGATAAGAAGCATAACTTATATTTTGCTATGTCTAAAGGATTTTGGGTTCCTTATAATAAAGCTAACCCCAAAGGACCCAAGAAAATATGGGTACCAAAACCCCCACCTTTTGCTTGTGATGTAGGTGAGGGCTCTCTCAAAACGTGAGAGGGATGGTACCTTGGTAGTGGATGCACTTGGACATGATGGATATACTTTTGGGTTGCATCGCTATCAAGGAGCTTTGGTGGATCAACCACCATGCTAGGAGCTTTGGAGTTGGTAACAATTTCTAAACTCCTATTTTATTTATGTACATGCTTTTATTTTCATAATATCATTCATAGCATGTTCATGTTTTAAGATTTTATGTGCTTCATGTGGCATTTACATGCTTAAATGTAGAATGCGTCAAAACTTGCATTTATACCTATATGTATAGTGAACTACAATTGACTAATATATATTTGGACTTCATGCTCATTTGTATCCACTATATGCATGTGTATAGGCTAGTTTTGATGATTCGGTCATTTATACTTGTTATGCCTATCTTTGATTTTACTTCATGTATATGTGTGTTTAATTCAAATCTAATAAATATACATGTATACCCGTGAGTCTCTAGCTTTCATGCAAATATTTGATAGACTCTTTTACAATTTTGGGATATGTATGTGTATTGTTAGATTTGTATAATTCATACATATACCATGAAGATTGTAGTTTTTAATAAAAATGATTTTGTGTTGATTTGATAACAATGATTTCTATGTGATTTGAGCTTCAATGACAACTTTCATGAAAATACTATTTACATAACCTTTGAACACTCATCTTTTATTCAAAAATATATTTATGAGCTTTATGGACTATGAGTTCTTGGATTTTTATGTACTTAGTCTCATTCATGAAAAACATATGATTTGACATATTTGAAGGATCTTTAACTAGTTTCAAAAACAATTTATACTAGTTATGTATTCTTCAAATAGTTTTTGAGATTGTCACATGATTCAATTTTTCTTAAAATTTAATGCTTCATGATTTGAATATTAGTTTATATGTTAGTTTTTGTCAACACTAGGATTTATACTTGAACATATCATGGGCCTCAAAAAGATCTATTAGTAAGTGTGCTTAAATGCTTATTTGAACCCTTGAAATGTACTTGTATTGCTTAGTTTTGATGATTCATACATATTTAAACTTATGTTCACCTTTTGGATTTGATTTATGATCATGTGCCTTTTATTTCATGTATATGTGTATTTTGCCAAACCTTAAAATATACATGTATAACTCTTGAGTTTTTGCCTTCAATGCAAATCCATTCATATAGACTCACTTGAGTTTAAGAGATATGTATGTATATTTCATGTATTGTCAAAACATACATATATCTTGACATATAGATTTTGTTTTCAATGATTTAATAAAAAAAATGTGAGATGATTTTGATGTTTATGATTTTCTAAGGAATATTGTACCTTATTGCCATTTTCATGATGCCATGTTTCACATAACATTAGTACACTCACTTCTTTTGAAACTATTTGGACTTTATAGATTAGAGTGTTTGAGTGTTTTGTGTTTCATTGCTATTTCATGAAAATCCTTAGATTTATTCCTTGATAGAAGGATTTCGTACTAGTTGTTAAACACTCTCATTTAACTAGTTCGAATTCTTCATGTGTTGTTAATGCTAAGCTTAATTCAAATCTTATTTTTCAAGCTTATGCATTAGATTTTAAAATGGTATCAATATTTTTTATTTGATATCAAAGAGAAAATTCAAAATTTGTTTTGATAAAATAGAATTAATGATTTTGTTTTGATGAGAAAAATTCAAAATTTTTGATTTGTATTGCCCCTCCTTGACTTTTTTATTTTTGACATAAAGGGGGAGAAAATTTGTTGATTTGATTTTACTTTGAACCCTTTGTTGATGATTGACAAAAAGGGGGAGAAGTATTTGTGTTTTTGTTTTGATATATATGCATGATTTCCTTGCTTAAGGGGGAGAAGTATTTGTCCTTCTTACTTAAGGGGAATTAAGATTTGTATTTATGCATATGTGTTTTGATTTATGCAAATAGGAGTAAAAAGATTTTGATTTATGCTTGTTGCATCTCCATATTGGCATCCATATTCATGTGCTTCATGATCATATTTATTATTATTTTGTATGCATGAGTTAAGGGGGAGCTTCTTTGAAGCTTTACTTTAATCCATGCATATATAACGTCATGAGTTTTGTCATCATCAAAAGGGGGGAGATTGTTGGCCCAAAGGCCTATCACTCTAGTTTTGATGATGATCAACTCATGAAGTTATGATTACTAATGATCTTGTGTTTAATTAGTGACAGATTCCTTATCAAGATCTTAGTAGGTGCAAAGCTCAACAAAGGATATATTGTCAAGATTTAGAGCTTGCATGATGTGATCCAAGGAGCTTTTGGATCAAGCTTGGACCAAGTCAAGAAGATGAGAAGCCTTCAAGGGAAGACTTCAAGGAGTTGAAGACTTGTGTCTAGGTATAAGATTTTTATTTGTTTTAGATAAAAATGTAAAGGATAGATAGTTGGTGGATTGCTCAAGTCTATATCACACACACACTCTTGATAGAACTCTTGATAGAATGATTTTCATAAAAGATTTTCCTAGTTAAGAAAAGATTTTTATTTGTGATAAAATACAATTTGGTTTTTGGTATTCATGTATACATATCTTATATCCAAAACCATGTTTAGAGCCTTATGTCAAAAACTAGATATTCATCTTATTTGTGTAGTGGATCATATCCATACACACTATGCTTTAAAAGTATATCTTGTTTTTGTATTTGATGAGATTTTCCTTATGACAAAATATCTACTTTGGGTTTTGGTAATTTCTTATATACATATCCTTTAACCAAAACATGTTTAGTGCTTTATGTCAAAAACTAGATATTTCATCTTGATTGTGTGGTGGATCATATCCATACACACTTTGCTTTATAAGTTCAAAATATCTTGTTTTTGTATTTTGTGAAGTTATGGAAAAACAAGTTTAGAAAAACATATTTTTAGAAAAACAGTTTTTATTTTGATTGAAACTATTTTTCTGGATTTACTGTGAATTTCTGGGATTTTATTAAGCCAAAAGACCAATCCTTAATCCCTATTTTCTGGTTCTGCCAGTTCTGATTTTTCAAAACTGACAGAGGCCGGTCGACCGGGTCGGTCGACCGGACGTGCACGACGTGCACGCCAGTGTGCACTGGAGATCGGTCGACCGGGCCGGTCGACCGTTTCAGAGAGCTTTGCTCTCGGGAATTATCGGTCGACCGGGACGGTCGACCGACAGAGAGTTTACTCTCTTCTCCAGTTGCTCGGTCGACCGGGCCGGTCGACCGGAGGCTGCAACGGTCGGATTTTTGACCGTTGCCGGTCGACCGGACCGGTCGACCGGTAGCTCTGACAGAGCCCAACGGTCAGATTTTTCTGGCCTCTATAAAAGGGGGTTTTGTCATTGTTTTGAGCCAAGATTTTAGGAGAGCTTTTGTCCAGTTTTTCTGATACTTTTAGAAGAGTTTCTCCACAATATTTGAGAGCAAATATTTCCTATCTTAAGGGAAGTTTTATCAAGAGAGTGTTAAAGTGATTTCTTGAGTTTTCCATCAAAGCTTTCTTTCCTTGTTTTTTCTCACACTACACTTGAGCTTCCATTGTATATCTATCCTATAGGGAGAGTGTTGTAGTGAGTTTGTAATTGGTGATCAAGTGTTAGATCACCAAAGAGATTTCCTTTGTATTTGAGGAGACGGGCAAGTGTGCTCGTTGGTGGTTAGAGTTCGGTTGTGAACTCTTGGTGGTTTGAGGTGCGGCCTCGGCGAGTCGGTGGACTTGCGTGTGTAAGGGACTTTGGAGTCCGAGAGCTTGTAGGTGTTGCGGCACCGAGGAGAGATCCGGTGGGATCTTACATAGTGGAAATCCTTCGTGTGTCGAAGGCGGGGATGTAGAGCAAGTGTGCTCGAACCTCGAAACAAACCCTTTGTGTTTGCGATTGCTCACTCTTGCTCTCTTTCTCTTTTTGTCTCTATTTTATATCTTGCATTCAATTTATTGTGTTCATCTTATATATGCATGATACATTCCCTTGTGCTCATAATTGATATACATACTTGCTTGGGATTGTTGTTAACACTAGTATTCAACCAAGAGAGCCAACGCGGCACCTCAACCCATTCAAGGGGAATCTAGAGGAGTTTGTCCAGAGCCTCGCAAGGGGAATTCGGCAACACTCTTGTGTTATACATAAGTGTTGAATTAAAAGAAGTTTAATTTGGTCAACTTAGTTTTAATTCCGCATTATTTGTTCATAAGTGACCATTAGATTAGCCATCACCTATTCACCCCCCCTCTAGGTGATCTTTCAATTGGTATCAGAGCAAGTGCTCTTGATATTGGGTCTAACAACCTAAGAGTTAAAGATCCTCCTTTTAGGCTAATCACAATATTTTTGTACACACACACCTCACCATGGACTTCATGTCACCACCCACCTTTGATATTCTTAACATCCAAACTTGGAAGGTTAAGATGTCATTGTACCTCAAGGCCTTAGGAATTCATGCTTATCTTGCTACTATTAATAATGATTATTATTCAAATAGCAAGTACATTGAGGCTAATGCAAAAGCCCTTCATGCTCTTAAATGTACCCTAAATGATGATTATTTATCTAGGGTTTCTAACATTGAATCGGCTTTTGTAGCTTGGAACATCATCACCTCCCTTGGCGAAAAGGATCTATATTATGCCGGGAGCGATTCGGATGTTGGAAGCGACACCTCCAACAAGTGCTACATGGTCCAAGGGGATAACCCCCTTGAGGTAACTTCCGAATCCGAGGATGAGGATGCTACTATGTCATATGATGAGCTAAATTCTTTTTGCCAGTTATTGCTTGAGAGATATGACATAATTAAAAAGGAAAATAAAAATTTGAAAAAGGATATTGCTTGCATGCATGTAGAACATGACTCTTTTAGAGATAACATTGCATGCTTGGAAAAAGATAACAAGAATTTGAAAAAGAACATTGATTGCATGCATGTAGAAAATGATTCTTTTAGAAATAAACTTGCATGTTTAGAAAAAGAAAATAAAGTTTTGAAAAATGAGAATGTTTCCTTATTTTCAAAATTAAATGATTTATGTGAAGGGAACACTATTTTGAAGGATAAGATTGATTTGGTGGAAAAACAAAAGGAAATCGTTTTTCAAGAAAATAAATCTTTAAAAAGAAAATTTGTTGAAAAAGAAAAGGATAATGTTTTTCAAAAGAAAAAGAAAAATGATTCTTTATCTCACCATGTTTTACATGCCACAACTAATGAGATTAAGAATTTGAAAAATAAGATAGAAAATTTGAGCTCTAATTTGAGCACATGTGCATTCAATCATTCTAAGTTGGAATCTTTGTTTCAAAAGAAACAAGTTCCCCATGCTCATGCACATACACATCATGCTCATGCTTATGTTGCACATCACGATCATAATCACACTCATAAGCATCATGATAGGGTGTACACTTGTACACATTGTGGTCGCAAAGGCCATTTAGCAAAATATTATTTTGATAAGAAGCATAACTTATATTTTGCTATGTCTAAAGGATTTTGGGTTCCTTATAATAAAGCTAACCCCAAAGGACCCAAGAAAATATGGGTACCAAAACCCTCACCTTTTGCTTGTGATGTAGGTGAGGGCTCTCTCAAAACGTGAGAGGGATGGTACCTTGGTAGTGGATGCACTTGGACATGATGGATATACTTTTGGGTTGCATCGCTATCAAGGAGCTTTGGTGGATCAACCACCATGCTAGGAGCTTTGGAGTTGGTAACAATTTCTAAACTCCTATTTTATTTATGTACATGCTTTTATTTTCATAATATCATTCATAGCATGTTCATGTTTTAAGATTTTATGTGCTTCATGTGGCATTTACATGCTTAAATGTAGAATGCGTCAAAACTTGCATTTATACCTATATGTATAGTGAACTACAATTGACTAATATATATTTGGACTTCATGCTCATTTGTATCCACTATATGCATGTGTATAGGCTAGTTTTGATGATTCGGTCATTTATACTTGTTATGCCTATCTTTGATTTTACTTCATGTATATGTGTGTTTAATTCAAATCTAATAAATATACATGTATACCCGTGAGTCTCTAGCTTTCATGCAAATATTTGATAGACTCTTTTACAATTTTGGGATATGTATGTGTATTGTTAGATTTGTATAATTCATACATATACCATGAAGATTGTAGTTTTTAATAAAAATGATTTTGTGTTGATTTGATAACAATGATTTCTATGTGATTTGAGCTTCAATGACAACTTTCATGAAAATACTATTTACATAACCTTTGAACACTCATCTTTTATTCAAAAATATATTTATGAGCTTTATGGACTATGAGTGCTTGGATTTTTATGTACTTAGTCTCATTCATGAAAAACATATGATTTGACATATTTGAAGGATCTTTAACTAGTTTTCAAAAACAATTTATACTAGTTATGTATTCTTCAAATAGTTTTGAGATTGTCACATGATTCAATTTTTCTTAAAATTTAATGCTTCATGATTTGAATATTAGTTTATATGTTAGTTTTTGTCAACACTAGGATTTATACTTGAACATATCATGGGCCTCAAAAAGATCTATTAGTAAGTGTGCTTAAATGCTTATTTGAACCCTTGAAATGTACTTGTATTGCTTAGTTTTGATGATTCATACATATTTAAACTTATGTTCACCTTTTGGATTTGATTTATGATCATGTGCCTTTTATTTCATGTATATGTGTATTTTGCCAAACCTTAAAATATACATGTATAACTCTTGAGTTTTTGCCTTCAATGCAAATCCATTCATATAGACTCACTTGAGTTTAAGAGATATGTATGTATATTTCATGTATTGTCAAAACATACATATATCTTGACATATAGATTTTGTTTTCAATGATTTAATAAAAAAAATGTGAGATGATTTTGATGTTTATGATTTTCTAAGGAATATTGTACCTTATTGCCATTTTCATGATGCCATGTTTCACATAACATTAGTACACTCACTTCTTTTGAAACTATTTGGACTTTATAGATTAGAGTGTTTGAGTGTTTTGTGTTTCATTGCTATTTCATGAAAATCCTTAGATTTATTCCTTGATAGAAGGATTTCGTACTAGTTGTTAAACACTCTCATTTAACTAGTTCGAATTCTTCATGTGTTGTTAATGCTAAGCTTAATTCAAATCTTATTTTTCAAGCTTATGCATTAGATTTTAAAATGGTATCAATATTTTTTATTTGATATCAAAGAGAAAATTCAAAATTTGTTTTGATAAAATAGAATTAATGATTTTGTTTTGATGAGAAAAATTCAAAATTTTTGATTTGTATTGCCCCTCCTTGACTTTTTTATTTTTGACATAAAGGGGGAGAAAATTTGTTGATTTGATTTTACTTTGAACCCTTTGTTGATGATTGACAAAAAGGGGGAGAAGTATTTGTGTTTTTGTTTTGATATATATGCATGATTTCCTTGCTTAAGGGGGAGAAGTATTTGTCCTTCTTACTTAAGGGGAATTAAGATTTGTATTTATGCATATGTGTTTTGATTTATGCAAATAGGAGTAAAAAGATTTTGATTTATGCTTGTTGCATCTCCATATTGGCATCCATATTCATGTGCTTCATGATCATATTTATTATTTATTTTGTATGCATGAGTTAAGGGGGAGCTTCTTTGAAGCTTTACTTTAATCCATGCATATATAACGTCATGAGTTTTGTCATCATCAAAAGGGGGGAGATTGTTGGCCCAAAGGCCTATCACTCTAGTTTTGATGATGATCAACTCATGAAGTTATGATTACTAATGATCTTGTGTTTAATTAGTGACAGATTCCTTATCAAGATCTTAGTAGGTGCAAAGCTCAACAAAGGATATATTGTCAAGATTTAGAGCTTGCATGATGTGATCCAAGGAGCTTTTGGATCAAGCTTGGACCAAGTCAAGAAGATGAGAAGCCTTCAAGGGAAGACTTCAAGGAGTTGAAGACTTGTGTCTAGGTATAAGATTTTTATTTGTTTTAGATAAAAATGTAAAGGATAGATAGTTGGTGGATTGCTCAAGTCTATATCACACACACACTCTTGATAGAACTCTTGATAGAATGATTTTCATAAAAGATTTTCCTAGTTAAGAAAAGATTTTTATTTGTGATAAAATACAATTTGGTTTTTGGTATTAATGTATACATATCTTATATCCAAAACCATGTTTAGAGCCTTATGTCAAAAACTAGATATTCATCTTATTTGTGTAGTGGATCATATCCATACACACTATGCTTTAAAAGTATATCTTGTTTTTGTATTTGATGAGATTTTCCTTATGACAAAATATCTACTTTGGGTTTTGGTAATTTCTTATATACATATCCTTTAACCAAAACATGTTTAGTGCTTTATGTCAAAAACTAGATATTTCATCTTGATTGTGTGGTGGATCATATCCATACACACTTTGCTTTATAAGTTCAAAATATCTTGTTTTTGTATTTTGTGAAGTTATGGAAAAACAAGTTTAGAAAAACATATTTTTAGAAAAACAGTTTTATTTTGATTGAAACTATTTTTCTGGATTTACTGTGAATTTCTGGGATTTTATTAAGCCAAAAGACCAATCCTTAATCCCTATTTTCTGGTTCTGCCAGTTCTGATTTTTCAGAACTGACAGAGGCCGGTCGACCGGACGTGCACGACGTGCACGCCAGTGTGCACTGGAGATCGGTCGACCGGGCCGGTCGACCGTTTCAGAGAGCTTTGCTCTCGGGAATTATCGGTCGACCGGGCCGGTCGACCGACAGAGAGTTTACTCTCTTCTCCAGTTGCTCGGTCGACCGGGCCGGTCGACCGGAGGCTGCAACGGTCGGATTTTTGACCGTTGCCGGTCGACCGGACCGGTCGACCGGTAGCTCTGACAGAGCCCAACGGTCAGATTTTTCTGGCCTCTATAAAAGGGGGTTTTGTCATTGTTTTGAGCCAAGATTTTAGGAGAGCTTTTGTCCAGTTTTTCTGATACTTTTAGAAGAGTTTCTCCACAATATTTGAGAGCAAATATTTCCTATCTTAAGGGAAGTTTTATCAAGAGAGTGTTAAAGTGATTTCTTGAGTTTTCCATCAAAGCTTTCTTTCCTTGTTTTTTCTCACACTACACTTGAGCTTCCATTGTATATCTATCCTATAGGGAGAGTGTTGTAGTGAGTTTGTAATTGGTGATCAAGTGTTAGATCACCAAAGAGATTTCCTTTGTATTTGAGGAGACGGGCAAGTGTGCTCGTTGGTGGTTAGAGTTCGGTTGTGAACTCTTGGTGGTTTGAGGTGCGGCCTCGGCGAGTCGGTGGACTTGCGTGTGTAAGGGACTTTGGAGTCCGAGAGCTTGTAGGTGTTGCGGCACCGAGGAGAGATCCGGTGGGATCTTACATAGTGGAAATCCTTCGTGTGTCGAAGGCGGGGATGTAGAGCAAGTGTGCTCGAACCTCGAAACAAACCCTTTGTGTTTGCGATTGCTCACTCTTGCTCTCTTTCTCTTTTTGTCTCTATTTTATATCTTGCATTCAATTTATTGTGTTCATCTTATATATGCATGATACATTCCCTTGTGCTCATAATTGATATACATACTTGCTTGGGATTGTTGTTAACACTAGTATTCAACCAAGAGAGCCAACGCGGCACCTCAACCCATTCAAGGGGAATCTAGAGGAGTTTGTCCAGAGCCTCGCAAGGGGAATTCGGCAACACTCTTGTGTTATACATAAGTGTTGAATTAAAAGAAGTTTAATTTGGTCAACTTAGTTTTAATTCCGCATTATTTGTTCATAAGTGACCATTAGATTAGCCATCACCTATTCACCCCCCTCTAGGTGATCTTACAGTATATACAGTCAGGTGATCACGGTTAGTCACAATATATTAACAGTTTATCATTATTAATTATGTCAGCGAACACCAATTGCCACATGTAATAGACGCATCCCATACTATGCCTACCACACATGCCAATCGAGGTCCTCAGTTATTGAAACTGATCGGTTGGAGACATTGTCTGTGTTTTAGGTGGGTCCTGTGCATACCCGGGACCACGGCCCAGACTCCTGGCGCTGAGCCAGGGCCATCGCAAGGTAGTCATGTATAACAGGAACAGGTACATGTATAAAATGTATACAGGAACAGGACGGGTTGCCAGTCACCCCACGGGAAACCTGCCGTGGAACCCTCTTTCGGCTGCACAACCTAAATCCTAGGTCCACTCAAAATACAGACGCTGTCTCCTCCATCAATCTCCTCAATCCCAGTGTAAGTTGTTTAATATCATGTTATTAGTTTATCAAGATTACTTAATGTGCATGTTACTTGAATCACTAGGATAACTCGGTGGTAGTCACGGTAATAATATCAACATGTAATCAGGATACCAGTATAGCAGGAATATATAATATCAGTGAACAGGATACCAGTATAACAGGAATATGTAACAAGTATAACATGACTGTGTTGTTACCGTGTAACAATATTTTCCCAGCAATTAAGTAACATGGACAATAGTATCAGGTAGATATCATGTATAAACAATCAAGTTTCTCATGTAAATAAAGATATTCAGGATGAGTAATGACCTACTGTCATGAATAGAATAATTCGGGCAATGTATATAATCAACTCATATTCTCAAAGTCAACGATATATCCATCCTCTAAGTCATCAATAAATCAGATCGATCAATAGCTGTCATAAAACTCTGAACATGTAATATAGCCACCGATATATCTGAACCTCAATAACTGAAATAAATACAAGTTCTGATACATCTAATCAAATCCTTATATTTTAATTTGATCTAGATTATCACACACTCTCACTCTATCAAGGTCAATCACAGGATCCCAAAGTCAAGTAACATATCAAGTACACCTATTTAAAAACCCATCAAGCCAGATCAAGTCAACTCAGTCAACGTCTATTCCTAAACCCCCAAATCAACTCAAATCCAATCGAGTTTACCGACAGGCTCAAGTCCAAAATTTCATTTTATCAATAAAGATCTCCTATTTATTAAATCATCAATATCCCAATCAATCAAAATCATAACTACGCAGTGTAACGTCCTCGATCAACATAGGGTCTAGATCACCCCTATATCAATAATCAATATCAATAAGATCATCAATATATCAATCAAACTCACCAATGCGATAATCTAAAAATAATAGCTCCTAACAATCCAGAAGTCAGTCTTATCGTATACACTAGAGTCACGGGTATCATATTCACACATATCTATGCATCGGTAAAACAGTCTATCAATAAGCCAACATCATGTCTAACATGTCCTTAATAGCCAAAGGAGTTCTAATCGGAATAGTCGCCAAACAATTCGTCTGACAAATACTATGCATAAAATATGAGTCTCTAACCTCAATCATGAACCAATCCTCAAGATCAATATATTTATATTCTAAAATTATCACAACTAGATTAGTTACAAGATTAAATCCAGTCCGCAGTATATCCATACTAAGCCTAAGCTAATAACGATCATCTACCAACACATGAAATGATGCTGATATAAGCTCCTATCAACTACGTAAATAAAGTGAATAATCATGAATGTCTTATGAAGTAGCACAAGTAATCAAACTGGTAAAATAAAATAGAAAGTCACATGAAATGATAAATGTAACATTTAAATGCATACTGACAATGGTAACTTAGGAAATGCACAAGAACGAATACCCACAACGCAATTAAATAAAATTAAATAAAAAGGTGTAACACTCACAAAATAGAATTATAGAAGGAAAAGAAAACACTCACAAATAAAATTTAATAAAATCAATCAAAGAAGTAACACTCACAATAAAATTTAATAAAATTAAACAAAGAAGTGACACTCACCTGAGTTAGATCACAATCCAAAGCACTGCAAACCTGGAATCCCGGTAAATCTATATAAATTATTTCAATAGAATTTGTTAGGATCTTTCATTAACTTAAGGTTTGGAGTATGATCCTATGAATTACATGAACTTAATAGGTTTAATTGGACTAATTTTAAATTTTCTTTTATTGGTTTTTAATAAACTTTAAATCATTAAAATACTTAACGGGTTCAGATTTACCATTAAGGAAGATGGCTTTAAAGTGGGTGATTTAATTTAATTCCATGTTGATATTTATCTAAAATTTTTATCATAGAAAGTAGAAGTATTTTAGATTATTGTTTATATTTTTTTCTCAATTTTTTTGATATTTTTAATAAATTATTTTAATATGTAAATCTTTCTCTTTTATCTCTTTCTTTCTTTCTTTCTTTTTTTAATTTAATTCTTTAGAGCCTAGGCCCAGGCCCATGTAGCCCGGGCTGAGCCAGGCTGGACCAGGCCAGGCCCAGGCTTGGTCCAGAAATTCATTTCTCTTTTCTTTTTTTTTTCCTTTTTGGGCTACCTGTGCAGCCAGCCCGGCCAGACCCGGGAGAGGCTAGGCCGGGTCTGGTCCGGCCAATTTTTTTTTTTTTTAAGGAGTGGCTGCTGCGTAGTGGGTTGGCCCAGCCCACTGCGCAGCTTGGGCTGCTCGCGCCCAGCCTATGCGGGTCTGCACCCAGGCCGGGTACAGATCTGCGCAGGCCTGCTCTCGGCCATGGCCGAGAGCAGGGAAGTTTTTTTTTTGAAATTCTTTCTTTTATTTCAGAAAATTATTTAAATTAAATTATGAGTTGATATATCTACATGTTATTTTAGCTGGATTATAGATTGGGTTTTGATATCTAAAAATATTCATGGAGATTATAGTAGGACATGATTTTATTAAACTATTTATATTAAATAAATTTTGAGAAAATAAATTACTTACTAGTATTTGATAATCTCCCTTAACTGCACTTCCAGATCCCTTTGTTCATGCTCCGCTTGAGGAGAAAAGAAAGAAGGAGGTGGAGGAGTTGGGTTTAGGGTTTTCTCTTGAGGTGGAAGAGAAAGAAAGGGTTTGAGTCTTTTTATAGGTTATTAGATAATTTAAAAACATGAATTCTAATTAGATTTAAATTGCTTAATTTAGTAGTTAGGATTAGAATTAAAGATTGCTAAAAATCTCAAGGAGATCTGATTTAGATATGATTTTTGCTAGGGTTTAAATTAGGATTAGGATTAGGATTAGGATTGAGATTGGGTTTGGGTTAATGGGTAAGGATCTTATGGTAATGGGTTATAGGTTATTGGGTTTTAGTTAAAAGAAATAAGTAACATGAAGAATAAGAAAATAGAGGGTGGGCTTGTGGGCTTAGTTTTTTTTGGGCTTAAAGAAAAATAGAAAAAAGATGAAATTAAAGAAGTGGGCTTGGCTCATGTGGGTTTAGAATAAAAAGAAAAAGAAAACAGAAGGAAAAAAGAGAATGGGCTGAACTTATAAGACTTGGATGAAAATAATAATACTGCTAATAGTGATTAACAATATCATAATAATAATTAATAATAATATTACAATAATGATAACAACAATAGTAATAATAATAAAATTATTAACATTAAAAACTTATCTAATAATACTTGGTAAAAATATTACCATTAATAATAATAACTAAAACAATACAATATGAACAAGAATAATAACAATAATAGCAACTACAATAGTAATACTAGTAACATAGTAATTGAAAAAATACTAATTAGTAATTAAAATGATAATACTTAATAATGCTAAATATAATTATAGGGCTAAAATACCATTTACTATCTTAAAATAATTTGTACTGTAACTCGAGTTAATAAATAATAATAATATCACCAGTAAAATAAATAAATACTTTAAAAAAATAAAAATACACTATTTTAGATTAGGAATATTACATTCTACCCACCTTAATAAAAATTTCGTTCACGAAATTTTAATAAAGCGGGGAATGATAAAAATCAAATTAGGAAGAAGATGGAGCTTCCACACCGCTTCTCACTGCATCAAGACTTCACCATGCTTCCGCTGCGCGCTCTGATCTCTGCTACCGGCTTCAAAATGGAGTGGTCAAACTCAGGAGACAAAATTAGGAAAATAGATTAGAAAGGAGGGTAGGAATCAAGATGAAACTAAGATTACTCTAGAAAAAGAGTTAGAATTAGGGATATCAAAAGATTCAAGAGATGGAATCCAAAAGAGAGAATGATCAATTCCAAATAGAGTCAATATCGTCGTATGGATAGTATATGTATATTGCAGTATAACTATAACTTGTTTCAAGTTACCGGTAAGATCTAGGTTCTCTTTTTATGTTGAACCTGGCTCTGATACTAAGAAAAACCCTGTCACGCCCTGCTTCCCAAAATACGCTGAAGCGGAGACGCAACGAAGGTCGGCGACGTATATACGCGAGGAAATACCCCACGCATACGCGCTAAGCCTAAAGTAACCTGAACAAGCTGTTAAAAATCTACTATGATAAATTAATATCACTGCAATATGACATATAAATATATAACACAATGATAACAGATGAATACAGAAAAGAACTAGCAACTAGATACGATAAAGATAGAATCAAGAAATAACATGAATAAAAGAACAAGAATACCTATAGTCAAGAAAAGAGAGACTCCAGCTCCTCGAGAAGCGTACGATCACACGAACACCTAAACAACATAAGAAGGTGTCCATAAATCCCTGGACGTTCGAATCCAGGGTCGTCAGAAGCGACCTAATGAGTGTGTGTGTAAAGAAGACTGCTCGTGCATATAAACAATGTACACAGAATAATAACAAGAAACTGCAAACATAGGATAACTAAATAACATGATAAACAAACAACTGAATAACAATAACATGAATAAGCGTGCAGATAAAAGACAAGTAAAACAACTATAAATAAACACTGATGTCATACTGTATAATCTAGTATATGTCACTAGTTTGATGTACAATCCTATATCTATCATAGTTTATACATGTATATACAATCAGGTGATCACGGTTAGTCACAATACATTAACAATTTATCATTATTAATTATGTCAGCGAACACCAATTGCCACATGTAATAGACGCATCCCATACTACGCCTACCACACATGCCAATCGAGGTCCTCAGTTATTGAAACTGATCAGTTGAAGACATTGTCTGTGTTTTAGGTGGGTCCTGTGCATACCCGGGACCACGGCCCAGACTCCTGGCGCTGAGCCAGGGCCATCGCAAGGTAGTCATGTATAACAGGAACAGGTACATGTATAAAATGTATACAGGAACAGGACGGGTTGCCAGTCACCCCACGGGAAACCTGCCGTGGAACCCTCTTTCGGCTGCACAACCTAAATCCTAGGTCCACTCAAAATACAGACGCTGTCTCGTCCATCAATCTCCTCAATCCCAGTGTAAGTTGTTTAATATCATGTTATTAGTTTTCAAGATTACTTAATGTGCATGTTACTTGAATCACTGGGATAACTCGGTGGTAGTCACGGTAACAATATCAACATGTAATTAGGATACGGGTATAGCAGGAATATATAATATCAGTGAACAGGATACTAGTATAACAGGAATATGTAACAAGTATAATATGACGGTGTTGTTACCGTGTAACAATATTTTCCCAGCAATTAAGTAACATAGACAATAGTATCAGGTAGATATCATGTATAAACAATCAAGTTTCTCATGTAAATCAAGATATTCAGGATGAGTAATGACCTACTGTCATGAATAGAATAATCCGGGCAATGTATATCAACTCATATTCTCAAAGTCAATGATATATCCATCCTCTAAGTCATCAATAAATCAAATCGATCAATAGTTGTCATAAAACTCTGAACATGTAACATAGTCACCGATATATCTGAACCTCAATAACTGAAATAAATACAAGTTCTGAAACATCTAATCAAATCCTCATATTTTTATTTTATCTAGATTATCACACACTCTCACTCTATCAAGGTCAATCACAGGATCCCAAAGTCAAGTAACATATCAAGTACACCTATTAAAAAACCCATCAAGCCAGATCAAGTTAACCCAGTCAACGTCTATTCCTAAACCCCCAAGTCAACTTAAATCCAATCGAGTTTACTGACAGGTTCAAGTCCAAAATTTCATTTTATCAATAAAGATCTCCTATTTATTAAATCATCAATATCCCAATCAATCAAAATCATAACTACGCAGTGTAACGTCCTCGATCAACATAGGATCTAGATCACCCATATATCTAATAGTCAATATCAATAAGATCATCAATATATCAATCAAACTTACCAATGCGATAATTCAAAAATAATAGCTCCAACAATCCAGAAGTCAGTCTTATCGTATACACTAGAGTCACGGGTATCATTTTCACACATATCTATGCATCGGTAAAACAGTCTATCAATAAACTGACATCATGTCTAACATGTCCTTAATAGCCAAAGGAGTTCCAAATCGGAATAGTCACCAAATAATTCGTCTGACAAATACTATGCATAAAATATGAGTCTCTAACCTCAATCACGAACCAATCCTCAAGATCAATATATTTATATTCTAAGATTATCACAACTAGATTAGTTACAAGATTAAATTCAGTCCACAATATATCTATATTAGACCTAAGCCAATAACGATCATCTACCAACACATGAAATGACGCTGATACAAGCTCCTATCAACTACGTAATTAAAGTGAATAATCATGGATGTCTTATGAAGTAGCACAAGTAATCAAACTGGTAAAATACAACAGAAAGTCACATGAAATGATAAGTGTAACATTTAAATGCATACTGATAACGGTAACTAAGGAAATGCACAAGAACGAACACCCACAATACAATTAAATAAAATTAAATAAAAAGGTGTAACACTCACAAAATAGAATTATAGAAGGAAAAGAAAACACTCACATATAAAATTTAATAAAATCAAACAAAGAAGTGACACTCACAATAAAATTTAATAAAATTAAACAAAGAAGTGACACTCACCTGAGTTAGATCACAATCCTAAGCACTGCAAACCTGGAATCCCGGTAAATCTACATAAATTATTTCAATAGAATTTGTTAGGATCTTTCATTAACTTAAGATTAAGAGTATGATCCTATGATTACATGAACTTAATAGGTTTAATTGGACTAATTTTAAATTTCTTTTATTGGTTTTTAATAAACTTTAAATCATTAAAATACTTAACGGGTTCAGATTTACCATTAAGAAAGATGGCTTTAAAGTGGGTGAATTAATTTAATTCCATGTTGATATTTGTCTAAAATTTTTATCATCGAAAGTAGAAGTATTATTGTTTATATTTTTTTCTCAATTTTTTTGATATTTTTAATAAATTATTTTAATATGTAAATCTTTCTCTTTTATCTCTTTCTTTCTTTCCTTTTTATTTAATTCTTTAGAGCCTAGGCCCAGGCCCATGTACAGGCCCGGGCTGGACCAGGCTGGACCAGGCCAGGCCCAGGCCTGGTCCAGAAATTCATTTCTCTTTTCTTTCCTTTCCTTTTTGGGTACCTGTGCAGCCCAGCCCGGCCAGACCCGGGCCAGGCCAGGCCGGGTCTGGTCTGGCCAATTTTTTCTTTTTTTTTTAAGGAGTGGCTGCTGTGTAGTGGGCTGGCCCAGCCCACTGCGCCGCCTGGGCTGCTCGCGCCCAGCTCATGCGGGTCTGCACCCAGGCCGGGTGCAGACCTGCGCAGGCCTGCTCTCGGCCATGGCTGAGAGCAGGGAATTTTTTTTTGAAATTCTTTTTTATCTCAGAAAATTATTTAAATTAAATTATGAGTTGATATATCTACATGTTATTTTAGTTGGATTATAGATTGGGTTTTGATATCTAAAAATATTCATGGAGATTATAGTAGGACATGATTTTATTAAACTATTTACATTAAATAAATTTTGAGAAAATAAATTACTTACTTGTATTTGATAATCTCCCTTAACTGCACTTCCAGATCCCTTTATTCATGCTCCACCTGAGGAGAAAAGAAAGAAGGAGGTGGGGGAGTTGGGTTTAGGGTTTTCTCTTGAGGTGGAAGAGAAAGAAAGAGTTTGAGTCTTTTATAGGCTATTAGATAATTTAGAAACATGAATTCTAATTAAATTTAAATTGCTTAATTTAGTAGTTAGGATTAAAATTAAAGATTGCTAAAAATCTCAAGGAGATCTGATTTAGATATGAGTTTTGCTAGGGTTTAAATTAGGATTAGGATTAGGATTGAGATTAGGTTTTGGGTTAAAGGGTAAGGATCTCTTGGTAATGAGTTATAGGTTATTGGGTTTTAGTTAAAAGAAATAAGTAACATGAAGAATAAGAAAATAGAGGGTGGGCTTGTGGGCTTAGTTTTTTTTTTGGGCTTAAAGAAACAATAGAAAAAAGATGAAATTAAGGAAGTGGGCTTGGCTCATGTGGGCTTAGCATAAAAAGGAAAAGAAAATAAAAGGAAAAGAAAGAATGGGCTGAACTTATAAGGCTTGGATGAAAATAATAATACTACTAATAGTGATTAACAATATCATAATAATAATTAATAATAATATTACAATAATGATAACAACAATAGTAATAAAAATAAAATTATTAACATTAAAAATATTATCTAATAATACTTGGTAAAAATACTACCATTAATAATAATAACTAAAATAATACAATATGAACAAGAATAATAACAATATCAATATTAACAATAATAGCAACTACAATAATAATACTAGTAACATAGTAATGAAAAAAATACTAGTTAGTAATTAAAATGATAATACTTAATAATGCTAAATATAATTATAAGGCTAAAATACCATTTACTATCTTAAAATAATTTATACTATAACTTGAGTTAATAAATAATAATAATATCACCAGTAGAATAAAATAAATATTTAAAAAAATAAAAATACAATATTTTAGATTAGGGATATTACACTAAAATAGTTGAAGATGCATGTATCATTATTTGTCTATATGTAGATGACATGCTGCTACTTGGGACTAATGTTGAGGTTATTAAGTCCACTAAAAGAATGTTATCCAACAATTTTGATATGAAGGATCTAGGGGTTACTATGTAATTTTAGGAATTAAGATTACAAGAGCACCAGATGGAATCAGTCTATCTCAATCTCACTACGTGGATAAGATGATAGAAAAATTCAAGGAGCATGGGATAAAAAAGAATACAAATTTTTTCTCTCACACATCCACCTTCGTAAGAATACAAGAACTGGAGTACGACAGTTGGAGTATTCTCAGATTATCAGAAGTCTAATGTATTTAATGAACTGCACTAGACCCGATAAGTCTTATGCTGTAAGCAAGCAGATACACTAGTAACCCTAATGATGGTCATTGGACTGTTTTACTATGAGTATTAGGTTACGTATCACATTCCAAGGAATGTGCCTTGAGATATGGACAATATCCACCTGTACTAGAAGGATACATCGATGCTAATTGGATTGCAGATTTTAAAGAATCAAAATCAACTAGCGGATATGTATTTACTCTTGGAGGCGCATCAGTATCCTGAAAATCTTTCAAACAAACATGTATTACTCATTTCACAATGGAATCAGAATTTATAGCCTTAGATAAGGCTAGAGAAGAAATAGAATGGCTTTGGAAGATATACCATTATGGCCAAACCCAGTGTCTGCCATATGCATTCACTGCGATAATCAAGCAGCGATATCTAGGGCACAAAAATTTATATATAACGGTAAGTCTACACATATTCATCGTAGACATAATACTATTAAGTAGTTGCTCGCAAATAGAATTATCTCTATTGACTTGGTATTGTTAAAAGATAATTTAGTGGACCCGTTTACTAAAAGTTTAAGTGGAGAGCGTATAAACTGCGGATCGAGGGGAATGTGTTTAAGAGCCTAACCTTACTGAGTCAGCTTAATGAAAAGGTCACTTAGCGACTGGAGATCCTCCAAACTAAGTTCAAGAGAAAAAACTAATTATGATTGACTCTGCAAGTAAGCACGTAGGAGTTTGACTCCGATCCATTCCTATGGTGCACCCAAGTGCTTTCTACAAGTGGATTAAGGATAAGCTTAACACTTTTAATGATGTCTATATCTTGTTATTAAAACAAGTAGGGTAGAGTAGACTACTCTTAATAGGACGATCACCTATGTGAGTATAGAGCTGAGTCGGCTCTTTGGGAATCTCTATGGAGGCTGTTATTCCCTAAAGATACTCTCTAAAACTAAGAATGTTTAGGGCCAAAATGGACATAACCGAGAGCCAAAGTTGATTTTGGACAGTTACTATGTGAATCTTGTTAACTTGGCTTACAATAACGACTGACAGTTCAAGAGTTAGTTCACTGATTAGCCAGTAAGTCCGAAAAAGCTTTCGCTTTGAAAGGTTTAAGACCTAATTCACCTATCCGAATGCAGTTTCTTTTCTAAAGTACTGTTCACTATAGAGTCAGTCTCTTTGTGTGTCAATTCCATGAATCTCCATTCATTATAGGGGATTGTTGGAAAAGCGAAGAATTAAAACATGAGTATTTGAGCTGAATTAAGGCGAGATCTGTTGATAGAATTAACCGGATAATGACTGGAGTGTGTTCTCCTTCCATTGGAGATAAACGTGGTATATTTACATGTTAAAGTTCATTTTAGAATGAATGAGATATTCAAGTCTAAATTTTGCCTAATTCAAAATCTAAAGGGAACTAAATGTTGCTAAAAGTATTTAGTCCCACATTAGATATGGGATGGACAATTAAAGTGTATAAATAGAAAAAATATGAACAAAGGGCGTGTCCTTTGGGTACTTGGAGTTTTCACGTGCGATTAGGGGGAAACCATGCCCATATGCGCGAGCGCACCACCGTTGCTGCTGCCCGCTGGGCCCGGTGCCGGGGCTCGGGGCTTGGGATAGGTTCCAGGTCCGAGTCCGGGCCGCGAGTTCGGGTTCGAATCCAACCTAGTCTGTTTCTTTTTGAACTGGACCACACGGGTTTGGTGCTACAAGCCGCTCCGTTACCCGCCCGCTGTGCTGCAACGGTAGGAATGAACCGTTACAGCGGTTCCTTTTTGAAACAGTTGCAACGGTTCACACAGAAACCATCGCAACTATTCTTGGATGACTCTGCTCTCCAAAGGGCTCCCTGGAGCACTACAAATAGCGCTCCTCTTCGTGGATTAAAACATAGCGAAAACATATCTTCCCCTCTTCCTACTTACACATTTCAGAACAGAGAAAAGAGTCAGTCTGAAATTCAGATTTTTATAAGAAAAATCTGAAGAGATTTGTTCTGAAAAAAGGCTTAGAAAATTCAACAGATTCTTAAATAGAATTATTGTCTAAATCTCTGTCTTCCTAAGACATTAATTCTTCTCTCCCTCCTTTTCCTACAAGTGAATAATCCTCCAAAGTTAAGACAATATTCTCCCTGAAATTTATCTTCGTCATGCTGCATTGAAATCCTGTGAAGGTACTGATTAACTACGATTCTACTATACGATGATTTAGTAGTGCTATCCAAATACCGTGAAGGAGTGTTGTATCTTTGGAGACTAGCGTCCAGTACCCCGTTAGCACCAAAGCGAGGGACGTAATTGTCTAAAGGCGATTCACTACATGCGTACCTCACTTCAATTGCTGTATAAGTGAACTAACATTCTTTATACATGGGTTATACTGAAATATTTATGCTCATAAATATTACTGTATATTGAGACTGGCTAATACTAGTCTAATTGGTGTTTAACCAAGAAAGGTAATTGAAAGGTGGTTTTGTAATTAAGGAATGTTCTACTGAATGGAAAACCTCCTACTTGATATTCATTGACCTGACAAATTAGATCAATAATATTGATTAGTTAACAAATCGATTCCTGTACCTAACATTTCTTAGAAAAGAAGAAGAAAAGAAAAGAAAAGAAAAGGGAACAAATAAAGAAAAAACATTCTCGCACTAATTTCTTCTCATGATGTCTTATATGCAGGGCTATAACAACAGGGGATTCATTATAGCATCTTACTCAGTAGGGCACTTCATAAAAAGTCAGAAAAAAATCTAACCACTCTTAGAGATAGAGTTCAAGCAAATTACTAGAGATCATCTAGTAAGAAAAAGGGGAATAGGCCGGTGATCTGGTTATTCACCCTTCAAGCTTTTGGAAGTTCTTTTCAAACGTTTAACTCTCACTACTACAGAAATAAACTTCCACGACGGTTTAAATCCTCTTAAAAGGCAAATACGGCGGTTCAAAAACCGTCATCTATTCAGGTGACATTAAAAGTCTAAGACATTTTGTTGGCCCAAAAGTCCATCGCTCTAGTTTTGATGATGATTAACTCATGTAGTTATAGTTTACTAATGATCTTGTGTTTATATAGTTTCAGTTATTGAACAAGATCTTAGTAGGTGATTAGCTTTAACAAAGGAGTTTTGGCGCTATCACGTGTTAATTCAAGAGTCTGCGCGTCAAGATCGCATCTAGCACTCGGTTGGAGTCAAGTTCGTTGGTTTGCGTTTGGATCGAGTCAGCTTGGAGATAAGAAGACCTCGGTTTGTTTAGTTTATATTTAGATCTTGTATAAAGGTAGATAGTGTTGACATGCTTAAGTTCACAAACACACACAAAATTTTAAAGTTTACTGGTTTTTGGTTTAACCGGTTTTTGGATTTCATGTCAAAAATATAGATATATATCTTATATGTATAACAATATCATATTTTTGTATTTATACGAGTTTTGGAGAAAACGGTTTTTCAGTTCAAAATCCAAGTTTTGGAAAATATGATTTTTGTTTAAAGGCCAAATTTCAATATCACAAAAATGGTTCAAATAGTTTGTAATATGTGTTGATTTTGGTCACACATATTTGTTATTCAAATATCTCATAAGAACTTATTTTGTGGAATTTATGTGTATTTATAAGATTTTATAGAAGTTAAAAAGGCAAGTTTTTTATCCCTAAAACTTCATCCAGACTGACTGGCAGTCGACCGGATGGTCGACCGGATCAGGAGTCGGTCGACCGGATCGGTCGACCAATGTGCACGAGGGACGTGTACATGGCCAGCCACAAAGGCTGGTCAACCGCGCGGTCGACCGATTGAAAGCACCCCACTCTCGGGTGCTGGCCGATTGACCGGGTGGTCGACCGGAGGCACAACGGTCAGAAATATGACCGTTGGCCAGTCAACCGGAAGGGCAGTTTTGCCTTTTCCTGCTGCCAACGGGCAGATTTTTGGGTGGCTTATAAATAGCCCCTCTTAGGCTAATTTCAATAAGTTTTTAGAAGAGAAAATTTCTCATCTTTACAAGTATTTTACAACAAAGTTTTAAAAAGTTTTTGGGCTATAAAGATTTATCTTTATTTATTTTCAAGGGTTGAAAAAAATCAAAGAAAAGGAGAAGTCTTTGGGAGTTGTTTTTGATCTTCATTTCTATTTTATCCTAGAAGTTTTCTCAAGTATTTTCTTTGTGATTTGTTTTCCAAATACCTTATTTTCTCACACTTGAGCTACCATCTCTATCCTATCTATAGGATCTTATTTTTGTGGGAAAATTGGTTTGTAGTTATGAAGACCACCAAGTGTTGTAATCTCTTTGCTTTGAGTTTGTGGATATCCCTCTTGTGTAGAGGTGATTGTTGAGGAGTTTGAGTTTGTTGGTATCCCTCTAAGTGTAGAGGTGATTGGGGTATTGTTTGGCTTGGCTCAGTGCCTTATCCTCTAGTGAGAGATGATTGTTGTTGTGCCTTACCTCTTGTGTAGAGGTTGTATTTTTGGCGAGAGGAGTTGTCTACTCCTAGTTGTATTTGTCAAATCCTCAGTGGAAGTTCCTTGTGTGGGAAGTCCTGTGTGAACGTATAATGAAAATCCTTCTGTGTGAAGGCGGGGACGTAGAGCAGTGGCTCGAACCTCGAAACATATCTCGGTGTTTGCGATTGATCCACTACTCTAAACTCTTTATCTTTTTTTATACCTTGCATTATTTCATATTGTTCATATCATACATATATGCCTGGTATTATTTGTGTATGCTCATACTTGTGTTGAACCAAGAGAACTTCATATAGCACATCAACTCTTATTTAGAGGAATTTAGAGGAGATAGTTCAGAGCCCTTCACCGGGAATTCAGCTACACTCTTTGGTTACATTTAGTGTGTTGAAATTAGTTGTTAATTCACATAATTTGTCATTAGATTATCTATACACCTATTCACCCCCCATCTAGGTGTATTTTCACATTTCACGATAGTTTTAGTGCGCCATCAAACCAAAGATTTCACAGCGATTTTAATTAGAGCCGTCATTAAAGCCCAATTAAATTTTAAAAAAGAAATTCGTAACAAATAACCTCGGCGCCCAATTGTCTCCCCCTTTGTCTTCTTCCTCTCACTCTCCCTATCATCTTCTTCCTCTCACTCTCTACTATTGGGATTTGGGTCGAACAAATAGTCCCACATCAACTAGACATGGGGATGGTCTTGGGTTTATAAGGATTTGGGTTACTCCACTTAGAAGGCTAGTCTTTTAGGATGGTGCCCTGAGTCCTTACAAATGGTATCAGAGCCATGTCCTGAACTTAGTCGTGTGTATGGGTGATGTTCGATCTCCCCCGGGCGCAGCAGAAGGCATAATGGGCCCATGTTAAGCTAGATCTATAAAGATTGAGCTCTCGAGGGAGGTAATCATGCTCCAGGTGCTTCATATAAGACGTGTTGTCTAACGCAGTAGAGAGGAGAGCTCTAAGTGCTTCATGTAAGACGTAGAGCACATGATCTTCTTGGATGAGGAGTGAGGAATATCAGCTTGTAGGGAGACTCAAACTCTTTGTTTGAGGGGCAATAAAGCCTGTTCAATTCTCAGGGGCCAAAAAGGCACAATAAAGTCCCTGTAGAGCTAGTTGAGCTCTCAAGATTGGCAGCGGAGCCCTGCTTCACGTAAGGTGTACGCTATAACGCAGTGAAGAGGATCTCGATCTCGATTGAGCATATGTCTTCGAGATGTGAAGATGGTCTTCCAGGTGTGAAGATGATTTTACAGGGAGACTCTTTGTTCGAGAGAGGGATTGTTGGGATTTGGGTCAAACAAATTGTCCCACATTGGCTAGACATGGAGATAGTCTTGGGTTTATAAGGATTTGGGCTACTCCACCTTGAAGGCTAGTCTTTTGAGATGGTGCCCCGAGTCCTTAAATCCACAAACAATCTCTCATGTTCCCCACCCTTCGACGACCAATTATCTCACTCTCCCCAATCCAATTTTAGTCTAGCACAAGGAATTAATTCTGTCTAAATTTTCAATATAATTCAGTATCTATTGAGTACCTTTCGATTTTGCTACAATTTGCCTACACCCGAGAGAGAAGATAGACCGAGAGTTGCACTTGGAAAAATTTGAGAAAACATTTAAAGAAAAATAGCTTTTCAATTTTGCTTACAAGTTGGAAAACTTCAAACAAGAAAACAAAATGCTTCTTAGTTGGGAAAATTCAGAAAAAACCTCAAAATAAGTTGCAAAAGCATGTTGTCGCTCTTGGGAGCTTAATAGACTAAAATTACACCTAGAGGGGGGTATGAATAGGTGTATAGCTAATCAAATACAAATTCTAATCAATTTAAAATAAGATGATGCAACCATCACTCAAAACAAGACTTAAAGCCATATTTTCCTTGAAGGGATCTGAACTTCTCCTCGTTGTTCCTCTAGATAAGAGTTGAGGTGCTCAATTGCTATCTTATTGAGATGAGTATTGATCGATAAGAATAAGTAAATAGAGACAATAAAGCAATCACAAACAAAAATTTTTTTCTGAGGTTCGAGCCACCACTCTACGTCCCTGCCTTCATCACCGTGAAAGATATCACTATCCATTATTGGATCTTCCACAAAGAGACCTTACAATAAGAAATTACAACTACTCAGAGTACACAACTCCCCAACTTAATCCTCTACACCAGAGACAACACAAAGTCAATTGAGATAACAAGCTCTTGGTGATCAAGAGATCACAAATATTCTCTTTGCAACTCTTTTACAAAATCCTATAGAGTAAAATGTAAATTTGAAGCTCAAGGATTTAAGTGAGGGTGAAAAATCAGAAAAGAGAGATTTTAACAGCAGAAGAACTCAATTAAAACTTTGAAAGTAAGAGCACAAAAGAAAACTTTAAAACTTTTTCTCTTTGAAAGCAAAAACTAGATTTTCAACAGAATTTTTGTTGTTGTAAATATTCAATCCCAAAGACCCTTTATATAAGTTTTAGAAAAATAATTTTAGAATTATTATCAGGTCTGAAAGGGAAGAAATTGACCCTAAAAATTCAACTCTCCACATTTTAAAAAACATGGCAAAATACAGATTAAAAATTCTGGCCATTACTACCAATTTGGCAGTCTGTTAGTCGACTGTCCGGTTAACCGCCATTTTAAAAAAATTTGACCATTGGCTGGCGGTCGACTGGTCGGTCGACCGTATCTAACCGAGACCACTTATTATAGTCGGTCAACCCACCGGTCGACCGCAAAAGGGGATCGGTCGACCGGGAATGTGTATAACATACACACCCCTTCAGCTAGAGGTTCAGTCAACTGTGTTGTCGACCGTTCTGGCCTGCAATAGACACGTCGATCGCTCGGTCGACCGACTTAGGCCAAAAATAGGGTCAAGGTTAGTTTGGAAAATAAGAATATATTACATAATTTTTAATTTATTTTGGAAGAGAGAAGACATATAACAATGAGATATAAGTTCTAAATTGAGATATAAATTTTTAAGAAAATATGGAACAAGTATCAAAATCAAACATGTCAAAATAAATCATACTTTCAAAAACGTGCATTTTTGTGTGTGTATATCTTTGAGCCTCAAATCTATATTCTACTCTTTAACAAACTAGATTGTTACAAGGTGCTAATCGACTACAAGAATCTTCAATCGGGCTTCTCTGAAAGCGACGTTGAGTGCTTTGAGCTACAATCCCGTACTTGATTACTCTTGAGCCATCAATACCTTTCTTTAGAGGAAGAAACCTGTTAGATCTTCTTTGAATCCTGAAACACACTTTTGAACTTGATTAGTACCAAATAACTTTATATGCTTTGTTATCATCAAAACACAAAATCAGAGATTGTAACCTTTGGGCCAACAATCTCTCCCTTTTTGATGATGAAAAAGCATATGAGATATTAAAAAATAAATAAAAGAAGAAAACTTTAAAAAAGTTCCCGTCAACTTATGCTAGCTATTAAGTACAAGATATCAACAAGTTATATGATAAAGGCATTTTAAATGAGCATGAATAAATGAACAAACTGATACCAATAAATACTCAATAAATACTACTTGTCCCCTTTTTTTGTCATGTATCAAAAAAGGTAAGCAAAAACAAATATAGATTTATTTTTAAAAAAATGATACCAATAAGGAAAAATTCATGAATCTATAATACAAACGTTTAGTTCACTACAAATGAAAGAGAATCTGTTGAAATCAAGTGACTTAATAAAAATATCTGCTAGTTAAAAATCAGTTGAAACATAATCAATTTCAATATCTTTCTCATAGTGATCTCTAAGAAAGTGATATCGAATTTCTATGTGCTTTGTCTTACTATATTGATTTGTATTTTTAGTCATATGAATAGTACTAATATTATCACAAAATATCTTAATATGATCAAACTGCAAATCAAGTCAAGGAGAGCATGTATCATCCAAAGGACTTATGCAGAATAAGCCCCGGCCGTAGCATACTCCGCCTCGACGGTTAAGAGGGCTACAAAATTTTGTTTTTTGGAAGACCATGAAACAAGATAATTTCCTAAAAATTGACAAGTTTCATTTGTGCTCTTCCTGTCCACTATACAACCGGCAGAGTCAGCATTCGAAAAACTCGTCATGAAAATTGTCCAGTCTTCGGATACCATAAGCCCATTCTAATAGTGCCCTTAAGATATCTAATAATGCTTTTATCGCAATCAAGTGAGACTCTTTAGGATAAGATTAAAATCTAGCACATAGACATACACTAAATATAATGTCCGCCTACTAGCCATTAAATAAAGTAAACTAACAATCATTCTTCTGTAACATTTAATGTCTACATTTATACTTTGTTCATCCTTCTCAAGTTTTGTTATGGTAGCCATGAGAGTTTTGCTCAACTTTTCCCCTTCAAGCCCAAATTTCTTGATGAATTCCCTTGTGTACTTGGCTTGATATATAAAAATTTCATCACTGCTTTACTTGATTTGGAGTTCAAGTAATTAGTTTAGCTCGCCCATCATACACATCTCAACTTCATTCTTCATGTATGATTTAAAATCATTGCAAAGATTTGCACTACTAGATCCAAATATTATATCATCAACATAAATTTGAACAATAAGAATATCACTATCTACATGCTTTATAAACAAAGTGGTATCTACTTTACCTTTTACAAAACTATTTGAAATAAGAAATATTGAAAGTCTTTCATACCAAACTCTTGGAACTTGTTTTAATCCATATAAAGTTTTGTCTAATTTGAAAATAAAATACAGATGTGTAGGATCAACAAACCCGAGGGGTTGTTCAACATACACTTTTTCTTCAATAAAATCATTTAAAAATGCACTTTTGACATCCATTTGAAAAGTTTAACATTTTTATAAGAAGCAAAAGCAAGTGTAATCTGTGTGGCTTCAAGCCTACTACGGGTGCAAAGGTTTCCTCAAAATTGATACATTCGATTTGGGTGTAAGCTTAGGCCACTAACCTAGCTTTATTCCTAACAACATTACCCGTTTCATCCAACTTGTTCCTAAAAATCTATTTAGTACCAATTGTTGGTTTATTATGAGGTCTAGGGATAAGATGCTAACTTAGTTGCGCTCAAATTGATTAAGCTCTTCTTGCATTATAAGCAATCAATATGAGTCACTCTCAGCTTTGAGGACATTCTTTGGTTCTATATGAGAAATAAAAGAAAAATAGTTATAAAAATCACGGAGTTTGGAGCGAGTAGTTACCCCTTCGATACATCACCTATGATAAGTTCCTTGGGATGACTTGTAGCGTATCTCTAATCTTTTGGAAGTGGTTGTATAGGTGCCACTTCAGCCTCTTGGACTTCATCTTGTTCATCAAGCTTTGGCTTATCTTCTAGGATAGGTGAGTCCTTCAAGGTTACTTTCTCCATGTCTTCACCTAGAGAATTAATCCTTACAACTTTCTTAACAAAAGTATTAGATTTTTCAAACTTAACATGCATAAATTCTTCAATTGTTAAAGTAGATTTATTGAAGATTCTATAAGCCTTGCTAGTGTTAGAATAACCTACAAAAATAGCTTCAAAAGCTTTAGCATCAAATTTTTCTAAGTTATCTTTGGTGTTTAAAACAAAATATTTGCATCCAAAAACTCTAAAGTAAGAAACATTAGACTTTCTCAAATAGTAAATTTCAAAAGAAGTTTTGGAAGTATTTTTATAAAAATAAATTCTATGTGACACGTAACATGAAGTGTTTACGGCCTCGGCCCATAAATATTGAGGAAGTCCGTATTCACTAATCATCGTCCTAACTATTTCTTAAAGAATACGATTCTTCCTTTCAATGACTCCATTTTATTGTGGAGTATCTAGGACAAGATAATTCATGCTTAATTCCATTTTCTTTACAATAAGTCATAAATGAATGGTTAATGAATTCACCACCTCTGTTACTTTTTATGCATAAAATCGAAAAACTTTTTTCTTTTTCAACTATTTTCTAAAAATATTAAAATGCGAAAAAGCTTGATTTTTTATGTTCCAAAAAGAAAACTCATGTAAAACGTGAAAAATCGTCAACCAAAATAAAAACAAAACCATTTTCATTTAAACTCTAGGTTTTAGTAGCACCAAACAAATCCATGTAGATTAACTTTAATGGTCTAGATATCATGATATCCTTGATTGATTGAAAGAGAACTTGATTTGTTTCCCAAGTTGGCCCGTATCACAGATGCGGTCTTTTTCAAACTTCAAGAACGGAATACCCTTTATCGATTCCTTAGAGTTAATTTTAGATAAATGGTCAAAAGATACATAGCTTAATATTCTATGACATAACCAAGAATTCTCATTGAAAGCATTTAAACATATAGCATTGCAATCTAAATTTAGTATATCAATAATATAAACATTATTTTCTCAAAATCCGGAAAGAATGCAAGCATCAGTTTTACTATCTAAAACATTGCAAAAAGAGTCATCAAAAATAATTTTAAATCCTCGATCACAAAGTTGACTAATACTCAAGAGGTTATGCTTGCGACCATCAACTAAAACAACATTTTCAATTAATAGAGATGAACCAACTTTAATGTTACCTATACCAATAATGTTGCCCTTTGAGTCATCTCCGAAGGTAATGATGCCACCTTCATGATACCTTGATAGGATTACAAAATTATTAATGTCCTAAGTCATGTGCCTTGGGCAACCGCTATCAAGATACCATCGCTCCCTACGTCTTGGAGCCTTGGTGTGTACCTACATCAAATAATGAAGTTGTTGATTTGGTACACATATTTTCTTGGGTCCTATGATGTTAATACTTCTAACTCGAATATGATTATTAGAAGCATTAATACGATCAAAACAAAATTTAGCTAAGTGATCCTTTCAGCTACAATAAGTACATGAATAAACTCTACCATACATAAATGCATGATGTGTATGATGAGCATGTGAAACATGAGCATGCTTAGTGTGTGATTTAGAAGTGTGAGCATGTGTAGCATGAATATATTTTTTTGAAGAATTTTTCTTAAAAACATTTTTCTTAAAAAACATGGCCTCTAATTTAGCCTTATCAAACTCACATTTCTTTAAAACATTTTCGAAAGTGTTGATTTTAGTTTTTAAAATAGTAATTTTATTTTCATCAATCATAAAAAACTTTGCTTTACATGAAATCTTATATGTATCAAAATCTTTTTATGTAGATAAACGAGTGGAAGATAAATCATCTTTTTTTCTTTAGAAAGAATGATTATTATATTTTAAAGAACTTTATTTTTCTTTTTCGTTTTAAGATATTTCTTCTTTAGAAAATCTTAATTATTTGAAAGTTTTACAAATGCATCTCTTAATTCATCAATAGTTAAATCACAATCATCAAGGGATGGTTCAAAAGTTACCTTAGGTGTGTTATCATTTGCCATGTAATACACGTTTGCCATGTGCACCTCCTCTTCGGATTCACTTTCTGAATCCCACGTAGCTTTGAGGGTTTTCTTCTTATATGGATTCTTTGATGTAGAAGGGTTGTTAGAGAAAGATGGCTTGTTTTTGATTTTTGGATATTCGACAATGATATATTCGGGTTTCTGACAGTTGAAATAAATGATTTTTCCTCCTTACCTTGCCATCATCTTCCATTGTTGATCTTTACCTTGATATACATCCTTCTTACATTTCTTACAAGGAGAAAAAGATCTTCATCATCATCTTGTTCTTCATCATCGTCGGAGATGGTGGGAGTAGATTTGACGGCAATCATCTTTTTCTTTTGTATTGTCGCTTCTTCTCTAACCTTCCTCTCCATCTCACGGGTCTTAAGGTTACCGATAAGACCGATGAACTCTATCTCTTATTTGTCATTTAACTTCTTCAATGTAGTAACCTTGACTTCCCATGAGGGTGAAAGTGCACGAATGACCTTCCGTATTTTTTGATCATTATCAATGATATCACCTAAAGAAGCAAGACCATTAGTTATCTTAGTAAATTTTGTAACCACATCATCAATGAACTCATGTTCGTGCATAGTAAAGTTCTCGTATTGGGAACACAAGAGATCAATTTTAGCCCTCTTGACTTGTGATGTTTCCTCATAAGTGACCACTAAGTGTGACCAAATCTCGTAGGCAGATTTGCAATGAATGACCCTACCTATATCGTCATTGTTCAAGGCTTGAAGAAATACATAGTGCGCCTTTTGCATTGGCATCAAACACCTTGGTGGCAATATCAGACCACGTGTCCTCATCACCAGCGGGTATACTAAAGGGTTTAATCACCACCTTTGCAACCTGGTTTTCTAAGGATTGCAAAAATATGATCATCTTAACCTTTCATATAGAAAAGTTAAGGTCATCAAACTTAGGAGGGGTCTTAATACCTCCAGCCATATTTACTATAGTGGATGGGAATGAAGATGTTAATGAAATGATTAGCAAGATAGGATCTTTCTAAGGAGGTTAAGCCAAACACTAGAGATCAAATCTCTGATACCAATTGAAATTACACCTAAAGGGGGTGAATAGGTTGTATAGCTAATCAAATACAAATTCTAATCAATTTAAAATAAGATGATGTAACCAATCACTCAAATAAGACTTGAAGTCGGATTCCCCATGAAGGGCTCTGAATTTCCCCTCTTGATTCCTCTAGATAAGAGTTGAGGTGCTCAATTGCTATCTTATTGAGATGAGTATTGATCAACAAGAATAAGTAAATAGCGACAATAAAAGAATCACAAACAAAAAGATTTGTTCTGAGATCGAGCCACCGCTCCCCCGCCTTCACTACCATGAAGGGTTTCACTATCCACTATTGGATCTCTATAAATGGACCTTACAATAAGAAATTATAACCACTCAGAGTACACAACTCCTCAACTCAATCCTCTACACCAGAGGCATCATAAAGCCAATTGAGATAACAAGCTCTTGGTGATCAAGAGATCACAAACACTCTCTTTGTAACTCTCTTACAAAATCATATAGAGTAAAATATAAATTTTAAGCTCAAGGATTTAAGTAAGAGTGGTAATCAGAAAAGAGAGATTTTAAGAGCAGAAAAAACTAAATTAAAACTTTGAAAATAAGAGCACGAAAAAAAACTTTGAAACTTTTTCTCTTTGAAAGTAAAAATTAAAATTAGATTTTCAATAGAATTTTTGTTGTTGTAAATATTCAATCCCAAAGACACTTTATATAGGTTTTAGAAAAATACGTTTAGAATTGTTTACCAGGTCTAAAAAGGAAGAAATTGACTCTAAAAATTCAACTCTCCACGTTTAAAAAAATATAGCAAAATATAGATTTGAAATCTAGCAGTTACTGCAAATTTGGCAGTCTATAAGTCGACCAGTCATTTTAAAAAAAATTTGACCGTTGGCTGGCGGTCGACCGGTCGGTCGACCGTGTCTAGCTGAGACCAACATACTTACAGTCAGTCGGTCGACCCCAAAAGGGTATCGGTTGACTGGTCGGTCGATCGGGAATGTGCACAACATGCACACTTTTTTGCTAGAGGTTCGATTGACCGCGCGATCAACGTTCTAGCCTGCAATGGGCATGGTAGACTACCCGATCGACCGACCTAAGCCAAAAATAGGGTCAAGGTCTGTTTTGAAAAATAAGAAAATTTTTAAATAATTTTTAATGAATTTTGGAAGAGAGAAGACATGTATAGCAATGAGATACAAGTTCTAACCTGAGATATAAATTTTTAAGAAAATGTGGAATAAGTATCAAAACCAAACAAATCAAAAATAAATCATACTTTCGAAAACATGCATTTTTGTGTGTGTATATCTTTGAGCCTAAAATCTTTATTTTTCTCTTTAACAAACTAGATTTTTATAAGGTTCTAATCGACTACAAGAATCTTCAACGGGCTTCTCTGATAGCGACATTGAGTGTTTTGAGCTACAATCCCGTACTTGATTACCTTTCAGCCACCAACCTCTTTCTTTAGAGGAAGAAACATGTTAGATCTTCTTTGAACTTTGAAATACACTCTTGAACTTGATTGTACCAAATAATTTCATATGCTTTGTTATCATCAAAACACAAACCGGGGATTATAACTTTGGGCCAACGTAGACCTCGGAGTTGCTCGTGTCAGCTAGTAGTCGCTCGAGAGGCGCTGTCGAATCTCTGTCTCTCGCCGCCAGTGTTTCTTGTTGTTGCTGTAGGAGGATGCATGAATTAGGTCTCGAATTGAGCCCTAATTTGATTTGCCTTGCGATTGATTAGTGTCGGCTATCTCTATTTCATCTGCCTTACGCTATTGCGAGGTGTCACTGGTTCCATCATCGCAACCTCTTGTGGGGTGTCCCTACTCCCGTCGAGATCCCATCATTGGGACCTTCTGTGGGGTGTCGCTGCTCCCCATCGAGATCCCATCATCGCAGCCTCCTGCAGGGGTCGTTGCTCCTGCAGGTTAGGGTTTGAGGGGGTTAACCGATGGTGAAATTAATCAAGAGGAAGGAGGAAGGTGAACACGATGTGGGATTTCTTGTGGTGGTGGGATTTTTTGGTGGGATTTCTGAAGGATTGAAGCCTCGAGGTGCTGTGAAAAAATGGGGACAAAATCTGAACTTGGGGACTATGAGAAATGAAGGAGAGAAGAGATTGTTGGAATTTGAAGTGATGGTGAGAAACAGAGTAAAAAAATTGGGTTTTCTGGATGATCCGATGACGTGGACGACTGTGATGTTTTAGCTTCAGGAAAAGAGGATCGATGACATGGACAGCTAGGTGCTTTTCATGGCGGTTTTAATGAGAAACGTCGTCGTTTCTTTTTTTTCATTTATTTACAAAAATGCCACTGCCACTTTCACAGTGGTTTTTATGAGAACCACGTTGTTTCTTTTTTCATTTATTTATGAAAATGCCACTGTCACTTTTGATGGTGGTTTTTATGAGAAACCGCTATCGTTTCTTTTTTCTTTTATTTACAAAAATGCCACCACCATTTTTCACCCTGTTTTTATGAGAAACTGTCATCGTTTCTTTTTTATTTATTTACAAATTTGCCACCGCTTTTTAATGCACGTCAGTTGCGAATCTAACCGCTGTGAAATGGGCGACATGGATTTCTGTACTAGTATCTTCCATTCAGTCACAGAAATAATTTAACCTGTAGCAAGACAATCATTATTCCGTTATTAAGAGTATTATTTTTAAGTTCTTTACAACTTTCCAAAAGATGCAAGAACATAAAAGCTCCATCCATAGTGAGCACTTGAAGAAGTTTTGCTCCAGTGTACTCTTCACCTTTCCATGAAAAAGTAGAACCCTATCACTTGAAACAACCTGGGAAACTTGGAATTGTCCAAGTGAGTTTGAGATAACTTAACCTAAAATTTTAGGCAGGACTCGCTGCTCCAAACGCAAGGGAAATAATTGGAATGTGTTCTCCTTCCGTTGATGATGAACGTGGTATATTCACATGTTCAATTCCGTTTCTAAATGAATGAGATATTCAAGTAAAAAGTTAGTCTAAAACAAGAGCTAAATGGGACAAAAAAGAATGAAAACTCTTTAATCCTACATTGAAAATGGTAACAAAAGTTGAGTGATTTAAATATGAAAGCTGGGAGCTAAGGATGTGCTCTTAGAGTACTTGGAGTTTTCGAGCACGTTTGGGGCAGCCATGCCCACATGCGCGCCACCTGCTCCATCCCGACCCGGCGCCGGTGCTGGTGCGGACCGAACTTGGTCTGGTCATTGGTGCGGGCCGCTTGCATGCGGTTGTTGACATTCTGAAAAGATGAACTCCCAGACAGCACTTCAACCGTTCCGAACGATGTCTAACTTATCGACACTTCCATAAGACAAGTCGCAGACAGGCTGAAGAAAAAATAGTGACTTGGACTCCACTGATCCAGTGAAGCAGACAATAAGCCAAGTATAGTCTCCTGAAGAAAAGCCAAAAGGGCTAACTCCTACCTTCGCTCCAAGCTCAGTATTAACTTCGCAACAAGCTATCAACAGCTTCGTTGCGGGCTCTTTCCTTAGCTTCACATGAAGCTTTACTTAGCTTGTTGAAGAGCTTAGCTCTAGCTTCGTAGGAAGCTTCCTTTTAGCTCCGCTGTGGGCTCTATTGATGGCTCTGTTAAAAGCCTATTTGTTAGCTTCGCTGCACGCTCAGTGCTAGCTTTGTAGCACGCTATTTGTAGCTCCGCTGTGAGCTAACAATTTAGCTTCACATGAAGCTTCTGTTTGCTCCGCTGAGGATCTGTTGTGGTTATTTTTTAATCTCAACACAAGATCAATATGGTTAAATTTAAATTTGGCAGTTGATTGCCATGATCTTTTTACCTCTTATTCAGTTGAGAAGATCAGGGGAGATTCTTCAATTGGTCGACATGAAGACCTGATACCTTATCTGTAGGCAGCCATTAAGTTAGCCGACTCATTTGATGGTTTCTACATTAGCCATGTGTCTCACCTCCTGAATACAAAGGCATTTAGCTGCGCTCGCGAGTACATTGACCTTACCAGCAGACACCACTTATTGTCTTACGGTAGCCTCATCTCTTATGTTCGAAGTACGGTTTAGAGGTTAGCGAAGTTCATACAACCTCGACAAACTTTGAACCTAGAGATTGGTGATTCCCGGTCATTGACTATGCCTTGCATGGCATATTACGTGATGATCCCAAAGAAGTGACTTCTGTTTGACGAAGATCTACCCGATTTGACACTGTACCGCCGCTCTTATGACGATATACTTCTTTGTTGTCTGTCCAATTCGGAAGCACAGAAAATACTTAAAGAGGCCCACGATGGCATATGTGGCGCTCATCAACTAGGTCCAAAGCTCAAGGACCGACTACAATGACTTAGCTATTATTCTCCAATTATGATCGCGGACGCAGTCGAATACGCCAGTAGGTGTAAGGCTTGTCAAATTCAAGTGGATTTCATACACCAACCCCTAGAGCTACTCCACCCCACAGTCGCTTCATGGCCGTTTGAAGCATGAGGATCGACGTAGTCGGGCCTATTAGTCCTCCGTTGGCAAAAGGTCATTGGTTCATTCTTGCAATAACTGATTACTTCTCAAAATGGGCGGAAGCTGCACCGCTCCCTGAAGTTAAAACCACTAATGTGATCAACTTCATCAAACACCATGTTATCCACTGATTTGGTGTCATAGGCGGATCATCCACGACAATGGTCCCCAATTTGCAAGCTAATCATTCTATTGATTTTGCGATAAGTACCGGATCCAGAATGGCTTCAATTGCTTATAACCCTGCCACCAATGGGTTAGCAGAAGCGTTCAATAAGATGATCATTAAGCTCCTCAAAAAGTTTGTCTCTTTAAGTAAACGAGATTGGAACGAGAAGCTCAGTGAATGTCTTTGGGCTTACCGAATGACAGTCCAAACTCCTACATGCAATACGCCTTTTTCTCTAGTTTACGAGTGTGAAGCAGTCATACCTCTAGAGAAATAAATGCTGTCACTTCACGTCGCTCTAGTAACTAAAATGGCAGAAGGAGATAATGACCGATAGGTGTACAAGAGCTGGAAGCATTAGATGAGAAGCGACTATAAGTTCAATAGCACATTGAGTTGTACCAAGCTCGAATCTCGAAGGCCTTCAACAAAAAGGTCAAGGAGAGAGTCTTTCAGAAACGAGATTTGATTTTAGCTATCAAGAGACCTATGATCATGACACATAAGACCAAGGGCAAATTTCAACCTAAGCAGGAAGAATCCCTCATGGTAGAAAAGATCTATTCGAACAGAGCATACCGCCTAGCAAATTCAAATGGCGACAAGCTCACGATGCCGATTAATAGCAAGTTCTTGAAGAAGTACTATTCCTGATCTTGTTAACACCATACCTCTGATCAAAGAAGTACTGTACATGATTATGTAAACATTAAATCTCTGGTCATTAAGACAGACTTGTCTGACTGTTCTTCTCTAAAGAAGCCCTTTCCTCAAACGGAATTAATTTCATCTCCGCTTCCGGGACATTAGTCGATGAAAGTGATCGAATTCTGGTCATATTTTGAAGTCGCATGATTAAACTGCGAGTTTAAGCGCTTTTTTTTTCTGATCACCCTTCTTGATTGAGGTTTTACCTGCACATAAAAATACAGAATTTCAGAACTTAAGAATAGAATGTGCAAGTACTCAATTCTACTGTTATAACAAGTGGCTATGTGGGTTATGATCCACAAGGAAGGACTAGCGATGGAAGCTTTTTTAGCAAGTTCTCTTTAAGTTACAATCAATGGTTAAAGATCTTCTTTTAATTCTTTAAAAGAAAAGAAAATTGAGTTAAAGTTAAGTTAAGAAGAAAGTGGTAGATTGAGAAGGTGGAGAAAATAAAAAATGGAATTATACAAAGAAATTAAAAAGAGCGATAAAAGAGTTAGGAGATTGTGGTATTTGTGATCTAAACTAAAATTAAAAGAAAAGAAAGTTATTTGTTTAAAGGCAAGCAAAGTATGACAAATAGGATCTTCCCCATTCCCGATTTACACTATGAAATGAAGGGGCAAGCTACACCACCATAAAAATGGCTATCCATCACCATAAGCCATCAACGACACTTGCAAGGGGAAGGCAACTTCAAGGCTATCAGAGTCATTAAAATTCACAAATATAGAAGAGGGAAGCAAACAAAAACAAGAATAGAAAAGAAAAGAAAACTTCGATTCGATTCAAATAACAATGAAAGAAAAGATTACTTATACCGGTGTCACCCTCAGTACAAACTTGTTCTCATTTCTCCATAAAAATCTCCTCTCCACTCAGTTACATAAAGAAAATAAAAATTACATAAAGAAAACTAAAAACCTAACTTACAAACTACAGAATAACTTAACTTTTACTCTCTGCTTGATCGTTCTCTGTACACTGAGAAATTTCAGTATTTATAGACAAAAACCAGCAGGGGAGAGCGTACGAAGATAGAAGAGCAAACGCTCCCCTAACAGAATTAACAAAGCCACAGAAATACAGCTTTGGCCGTGTTTTTGCGGCCTCGGTGTGGCCAGGTGGCCACTCCTGGGGGGCACACATCTCTGGTTTCTGGATTTTCTTTTATCTTCAGCTAGATTTTCAGTTTCGGTCTGGGATTTTGACGAAACCTCCTATTATCTTTAGCTTTAACCAATTGATTTGTAGAGATTTGTTTTAATTAGTTTTCAACCGATTTTATCTTCTCTGATTTGCCCTGATCTGCCTTGGTTTTCTAATTTGAATTAATTCTGAATTAATTAGAATTTTGATAGGCTTTTGGGCTCGTTTCTCTTCCTTCTCCTTTAGCAATGGGCCTGCATATAAATTAGACAATAAATAGGATTAAAAATAAAGTTTATTATATAATAAGTATGAGAATGTGACAATAATTATGCAGTATCAGTGACCGATCATACCCCCACACCTATCTTTTGCTCGTCTCGAGCAAAACTTTTATAACTAAATCAAAGATTATTAGACCACTTTCGCAGGCCACGCGATTGCACTAAGCATGTGCAACAAGCCGTTAAACCTCTAGGTTCCCTAGAGGACGAATTTTATCTCATGAGGATTTTTAGTGGATTGCACCCACAAAATCCATAAAGAAAGAGAAAAATGTTAGTATTTTTGAAAAGCATTTTTAAAAATAGAGAAAATATTTGAGGTATTATTGTAATAGTTCAAGTAATCTATAAGTTATAAGAGAATTAAACTTTTCATTTCTAAACTTAGTCTCTATTCAAAAACATGTCATCAATCAAAGTAAGGAGTCAAATTATATTTCTCATCTAGTCTATTACTTTACCCTAAGTCATATGCACTTTCTGAAATCACCTAAAGGGGGGGTGAATAGGTGATGGCTATATAAAATGACAATAATGCGAATTTAAAACTATTTAAAATGATGAACACAAATAAACTACTTGCAAGTAAGTGAACAATATAAAAGAGCAAGTAAAAGAGATAGAGTTTAGAGAAATTTGATCAAACGCAAACACAAGGAATTTTTCCGAGGTTCGAGCCACGCTCTACGTCCCCGCCTTCACACTTGAAGGATTTTCACTATTGGTGATCCCACTGGATCATCATACAAGGACACACTTGTCTTATCTCTCGTGATGCCGCAACACCATTTTGAGCACACGCGCTCGCTTGAGGCCGATGCCTCTACAACTTCGCTCAATGAAATAAGTTGATCACACTTGATTACAAAGGGCTCACTTCGCACAATCCTATAACCAATATGAAAGAGATGATACTTGGGATTGTGAAGTGCAAAAGACTAGAGAGAAGTAGAGAGGTTTGCTTCAAGAAAGTGTTGGAACTTTTGGCTTAGAGAGAAAATCTTTTTCTAAAATGAAAGGCTTTTGAAAACTTGTAAATCTTATATGTAAATTTTGTGTGTTGTTTGTAAAATAGTCCCACTGTTTATAGGGGATGGAAAACAGCCTACACAGCTCAATAGAGTCGTTGGGGTGAAACCCAACAAAATCTGTCAGAAAATAAAGTTGTTGGAGTCTGTCAAAAATTCTGACAGCTAACGGTCGACCGGGTCGGTCGACCGCCAACGGTCATAAATCCGACCGTTGGGGAAAGACGGTCGACCGCCGGGTCGACCGCAGCTCTGCCTGAGAATGGAACTCTTATGGTCGGCGATCCGGTCGACCGACCGAAATAACAGAGAGCACTGACATTGATCTCGGTCGGCCGGGTGGTCGGCTGACGTGCACACATGTATAGCCGTGCACGTCGGTCGACTGGGTCGGTCGACCGGACTCTGTCAGGTCTGTTTCCAGAAACATTTTTGATCAAGGATCTATAAAATAAGGTTCTATGACTTTATAAATACAGAGTGTGATCATAGATCAACACCCAAACATGTTAGAACATTATTTTGAAAATTCTTTTGATAAATGGAAAAAGGGGTTTTTCTAAAAACAGATTTTTCCAAAACATAGTTTTTCCCAAAACTAAGTTATAAAATTTTGTTCTAAAAATTATTTTGAAGCCATGAAGCAATACTAAGTGTGTGTGAGTGAAAATCCCAAATATTCTACCTCTATCATCTAGGTTTTGACAAAATATCTAAAAATAAAAGTAAATTACAAATCTTGAATTCTTTTCTTCAATGTTTTGATCCGAAGCTTTTCTACCGTGCTAGGCTTGGGAATGCAAATCTTAAGCGGCGTCCAAATTGTGAGTCTTGATTGTGGAGCCATCAAATCAACTTGTTTTAAACCTGAAATTCTTTAAACAAGATTGTTAAACACATAACTAAATATGGTTTTTGTTATCATCAAAATATCGGGCAAATGGCCTTTGGGCCAACAATCTCCCCCTTTTTGATGATGACAAAACATACATAGTTATTACAAATATTTTGGGTGGAGACTTCAAGTGAAGCTCCCCCTCAACACATGTATATAATAAAAAGATACTCAGGCATAGGTAAATGGCACAAATATAAACAACCATACACATGTCTATGCCAGAAAAGATAACTCATGCCATAAATAAACACATGTTCATACAAGACATAATAACATATAGAAAACACATGTCCACACAACCATCAAATACATGTCCAAATACTAACAAAATACCAAAAAGTGTCCAACCCACAAAATACAAAATACAAGCTACAAAATATAAGCCCAAGGAAGTCTCTCATGAATATCTCTCCCCCTTTTTGACATCATCAAAAGGGGAAGTCACTCCTCATCGTCATCCTCATCATCGTCGTCCTCCTCATCGTCGTCCTCATCATCACCTGCAGCCATCTCCACATCCTCATCATCATCATCATCCTCATCAGAAGCCTCCTCCTCTGGATCAATAGCTGCAACACCTGGCTGTGGTGCTGAAGAAGCAGAAGGGGCCCTAACTGGAAATGGAGGGCCGGAGGAAGGAAGCGGTCGGGCAAATGGCGTGGGATCTGGACCAAGCATGTTGTACTTCACAAAGAGTGCACTAAATTGCGAATCTATGTATCGCATGGAATCAGCAAAATAGGACATATCATTGTGAAGTCCCTGATAACGAGAGTCCATCTCCGCATGATGTGCCGCATCCACCGCAAAAATCTGGGTCAGTCGCTGCTGGATCTCAGCGGTCACCCAAGACTGATGCTCCTGAAACTGAGTACGAAGCTCAGAAGAAATGAAGGACTGAAGGTCTGAAGGAATGGATGGCCCTGGAGCAGAGGAAGTCCCTGGGACAGATGAAGACCCTGGAACAGATGAAGACCCTGGAACAAGAGCAGGAGGAATAGGAGGCTGCTCAGGAGCGGGATGACGCATCCTAGGTTGCATCCTCTTCAAAAGAGTACTGTTCAGGTTCACGGAGGGTTCTGTGGGTCTCACAGAGGACAAGTCAAAATCAAGTTGTTTTAGAAGATAAGAGATAAGCATCCCATAAGGCAAGTGCCTAGTGGGGACAAAACAAAATGATCTGAAGTCATGTGGGAGATGATAAACCGGGGGATGTTAATCTTGATGCCTTTCAGAAGGCAATAGATAATCAATGGGACAGGTCCCCTGGCATGACTATATTCTCCCGACTTGGGCATGATGTTATAAAAGATAAACTTAGCGAGAATTTGAGCGGTGAGAGTATAGTGTCTCACTTCCTCATTTCTCACTAGTCCGGGGTTGTCATCCCCGTTAATCAAGGTTGACGCGGTGAGCGTAGACTCACCGACCGGATACTCAAAGTCATGTAGGTCAAAGGAATAGACATCTACTCCCTCATAGGAGAGATGCAGAAGATTAGCAAATTCTTAGAGAGAGATATCAATGTCTCTTCCAAGAACCCTAGATCTAACCCGGTTTCCCTCATAGGCAAGATTAGTGTAAAAGTAGGGTATGAGTGAGGTGTACACGGGTTCTCTAATAGACATAAACTGATCCAATGAATTGTTCCTCAAAATTTGTGGGATATTGAGGCGCTCAAAATCTTGAAGGACAACACATCTCCCAGAAATTATAGTTCTCTCTGAAATGAGAATGTAACGATGTTCTGCATGGGTGGAAACAAAAGGAGATTTGATTTTGGTAGAGGAAGAAGGGGCTATGGACTTTCCCTTCTCGGATCTAGATCTTTTAGGCATAAATTTTTTTTAGGTTAAATGAAAGATCTAGGTCAAAAACAATATTAGGGCTTGATCTAGACTAGATGATGGATAGATCTTGACAAAACTAGGATGAACAACAAGATGGAAAGCAAGATCTAAAGAAAAATGAGATTTTTACCTTGAAGGATGAGAGATCAAGAACCCACAACTGAAAATCCCTGAGATTATACGTAGATCGGGCCTGAAAGAGACGATCTAGGAAAGATTTGAGAAATTTAGGCAAGGATATGTGATGGATTGAAGTGGGATGAGGTGATTAGAGTTTTTAGAGAGAGGGAAAAGAGACGTCGGCGGTGAGAAATGAGAGAGATGAGAGAGTAAGGGCTTTAAATAGGGTGGGTAAATGACAGATTCCCCGTCGCCCGGTCGACCGGTCCGGTCGACCGAAAATACCCGAGACCACTGATAGACTAAACGGTCGACCGTAGCGGTCGGCCGAAAATACCCGAGAGCTCTGACAGATGAAACGGTCGACCGCACCGGTCGGTCGGCTATAGAGAAGGATAAAAACATTCTTCCAGGCAAGGTCGGTCGGCCGGATCTCAGCTCCGGTCGACCGGTCTTGCCCAAAAAATTGTCAGCAGCAAAGACCCCAAAAAAAATCTAAAATTGTCTGAAAAATAGTGAGAAAGATATTTTTAACATACAAAATTTTAAAACATGTTTTAAACTTTATTAGCTATAATTATCAACAAAATTTTACACAAAAAATTTTTACCTTTTATTTTCCATATAAAACAAATATTTAGAGATGTTGAAGCCGAATACCCGGTGAAGGGTTCTGAACTTCATCCTCGAGATTCCTCTAAATATGAGTTGAGGTGCGCAATTGCCATCTCTAATGTATTTGCTTTAAATATGAATTTTAAATATTTATTTTAGTTTTGACAAAAAGAGTATATGATCAAAACTAGACATGTGGACATACAAAAGAAATATGGCATAAAAACAAGATAGCATATACACAAGCATGATGGAAATGTAAGTTTACTCTAACACATATCAATGTAACACAAAGGTAAACTAACAATCCTATGCATATGTATATATATAAAAAATAAAACTTTTTAAATGGAGAAATTACCAAACCGAGGGCATTCTCCAAAATAGGTGCCTCTACGATAGCGATGCAAGCGACGATGTGTTCGTTAGGCATTGTTGCATCCACCACCCGGGCACCGTCCTCCCCTAGTCTCGGAGGAAGAAGACCCACCTGTATCAACTAAATTTGGTGTGTCTTTTGTACCCATATCTTTTTGGGTCCTTTAGGGTTAGTACTTGGGCGAACCCAAACATGTTTATTAGTCATGTTAAGCTTAGCAAAACAAAATTTTTCTAAATGGCCTTTGCGGCCACAATGAGTGCAAACATAAATCCTACCACTACCATACATGAATGCATGTTTATGTGTGTGTGCATGTTTCCGTGCATGTTGATGGTGAGTGTGTTTCCCTTGGGTTATTCCTTTGGGAAACCTAGAAGAAAACTTGTTTAAATCAAAAGCACATTCTTTAAGTGTTGAGTCCAAAACATCAACTCGTTTTTGGATCTCAAAAAATTCATTTTTGTTACAAGATGAAATGGGGCTTTTTTCCTTTAGAAGATATTTTATAATTTTCAAAGTCCTTTTTCATCTTTATAAAAGAGTTTTCTAAGTTGTTTTTTCTCTTTTTAAAACAAGATCAAATTTATTTTTCAAAGATTCATTTTCCCTTTTTAATTTCTTATTTTGAGATTGTGAAATCTCATACCTATGTTGTAATTCTTCAAAAATTGTGCTAGTTCATCCATAGTCAATTCATCATCTTCTATGGAGTTATCAAGAATTACCTTAGTTGCATCCTCCGCATGTGCCATGAAGCACATGTGTGCGGCGTCGTTCTCCTCTTCGGATTCTGACTCCGTATCATCCCACGTGGCCACCATAGCCTTCTTCTTCTTTGGGCCGTTCTTGGAGGTGGTAGCTTGGAGAGCGGGGCAATCGGCAATGAGGTGTCCGATCTTCTTGCAATGAAAACAAGGACCCGATTCCTCTCTTTTCCTTTCGAATCTTCCTTGAGGTTTCCCTCTTCGGAAGTTGCTTTGCCTCCCCTTCTTGTAAAATATTTTGCCCACCTTCTGGATGAGCATGGCAAAGTCCTTATCGTAGTCTTCCGATGAGTCCTCCTCGTCTGATTGGATGGAGTGGCTTTGAAAGCGAGGGCTTTCTTCTTTTGCGCCTCCCTTTCTTCTCTAACCTTCATCTCCATCTCATGGGTTTTGAGATTGCCGATGAAGCCGGAGAAGTCCATCTCTTCCCGATCGTTGAGCTCCTTGAGGGTGGTTGCCTTGACTTCCCAAGCTTTGGGAAGAGCTCTAATGACCTTCCGAATCTTTTGGTCATTATAGATCGTATCACCTAAAGAAGATAATGCATTAGTTATCTTGGTGAAACGAGTGAGCATATCATCAATACTTTCATTTTCAAGCATGTAAAAATTCTCATATTGAGAACGAAGCAAGTCAATCTTAGATCTCTTGACTTGGGACGTTCCCTCATGAGTAACAATCAAAACATTCCACACTTCAAATGCGGATTTACAGTTAATGATGCATGAAAAGTCATCTTCATTAAGGGCTTGGGTTAATGAATATTGGGCTCTAGCATTGGCCTCATAGTTCTTGGTGATGTCCTCGAACCATGATCTCTCATCGGTGAGAGGTTCTATAAATTCTTTGGTTATGGCCCTAGCTATTCTAACTCGTAGGGACTTAAGAAATAAGTTCGTCTTGACCTTCCAAATGGGGAAGTTCAAGCCATCAAATTTGGGTGGGGACTTGATGCTAGAAAAGTCAAGGGATGCCATGAATACAAAGGTATAATGCACAAACAAATATAAATGCACAAAAATATAGCCAAATACAAGGATCTCTCTAAGGTGGTTAAACCAAATGTAAGGGTTAGGCTCTGATACCAATTGAAATCACCTAAAGGGGGGGTGAATAGGTGATGGCTATATAAAATGACAATAATGCGAATTTAAAACTATTTAAAATGATGAACACAAATAAAACTACTTACAAGTAAGTGAACAATATAAAAGAGCAAGTAAAAGAGATAGAGTTTAGAGAAATTTGATCAAACGCAAACACAAGGAATTTTTCCGAGGTTCGAGCCACGCTCTACGTCCCCGCCTTCACACTTGAAGGATTTCCACTATTGGTGATCCCACTGGATCGTCAATACAAGGACACACTTGTCCTATCTCTCGTGATGCCGCAACACCACTTGGAGCACATGCGCTCGCTTGAGGCCGATGCCTCTACAACTTCGCTCAATGAAATAAGTTGATCACAAAAGGCTCACTTCGCACAATCCTATAACCAATATGAAAGAGATGATACTTGGGATTGTGAAGTGCAAAAGACTAGAGAGAAGTAGAGAGGTTTGCTTCAAGAAAGTGTTGAAAACTTTTGGCTTAGAGAGAAAATCTTTTTCTAAAATGAAAGGCTTTTGAAAACTTGTAAATCTTATATGTAAATCTTGTGTGTTGTTTGTAAAATAGTCCCACTATTTATAGGGGATGGAAAACAGCCTACACAGCTCAATAGAGTCGTTGGGGTGAAACCCAAAAAAATCTGTCCAGAAAAATAGAGCTGTTGGAGTCTGTCAGAAATTCTGACAGCTAACGGTCGACCGGGTTGGTCGACCGCCAACGGTCATAAATCCGACCGTTGGGGAAAGACGGTCGACCGCCGGGTCGACCGCAGCTCTGCCTGAGAGTGAAACTCTTACGGTCGGCCGATCCGGTCGACCGAAATAAACAGAGAGCACTGACATTGATCTCGGTCGGCCGGGCGGTCGGCCGACGTGCACACATGTACAGCCGTGCACGTCGGTCGACTGGGTCGGTCGACCGGACTCTGTCAGGTCTGTTTTCCAGAAACATTTTTGATCAAGGATCTATAAATAAGGTTCTATGACTTTATAAATACAGAGTGTGATCATAGATCAACACCCAAACATTTTGATGAAAATTCTTTTGATAAATGGAAAAAGGGGTTTTTCTAAAAACAGATTTTTCTAAAACATAGTTTTTCCAAAACTAAGTTATAAAATTTTGTTCTAAAAAATATTTGAAGCCATGAAGCAATACTAAGTGTGTGTGAGTGAAAATCCCAAATATTCTACCTCTATCATCTAAGTTTTGACAAAATATCTAAAAATAAAAGTAAATTACAAATCTTGAATTCTTTTCTTCAATGTTTTGTTCCCGAAGCTTTTCTACCATGCTAGGCTTGGGAATGCAAATCTTTAGCGGCGTCCAAATTGTGAGTCTTGATTGTGGAGCCGTCAAATCAACTTGTTTTAAACCTGAAATTCTTTTAAACAAGATTGTTAAACACATAACTAAATATGGTTTGTTATCATCAAAATATCGGGCTAATGGCCTTTGGGCCAACACTTTCGTGACCGTGAAGTTTTTATTAAGAATTCTTTAACTTTAACTCTTATGCCTTATTTATTATTATTTTTCTGGTGGTATAATTCTTTAATTCCATTAGGCTTTCTAATCTGCCTATGTAATAAGCCTTTAGTCAGTGGCACCCAAACCAGACAGTTTTAGGGAACCAGGTGAGAAAACACCCTAAGGACTTAAGCATTCGAGCAAACAAGGTCACGAAACCAAGAATTTTATTTATAAAATGTACCATTTTTTAGGTGTGAATACTTATGCTTCATGAGGCACAAATACCTAGCTTAATCAAAGGATATATATATATATATATATATATATATATATATATATATATATATATATATATATATATATATATATATATATATATTTCAAACTTATCTAATTATCTTTCACATAAATACTAAAGCTTGCTTAGGCCAAAGCACATAGCTAATCAATAATCAGATTTGTTTATTTTTCATATATATATATATATATATATATATATATATATACACATATTTCTTTCTTTTTTTATAAGACATAAGAATATTTGTTTTTGAACCCTAAGTGTCTAAGTGTATAAAGTGTGCATATTTCATTAAGGTAAAGATCAAGACTAAATTACTTTCACAAATTTTCTTTCTAACCCTAAAAATCAAACAAGTTATCTTATTTTGACCAAGTATAAGAAATCCTAATTATGATTCTCCTATTCCTTAAAATTGAGTTAATTTCTTACAAAAAATATATCAAAATATTGTTCTTTTTTTTCAAAAAGTTTTTTTAAAAGTAAAAAAATGTTAATATTTTTTAATAAGAATAAAAAAAGAAAACCTAAGTTATGTTAGAACCTTTCTCCGCACCTATCTTATGCATTGTCTTCAATGTATAAATTAATGCATAGATGCATGAAAAAGAAGAAAGGAAAGGAAAATATTACCTTAAGGTGGTGGTTCCGGTGGTGGTCTGATTGGGTCAAGCGTTGCTATCTAATCAAGATAATATGGTGGCTCACGGAACCCACCTTTATTGACCTCTTTTCTATTTTATATTTACAGTCCCCAATATGAATAGGATCATGAAAGATCGTATCGTTAAACTTACTCCCTTTACATGATCAGTCTTGAAAAATCATCATGGAGTCATCATGGTTTATACCTATGTTCAACAAAAGAATGTGACTTGGTGGAATAGTTGACTTGGATTCAAGAGTGATAGGTTCAAGAACCAATACTAACTCGAAAAATCTACTTTGGGTTCGAGAGTCAGTTTTGTTCAAGAGTTGAGTTCAAATCCAAGAATTGAAATTCACATTCTTTCCCATCAATGGAATGTGACTATCCAAAATTGGTGATTTTATTTCTAAATACATTGGTACGGGAATAAACGTTGGCTCTAAAAATTGGTCCAAATTGGGTAAGAATATCGGAGTCAACATAGATTCGAAGATGAAACTGAATCACAAAGTTGGGGATCAGGTTCACATTTATCATCAAGTTTAATCTCATTAAAATGAAAACTTGCTAATTCGTTTATGGGTTGATATTGGTCAAGTTCAAGATTTTGTGGTGAAATTGAATCTTGGTCAAAGTCTTTAAGATACCATAATACTTGGTTTTCATCAATATGGCTAGAAGTGTCGAGAATAGTCAAAGATTGGGTAGGGAGAATTTTCTTATTCCTACGCATGTTTTTCAATCTACTAAGTCTTGCTTCTATCATTTCGAGTGGATCATTTTGGAATTGAATCATGAATTCTATACTCTTTTCTAAATCGATATTTTCTTCTTGAAAAATAGAGTAAGGATTTGTGACTTGAAATTTTGACAGGATTTTGAGTCTTCTAAAATTTGAATTCGTCGCTCAAGCTCGTCAAAGGCTTCCATCTTCTTTTCCTGTCAATTGATTCTTCCAATGGTTGTTCGGGAGAAGGAGTATATGAAGCTGGATGTTAGTAAGGTGGTGGACAATATGACTCGTGGAGTTGTATCCCTATTGACTCTGTGAAGAGTAGTGATTTCAGTCTTGTTCATAGTATTGGGACTGGGGCATGTATTGATTCAAATAACACCAATCCGGCACACTAGGTTAAAGTTATGATATGCCGAGTTGGTAATATCCGAAAAAGAGGTCGGGGTGTAACATGGATTACCATTAAAATTGAAAAAATTATTGTTATATGCCATATCACACAAGAATTATCACAATCAAATATAGAAAAATAAACAAATAAACAAAGAAAAAGGAAAAAAATCTAATTTAAGTTAGGGTAAACCTTAGACCTAGACAACTCCTAACTGGTTAGACTGTCCACGGGAGGTATATTATTGAATCTGACCACGAGTTAATCGTCCAGGTCGGGACAAGATCAGTGGGAGGTATCCGTGCCTAAGTAACGGGCCTAATTATGCCAAACCACCAATCTTCGGGATTTCGTCCCTCAATCCCCACATTAAACATCGATTTGGTAAGAATCAAATTCTAATCAACTTTCCCCTTAGGTCAGTCTCCTATATGAGTCCGAGATGCCTCTAGGGCCAACGTCAACTCAGTTTTAGTTAGACTTGGGTTAGTGAGTGATGAGATTGAGTAATAACTTTCCCACCTTATCTTGTTTATAGGACGAGCCCTTTAATCAATTTAGTGCAATATGTACATGAAAAGGAACACTTAAGAAATGTAAATAATTCAAAAGTGTTCCTATCCTACATGCTATACACACGTACCTTTGATCCATCACTCTTCAACAGTAATGTAAAACATAAACGAATTAGACACGTGCCTAAATGCAAAGTCTAAACCGTTTTAGTATTTAATAAACATCAATTTACTGTTGAGGTTAGAAAGTATGTACGTGAGACAAACAAGGAAATAAATAGCAATAGAAATTTAACTTTGTAATTCAGCCAACCTACAATAATATAGATTAGTAGTTCACTCAGATTGCCACTGGAATGTAGCAAACTGAGGGCTTCTGGGCTTTGCTTTTTTGAGCAGAGTCCAGGGCCACTTATATGTTCATTATCGCAAAAATTTTCTTGATATTTATCACTGTACACCAAGAACAAAAAAGAAAGTTAACCAAAAATGTAAACTTAAAAAGAGAATTACTTACCGTCCCTCCCCGGTAACGGCGCTAAAATTTAATGGAGGTTTTACCTGTACACAAAAATACATAATTTCAAAACTTAAGAATAAAATGTGCAAGTACTCAATTCTACCGCTATAGCAAGTGGCTATGCGGGTCATGATCCACAAGGAGGGACTAGCGATGGAAGCTTTTTTAACAAGTGCTCTTTTAAGTTACAATCATGGTTAAAGATCTTCTTTTAGTTCTTTAAAAGAAAGAAAAATAGGTTAAAGTTAAGTTGAGAAGGTAAAGAAAATAGAAATGGATTTATATGAAGAAATTAAAAAGAGTGATAAAAGAGTTAGGAGATTGTGGTGTTGGTGATCTAAACTAAAATTAAAAGAAAAGAAAGTTAAAACCTAATAAAACTTACTTACCTCTTCGGCGCCTGCTTACCTTTGACCCGTATCGACAATGTACCTTTGTTTGAAAGCGAGCGAAGTATGACAAATAGGATCTTCCCCATTCCTGATTTACACTATAAAATGAAGGGGCAAGCTACAGTACCATAGAAATGGCTATCCATCACCATAAGCCATCAACGTCACTTGCAAGGGCAAGACAACTTCGAGTCTATCGGAGTCATTTAGATTCACAAACACCGAAGAGGGAAGCAAACAAAAATAAGAATAAAAAAGAAAAGAAAATCTCTATTCGATTCAAATAACAATAAAAGAAAAGATTATTTACACCGGTGTCACCCTCAGTACAAGATTGTTCTCATTCCTCCATGAAAATCTCCTCTCCTCTCAGTTACATAAAGAAAATAAAAATTACATAAAAAAATTAAAAATCTAAGTTACAAACTACAGAATAGCCTAACTTTTACTTTCTACTTGATCATTCTCTGTACACTGAGAAATTTCAGTATTTATAGGCAAAAACCCAACAGGGGAGAGCGTACGAAGATAGGGGAAGCAAACGCTCCCCCAATAGAATTAACAAAGCCGCGAAAATGCAACTTTCGCTGTGTTTTCGTGGCCGGGGTGTGGCCAGGTGGCCACACCCGGAGGTCACACATCTCTGGTTTCTCGATTTTCTTTTATCTTCAGCTAAATTTTCAGTTTGGGTTCGGGATTTTGACGAAACCTCCTTTTATCTTTAGCTTTAACCAATTGATTTGTAGAGACTTATTTTAACTGATTTTCAACCAATTTTATCTTCTCTAATTTGCCTTGATTTGCCCTGATTTTCTGATCTTGAATTAATTCTGAATTAAATCAGAATTTTGATAGGCTTTTTGGGCTCGTTTCTCTTCCCTCTCCTTTAGCAACGGGCCTGTATATAAATTAGACAATAAATAGGATTAAAAATAGAGTTTATTATATAATAAGTATGAAAATGTGATAATAGTTATGTAGTATCAGCGACTGATCACCTCTCGATCCAAAAGATGATGGCTGTTCAAATGTAATAGTGACATGTCTCCAATCATCCCTTCACCTCTGTCATTCGGCGAATCACGATTCGGTCTCACGATGACACCGATCGAGCCGAGTTCATTGAAGAAGGTTCATGACACATCTCAGCAGAACATTTCCACTATTTTCATATTCATATGTGGATTCGGTGATCAGCTATAAACCTGAGCCTTGATCATGTTGAACATAAAGTGAAGCTTTGCAAGGAATTTTGACTCAAGCAATAAATTTCCTGTAGAGCTTATGTTTCATATCTTGATTTGACGACCATCGAGAACAAGAATCCTGATTAGGTGACACTTCATCAGGAATTTTGACTTACTCGATAAGTTCCCTTGAATTTTAATTTTGACTCTTTAATTCCCAGCAGATTTTGGAGGTCATTAGTGGAAGCAGAAAGGTCCACTTCAATTGGCACGATCCAAAGCCTTCAATGAATAAGATTAGAGAAAAATATTAACTTTTAAGCACAATATGAAATTCTTGTCAACTCATCATGCTGAGGGGAATAGCATGGCTAGCCTAACTCAAACGGTAGTCGGTAAAGGCACACCAAATCTGTTGATAGCTGAGGGGTTGCTAAAAATCCTAAGGGTCCTGATCCCATTTGATTTCTCTGGAATCTTTTACCAATTTCCTTCCATAAAATGGTAGATCCACAAAGAGAAAAAGTCATCTTAAAGTTTTTACCTCTGACTTTTTCGTATGTAATGGTGGCATGTCCTCAGTCGCATCCTCCACTTTCGATCGGTCGAAGCCTGGCTTCACAACCCGTTCATTCAGATATTCAGATAAGCTGACTAAATGAGTTTATCTGATGGCTTATCAAGCTGAACACATTGAAGAAGGCTCGAGACACATCTTTGCAAAACATTTCCAATGCTTTCACATTCGTTTCAAGATTTGACAACCGACCAATCAATCGGGGTTGAGGAAAAGTCCCCTAGAAATAGGTGGAATCTTTTTATTGAATTTTCTTCGGAGTATACAAATGATTATTCTCTCCAGAGAGAATTCATTTTAGGAGTATTATTCTCTTATTTCTCAACGTGATTACTTCGATCCCTAAACAAATTTTAAGAGCACTGCCTCTTATTCCCCGGCAAAGTCTCTAGCAATATTCTTATATTGCAGAAAACGGTCAATTCCACCAAAGTTTCTTGCCAATTCTCGTTCATGAAATGGTAGGACTATATAAAACTATAAAACTATAATCATTTCCCCATAAAAATGAATTACAGATCAAATGTGTCACGTTAATATTAAATCTCTGACAACAAAATTTTCAATATATCCCCAGCGGATCAGAACTCCGCTTGTCAGTTTTCTCCATAGAATGGCAAGCCCACTCTTTCCTTGGAGTACACAAATAATTATTCCCTCGAGAAAGAATTCATTTTAGGAGTATTATTCTCCTATTTCTCGATGTGATTACTTCAATCCCTAAACAAATTTAGGAACACTGCCTCCTATTCCCTAGCAAAGTTCTCTAGCAATATTCTTATATTTGCAGAGAATAGTCAATTTCACCAAAGTTTCTTACCAATTCTCGTTCATGGAATGGTAGGACTATATAAAATTGTAAAACTGTAATCATTTTTCTAACAAATGAACTACAGATCAAGTCTATCACGTTAATATTAAACCTCTGACAGCAAAATTTTCAATATATCCCCAGCGGATCGGAACTCCACTTGTCAGTTTTCTCCATAGAATGAGAAGCCCACTCAAATTGCTATTATATTAACAACCCCTTGTCAAGTTAACATCACATCTTTGCAAGTCACTTATAAATTCTCAAGCGGAGAATTTGTCATGATCACTTTAGGCAAAACTCCCTTCTAATTCCCCAATAGGAATTTACTCCCAATCTTCCCGAGCTTCATTGTCACATTAATGCTTACCTCTGATAATTCTTTGAAGTACTTCCCCACGGAATCTGCATGAATGCTAATCCTTTTGAACTCTCCAGCGAGTTTTTAATAAATTTCCCTCGGAGTCTTTTTCAGTTCCCAATGGACTCTTTGGTTGTCACGTTAACATTATACCTCTGATAATTTCTTTCAAAACTCCTCCAAAGAAACGCTAAATTCCCCATGGAGTATCAAATGACATTCCCCAGTGGAATAAACTTTCTTGCCGTCACGTTCAGTCAATCACCTTTGAATGACAAGGCTTAAAGCTTGGTGGTTTCTCAATCTGTTACACCCATGTTACCTCTGAACTGACAGATAACCAAATCTTACTTTTTAGTCCGGTAGGGACAACTCTTTTGCCGTTATGTTCAGTTCGCCAGCTCTGGATGGCGAGGCTCTGAATCTAGTGTTTCTTAGTCGTTATGTCCAGTTTATCACCTCTGAACCAACGGGTAGCCCAAATCTCCTCCCCTTTATAGTACTTAAACTTTCATGTCCAGTTTGCCATCTCTAAATAAACGAGTCCATAGCTTTATTTTTCTTCCCCCGTCAGGGCCAGGAGTTCTTGTTGTTAAGTTAGTCAATAACCTTTGAATAGCGAATTGCGAGCCTGGTGTCTTTTAGTTGGTCATGTTCAGTCCATCACCTCTAAACCAATGGGTGCTCAGATCCAATTTACCCTTATAGTCCCTAGTAGACTAGCTGCTATGTTAACATTATAACCTCTGACAGTAGATTCGAAATTTAGTGTGTTTCAGTCTATCACGTCCAATTTATTACCTCTTAATTGATGGGTTCCTAAATCCGTCTTCATTTTGTCATTATGTCCAGTTTGTCACCTCTGAATGATAAAATTCTGAATCGACAGATAGCCAAGTCTCACCTTTTCTTTTTACTGTTATGTTTAGTTCGCCACCTCTGAATGGTAGGGCATTGAATTCGGTAGCTTCTCAATCGGTTACGTCCAATCAATCACCTCTGAACCGATTGATGATCGGATTTCATCCTCCTATCCTTATAGATTTTCTTTTGTTGTCATGTCCAGTTCATCATCTTTGAACAACAAATGCTCCAAGTTTGGTAATTCTTAACCTGTCATGTCCAGTTTTTAACCTCTGAATAGATGGATTACTAAACCTACCCTTCTTTTATCCCTAGGTGATCCTTTCCCCTAGACTAATTCCATCATATTCAAGATTAGTCTCGGTTTTGATTTTAATTTCTTCGAGAATTTATCTTGGTGAAATTTAACCTTTTCAAGTTCTTTCCGAAGAATTTACATGTTAAAATTTCTTATATGGAAGACTTAAAAGCAAAGAGCGAAGAGAAAGAAGAAAAAAGGGCACCGACAAGTCATTGATCAAAAAGCAAATTTTATTGATCACTGAAAAGCATAAGGAAGATACAAAGGTGTTACGTCAAGATTGTTTCTCATACAATTCAGTATTTACTTCAAAAGTAGGTGACTCATTGCTCTACGTCCAGAACAGTAGATCTACTTTCGCTCCTTTTGAGAACAATGATATTTCTCGAGGTCGAAATACACTGGGACATTCTGATACCACCTGACCAATTGGACACGAAAGGCCTCCCCTTGCAGAAGGCCCCAGTCCTTCACTTAATGAAAAATTTTGCTACCAGAAAGTCATCCAATGAGCATAAATTCTTCGTTGCTGTCACTTTCTTGAACAAGATTAGTGAAAGGAGGATCCGAGACCTTACTGGTGACATTCTCTTTCCTGTGACCTTCAAGTGTCTGGTGCAAAAATCCTACAAAGGTGCGATATTGATAGAAGCGGTGACACAGTTTCCCATATAAGTTGAGCTCAGTAGTACAAGTCTGCAACTAAGTGGACCACCTTGGATAAGCAACTGTTGGCCGATGCCTGGTTTGGCAATTCTAATTACAAAATTTGGCCTCCTGAATATGGTCCTATCATCATCCTGAACGTGGTTGTGGAAATGATGCTGCAAAGTGTATGTAGGTCCCCGCCTAGAATTAGTGCATTCTGCTCTAGTGTTCTCTTGTCGCTGATAAGTAAAATCTGGATTTGAAAATGAAAATGCATGCTTCTATCCATTCTCTTCACCGAGTCGAAGGGACTATCCAATGGATCGGGAGCACAATACTGTAAATCACCTAAAGAGGGGTGAATAAGTGATGGCTATAATAAATGACAAATAATGCGGAATTAAAATTTACTTGCTAGCAACCGAGCAAATACCAACCACAACACAAAGAATACTTACAAAAAGTAAACAATATAAGTGTGCAAGTAAGTAAAGAGAGAGTAAAGTGAAGAGAGAAAAAGTAAGCAATCGCAAACACGATGATATGTTCCGAGGTTCGAGCCACTGCTCTTCTTCCCCGCCTTCAACACTATGATGGATTTTCACTATAAGCGATCTCACTAGATCGTCAACCGTTATAAGTTCTCACTAGAACTCAATGGACCCACAAGTCCTCTCTCGCGGTGCCGCAACACCAGTACGGAGCTCACTAGCTTACTTGAGGCCGCAACCTCTACAACTTCACAATAGAAGGAAATCAGTATCTTCACTTGATCACAAATGGCTCACAAGCACAATCCTATAACCAAGATGAGGAGGTGAAACTCTTTGGGATTGTATAGTGGAATAGCTTGTAAAGATGTAGAGGGAAGGCTCAAGCTAAAAATCAAGAATCCAGAATTTTGGATCGAAAGAAAATCTTTTGAGAAAAAGCTAAATCTTATTGTAAACTTGTAAAACTTAATCAAAACTTTAGAAATCTTATTAGAGGGCTTTTCTACAGTCTCACTACTTATAGGGGATGAAAATATGAGTAGAAAATCCAAAAGAGTCATTGGGAAAAGACCCAAAAAAGACAAAACAGAATATAATCGTTGGGAAAAATCAAAAGGAAATCCTTCTGTTAGTTGACCGGCCGGCCGACTACCAACGGTCGGATTTTGACCGTTGGGGATAACGGTCTACTGGTCGGTCGACCATTGTTCCCAACCAGAGAGCAAAGCTTTCGGTCAGTCAACCAGGGTGGTCGATCAGACCCAACCGAGAGCAAAGCTCTTGCAGTCAGTCGACCGCATGGTGGATCGAAGTGCACAAATGCACTTTGGTGCATGTTGGTCGACCGCTCAATCGACCAACAGAGCAAATCTGCTCTGCCTATGGTCGACCGATCGGTCGACCGACCTAGGGCCAAAAGCTTGTTATTGAAACCGTTTAAAAACCAATCTTTTTCTGATAAATAAACTTTGATCTTTAAACACAAAATAAAGTTCTAGGGACTTGATAAAACCAGTGTGTGATCATGAATCAACACAAATAAAGTTAGAGCTATATTTTGTTAAATTACTTTTCTAAATCGAAAATCGATTTTTCCGAAACTCATTTTTCTGAAGCCCAATCTTGAAAACGACAAAGAGAAATGTTTTGAACTCTTTTCAAAAATACTTAGGAGTATGAAAGATGTGTGTGTGTGTGTGGTGTGTGTGTGTGTGTGTGTGTGTGTGTTAATCTCAAAAGCTATCAACCTATATCATCTTGGTTTTAACAAACGACTATAAATCTTATCTAAAATGCAAAAAGTAAAATACAGATCTTGATATAATGTTCTCTTGCAATCTTGATCTTTTAGCTCTTCTATGTGCTTAGGCTCTGGGATCACATCTTCTTGGCTTCCAAACATGTGAGTCTTGTGATGGAGCTGAATTGCAATAAAGAGTTAATCTAAAACTTTGTTAAATAAAATTGTTAAAAACATAGCTACATTGTTTTGTTATCATCCAAACTAAGGCTAATGACCTTTAGGCCAACAAATACACTAAAAAACAGGCAAAATCAAGCATGTTAGTAACTGAAGGAAATGTAGAAGCTCTCAAATTTCAAAGAACCCAAGGCATAGCTCCACCTAAAAGGTTCAAGTTAGCTTTGCCCGAAAGGCCTAAGTTTAGCTTCGCACGAGGGGATGAAGTCAACCTCGTTAGAAAGGCTAAGGTGAAGCTCCTCCCATGGTCAAATTAGAAAGACTGTTAAGTCTTAGTTTCGCCCTGAGGCTAGCTTCACACTCTGCCAAGAGAGGTGCGAAGCTACCCAAAGGTTAGCTTTGCCTGGAAGCTTACATGGAAACTTCTCAATTTCCAATGCCATCAAGCGACATTAAAAGGAAAATCAATTTCCAACGTCATTAAGCAGTATTAAAAGGAAAACCAATTCCCTAAGAACGGATATGGCCGAAGTTAAGGGAGTTGGATTCCCTAAGATCACTATTTTACAGTGGATCTCAACCAAGTTAATGGTGAGATCAACCAAAATTGGTTTGAAGGAAGAGATTAAAAATCTCTAAGGGTGAACACCTTACCGATCATGAACTGTTCAATAGCCGAGGACACAACCTCCATCGCCATGAAGGTGGCAGCTTTGTTGCCTGAGTGCCACTGGCGCTGCTTGTGCGCCATGATTCATGGTTCGACCTGAAGAAGATGAGGGGGGAGAGAGAGGAAAAGACTTTTCTCTCTAAGAGTTCTTTGAAAAAAACTCTCTAAAAATCCTAAAGAATGACTCTTCAAGTGTTTAACTGATGGGCTTTTACTGGAAACCTTGTGCCTCATTTTCATTGCCTCACAAGGAGGGCTAGATTTAAATCTAAAGAAGTTGGAATGACAGTTCTGGAGGGAAGGACTCTAATAGCAAAGTTGCTTAACTTCACTCAGATGCCTTCTTTCAACTCACTGTGAACTCAAAATCAACTTCGCATGAAGTTTATTGTAGCTTTGCTACAAGCTCATTTTGGGAACTTCGCTATAAGCTCACTTCAGCTCCGCTGAGAGCTTATCCATTAGCTCTGCTTAGAGCTTATCTTTGTTAGCCTCACTGCAGGCTTGCTTATGTTATCACATGAAGCTAATTCATAGCTCCGCTGAGGGCTCAGATCTCAGCTCCGTTGAGGGCTCATTCTTAGCTTCGCTTGTAGCTTTATTCCAGCTCCGCTGAGAGATCATCCTTAGCTTCACCTGAAGCTTCATCCTAGCTCCGCTAGGAGCTCATTGATCATGGAATTTCTAAATTAAAACTAACCTGATTACTTAGTTCAGTGCATATTTGCACCCAATGGATTTTTCTTGACCTAAACAATTTAAGTATCAGGCTTCAAGTTCAATGTGTTTCAGAATCTGTACCAATCCATTACAGATTCACAAAAACTTGAAGGGATTTTATTGACACTCTAAAAAGACGAACTCACATACAACACTTTAACCGGTCTGAGTAATGTCTAACTTCCAAAGACAAATTGCAGACAGGCTGAAGACCTGCCCATTACTGATGGACAAGATATTGACTTGGACTCTATTGATCCAGTGAAGCAGACAGTGAGCCAAGTATGGTCTCCTGAAGAAAAGTCAAAGAGGCTAACTCCTACCTTTGCTGCAAGCTTAGTTAACTTTACAACAAGCTATCAACAGCTCCGCTGTGGGCTCTTTTCTTAGTTTCACATGAAGCTTTACTTAGCTCTGTTAAAGAGCTAAGCTCTAGCATCGCAGCAAGCTCCCTTTTAGCTCCGCTGTGGGTTCTGTTGATGGCTCTGTTGAGAATCTATCTGTTAGCTTCACTGCAAGCTCAATGCTAGCTTCGAAGCGCGCTATTTGGAACTCCGTTGTGAGCCTATAATTTAGCTGCGCATGAAACTTCTGTTAGCTCCACTGAAGAGCTGTTGTGGTTATTTTTGAATCTCAACATGAGATCAATATGGTTAAATCAAATTTGGCAGTTATTTGTCATGATCTTTGAACCCTCAATCAGTTGAGAAGATCAGGAGAGATTCTTCAATTGATCTAAAAGGATTGAGACAAATCCCTCAATTAGTTGAGAGGATTGAGGCAAATCCCTCAATTAGTTGAGAGGATCAGGGAAAATTCCTAATCAGTTGGAGAAAAATCTGGGGATTTGAAAAACACCTAGAGGGGGGGTGAATAGGTATTAATACTTATCTAATGATCTTTTTAAACAAGTATGTATGTATAATGCAACCGGTCACTCAAAATAAGAAATTGAAGCCGAATTCCCCGTGAAGTGCTCTAGAACTTCTCCTCTTTGATTCCTCTAGGTTATGAGTAGAGGCGTGTAATTGCTTTCTTGTTGAGATGAGCAAAGACCGAAAAATGCAAGTAAATGAAATGGGTGCAATAATGAAGTGCAAGCAAGAGGTATCACAAGATAGAAATGCAAAGCAATGAAAAGCAATAAGGAAACCAATCATAAACATAAGAAATTTGTTTCGAGGTTTGAGCCACTGCTCTACGTCCCCGCCTCCATCACTGTGAAGGATTTTCACTAAATCCGCAAAGGAAATTTTCACACCGGAACCTTTACACCCAAGGGGATTACAATAGGTCTACACAAGACCGGAGTACCAAACTCCCACCAATCCAACCTCTACACAAGAGGGATCTCAACACAAGGAAATACAAGTAGCTAGGTGATCAAAAGACCACACACTTCTCTCTTACAGCTTCTTATAGAAGGAAATGATTTTTGGCTCAAGAAGTGAAGTAAGAAAATTCAGTTGTAAAGAAGTAAAAAAAAAGAGCTTGAAAAATAACTGAAAAACTTTAACCAAGAAAGCACTTTAGAAAGTGAGAGCCTGAAAACTTTTCTCTCTTTGAAACTTTAAAACAATAGGGATTTTTCTTAAATTCAACAAGGGACCAATGCCATCTATTTATAGGGATTAGATAAGAGCAAATCATCATTTAAACTAGGTTAATAGGTCAGGAAATAGCTTCAAGAAATTCAGAGATAGTTGAAAGAAACATCAAAATCAAATCCAGAAAACAGTTTTCAAGAAATTAGCCATTGGGGGCTGCTGGCGGCTGTCGGTGGACCGACAGTCTATTTGGCAAAATAGCCGTTGGACTCGGTCGACCGGTCGGTCGACTGCAGGCTAAACAAAAAATAATTGTTTGCTCTGACGGTCGACTAGCCCGGTAGACCGACAAAACCCGAGAGCAAGGGCCAGTCAGTCGGTCGACCGGTCCGGTCGACCGCAGACGTACACAAACGTGCACGCCAAAGCCACAAGGCCCAGTCGACCGGTGCGGTCGACCGATCAGGCCTGAAATAGATCCGGTCGACCGCCCGATCGACCGTTGGGCCTGAAATAGTTTTATTTTGGGAAAAATTTTGAACTTTGAAGAATTTTTAAAATATTTTTAAATGGCTTGATGTATAAGTAGCATGCTATAAGGGATGAGATACATGATATAAACTAGATGTAAAAATATAAAATATTTTGAGTCATGTATATCAATCAAGACATGCACCTAAATCAACTAACCAAAACAAAAACCGTATTTTGAAAAATGAAAGTGTGTGTGTATTTTCTTGAGCCAACTTACCATAACCTCATTCTTTAACAAACTAATTCTTACAAAGGTTCTAGGTGACTATAAGATCTTCAAATTAGAGCTTCTCCATATGCAATGTTGAAAAGCTTGAATCCTTGAACCCGAATTGAATCAACTTGAGTCAAAAATACCTTCCTTTAGGAAAGAAGACATCTTGAATCCTTAGAACCTTGAAACACACTTATGTTGGAACTTGTTTTGATGAAGACATTTGTGAAGCAAATCATTTGGAGCTCTAACACAAGCCTATTCAAGAGTTCTTCATGATCAAGACTTCCCAAGAGAGTTGCTAATGATATGTTTTGTAATGGTGAAATAGCATGTGAAAAGCCTTGATGCACACACACATATCATAGTCACTTAGTCGACTTATACTCCTTTCAAGTCGACTAATCCATTGTGTAGTCGACTTAACCAATTCCCTAGTCGACTAACCTTGCGTCCAAATTGATCCCAACTCTCTGTTTGTCCTATTAGTCGACTTAACAGAAAACATAGTCGACTAATAGACATTTATAGTCGACTAATAATTTCCCCTAGTCGACCAATCCCTGGCCTAGTCGACTTATAAGTTAGTTGTGGCCGACTTGGTTCAGTTGTCCAGAAACTTGTCACTTGAACTTATCATGACCTAGTCGACTTGGTCCTCATTATAGTCGACTAATCTTGAGAAATTTGCCTAGACTAGTCGACTAACCCATATCGCAAGTCGACTATAGGCAGTTTCTGTATTCTGGTATTTTCTTCAACATTATCCAACGTTTGAATGTTCAAAATTGCACCTAATAACTACCCTAACTAACCTAGAGTGCAGCTATAAATAGGGTTGTTAATCTAAGGCAAAATACCAATGCAAATCTTCAGTTTTCTTACCAAAATTCTGCCAAACATTCTGGTTTCCTGAAAACTGTTCCCACTTCAAGTTCTTCACCAAAATCCTATTCCTAAGTGAAGATTTCTGAAGTTCTCCTATACTAACCCTTGTCCACGATCACATACTGTACCAAGGCTTATAGGAAAGGTTATAATCACTCAAAGAAATCATTGTACAAGAGCGACTTCTTGGTGTAGAAGAGAGGTTGTACAAGGTGGTGTTTGTTCTCTTAGTTGTAAGAGAAGTTGTACACATTTGGCAAAGGGGATTTGTCAAGTGGTGTGTAAAGTGTTGATTTTGGGTGTACAAAGTCAAGGATAAAGGAAAATCTCAAGCGGGTGGCTTGGGGACTGGATGTAGGTCACGAGGACCGAACCAGGATAAATCTCTAGTGTTTGCGTTTGCCTAACTTTTCTGAGATTTAATTTCCTTTTATTGCAAGTTCTTTATTTATTTAACTTTAATCCTTCTTTGTTTAGTATATGTGTTGACTGTGTATTTTAGATCCACAAGTGGCATTATCTCGGGACCAACAACTTAAACACTAAAATATGATTAGTATAAATAACTATATATGTTTTGTAATCATAAAAACTCAAAACCGGTGATTGTAACCTTGGGCCAACAATCTCCCCCTTTTTGATGATGACAAAACATATGAGTTATTTAACAAAAAATTGGGAAAGGAGCTTGGAGGCTCCCCCTCAAATCATGCTATATATATGAATGGCTATATACATGAATGAATTTTACAAAGGTAAAAACAAAAACTTGGCATAAGAGAGAACTAATAATCCAAAATATATAGCTCAAAAGTAACCAAACAATAACTCAAAACACATAACTCAAAACTCAAAATTCAAAACTCAAAATTCAAAACTCAAAAGAATAAACTAACTTTTTCTCCCCCTTTTTGTCATACATCAAAAAGGGTAAACATTGTTAAAAAAAATTTCATGATTCCATAACACAAACATTCAATTCACCACAAATAAAAGAAAATCTAGTATAATCTAGTGGTTTTGTAAAAATATCGGCAAGTTGAAAATCGGTAGAAACATAATCAATTTCAATATCACCTTTCTCATAATGATCTCGAAAAAAGTGATACCGAATGTCTATGTGCTTGGTCTTACTATGTTGATTTACATTTTTAGTCATATGAATAGTACTAGTATTATCACAAAATATTTTAATATGGTCAAAATATTTTAATATGGTCATAATGCAAATCATAGTCAAGGAGAGTATGTTTCATCCAAAGGACTTGTGCACAACAAGCCCCCACCGCAACATACTCTGCCTCGGCGGTTGAGAGGGCTACCGAATTTTGTTTCTTGGAAGACCATGAAACAAGACAATTACCGAGAAATTGATATGTTCCACTTGTACTCTTCCTATCCACTCTACAACCCGCATAGTTGACATCCGAAAAACTCGTCATGAAAAATTGTCCGGTCTTCGGATACCACAAACCCATTTCAATTGTGCCCTTAAGGTATCTAATAATGCGTTTTACCGCAATCAAATGGGACTCTTTAGGACACGATTGAAATCGAGCACAAAGATATACACAAAACATAATGTCTGGCCTACTAGCTATTAAATACAACAAGCTACCAATCATTCTACGATAAAGTTTAATGTCTACATTTATACCTTGTTCATCCTTGTCAAGCTTTGTGGTGGTAGCCATGGAGTTTTCCTTATCTTAGCCCCTTCAAACCCAAATTTCTTGATAAGTTCCTTCGTGTACTTGGCTTGATTGATGAAAATCTCATCCTTCCTTTGCTTGATTTGGAGACCAAGGAAGTAGTTAAGCTCGCCCATCATAGACATCTCAAATTCCTCCTTCATGCATGATTCAAAAGCTTTGCAAAGATTTTCATTAGTAGAACTAAATATGATATCATCAACATATATTTGAACTATAATTATATCATTTTCAACATGTTTGGTAAACAAAGTAGTCTCTATTTTTCCTTTATTAAAATCATTAGAAATAAGAAATGAAGAAAGTCTTTCATACCAAGCCCTAGGGACTTGTTTTAAACCATAAAGAGCTTTGTCTAGTTTGAAAACAAAATCTGGATGTGTAGGATCAACATACCCGGGGGATTGTTCAACATACACCTCCTCTTCAATAAATCCATTTAAGAAAACACTTTTTACATCCATTTGAAAAAGTTTAAAATCTTTATATGAAGCAAATGCAAGTGTCATCCGTGTGGCTTCAAGCCATGCTACGGGTGCAAAAGTTTCATCAAAATCGATACCTTCGACTTGAGTATAACCTTGGGCCACTAACCTAGTTTTATTCCTAACAACATTTCCCGACTCATCCAACTTGTTCTTAAAGATCCACTTAGTACCAATTGGTGGTCTATCGTGGGGCCTAGGAACAAGATGCCAAACTTAGTTGCGCTCGAATTGATTGAGCTCCTCTTGCATGGCAAGCAACCAATATGAGTCGCCCTCGGCTTCGAGGATATTCTTTGGTTCAAAATGAGAAATAAATGCATACTGCCCACAAAGATCATGAAGTTTAGAACGAGTAGTTACCCCTTTTGATACTTCACCTATAATAAGATCCTTGAGATGATGTGGATTGAATCTCCAATCTTTTGGAAGTGGTTGAGTTGTCTCCACTTCAACTTCTTGAACTTCATTTTCTTCATCACCCTTTGGCATGTCTTCAAGAATAGGTGAGTCCTTCAAAGTAATTTTCTCCATGTCTTCATTTAGGGAATCTATTTCTACAACATTCTCAACAAACACATTAGATTCCTCAAACTTTACATGTATAGATTCTTCAATAGTCAAGGATGACTTATTGAAAACTCTATAAGCTTTACTAGTGTTAGAGTAACCTACAAAAATTGCTTCATATGATTTTGCATCAAATTTACCTAAATTATCTTTAGTATTCAAAACAAAACATTTACAGCCAAAAACTTTAAAGTATGAAACATTTGGTTTTCTTGAAAAATAAATCTCAAAAGATGTTTTAGAAGTGTTTTGCATAAGAAAACCCTATTTGATATGTAGCAAGATGTGTTAACGGCTTCAGCCCATAGATAATGAGGGAGACCGTACTCATTTATCATTGTCCTAACCATCTCTTGTAATGTACGTTTTTTCCTCTCAACGACTCCATTTTGTTGTGGAGTTCTAGAATAAGATAGTTCATTCTTAATTACATGTTCTTCGCAAAAAGTGATAAATGGTTGGTTATTGAATTCACCATTCTATCACTTCTTATTCTTAAAATAGAAGAATCTTTTCCTTTTTAACTCTTTTCTTAAAGGCTTGAAAATATGAAAAGACTTGATTTTTGTGTTCTAAAAAGAAAACCCAAGTAAAACGAGAAGCAAAACGATTCCCACTTAGACTTTTGGTTTGTGTAGGGCCAAACAAATTCATATGGATCAACTCCAAAGGTCGTGATGTCATGATATCCTTATTGATTTGAAAGAGGACTTGGTTAGTTTTCCAAGTTGGCACGCATCGCAAATGCGGTCCTTTTCAAATTTCAAGCAAGGAATACCTTTCACCATTTCCTTGTTGTTAATCTAGATAGATGGTCAAAAGAAATGTGGCCTAATCTCCTATGTTACAACCGAGAGTCATTATCGAGGGCATTCAAACAAGTAGCATAATAGCATTTTAGACATATCAATCATGTATACATTATTTTCATGAAATCTAGAAAATATACATGTATTGGATTGTCTATCAATAACACTATATGCTAGGTCATCAAAAATAACATTAAAATCTTTATCACAAAGTTGACTAACACTCAAGAGATTCTACTTGAGGCCATCAACTAAAACAACATTTTCTATTAAAGGGGATGTACCAAGTTTAACATTACCAATACCAATGATCTTTCCTTTGGCGTCATCTCCGAAGGTGATGGTGCCACCTTCATGGTATCTTGATAGGGTTGCGAAGTTGATATCCCAAGTCATGTGCCTTGAGCAACCACTATCAAGATACCACAACTCCTTACGTCGTTGGGCTTTGTAATGTACCTACATCATTAACAATTTGTTGACTTTGGTACCCAAACTTTCTTGGGTCCTTGAATGTTAGTATTCTGAACCCAAACATGATTATGCGATGCATTAATCCTATCATAGCAAAATTTAACTAAATGACCTTTACGGCCACAATATGTGCATGAAAAAACTTTACCATACATGAATGCATGATGAGTGTATGGAGTGTGGGCATGATTAGGGTGCTTAGCATGATGTAAAGGTTGTGATTTATGAACATGAGTATGAGTAGCATGTGAATGATTCTTTGGGACATGTTTCTTAGGAAACATAGCCTCTAGTCTAGTTTTATCAAATTCACACTTCTTCAAAAACTACTCCTAAAGAATTTTCTTCTTTAGTAAGGAAATCCCGTTTTCATCAATTTGAGGAAATTTACCTTTGCAAGAAATTTTATAGTCATCAAAAATCTTTTGAGTAGAAGAGAGAGTTGAAATCAATTCATCTTTTTCTTTTGTGAGAATGAAAACTTTGTGGTTGAGTGATTCAACTTCCTTTTTCATTTTCAAGTATTTCTTTTTGAGAAAATCATAGTTATGAGATAGTTCTTCAAAGGCTTCTCCTAATTCATCTATAGATAGTTCACAATCAATGGATGTATCGGGAGTTACCTTGTTGTGCTTTCATTTGCCATGAAGCACATGTTGGCGGTGTCGACTTCCTCATCGGATTCACTCTCCGAATCCCAAATAGCCTTTAAACCTTTCTTTTTGTATGGCTTCTTAGAGGTGGAGGGTTTGCCTTTGTTTTCCGGACATTCCGCAACAATGTGACCCGACTTCCGGCAATTGAAGCAATGATTTCTTCTCTTCTTTACCTTGTCATCTCCTTCTATTTTGGAACTTTTCCTTGTTATACATTCTCCGAACGTTCTTTACAAGAAGTGAAAGATCTTCATCATCCTCTTCTTCATCATCCTCGTCGGAGTAGGTGGAAGAGCTCTTGAAGGCAATAACTTTCTTCTTGAGAGGAGCCATCTCTTCTCTTGCTTTTCTTTCAATCTCATGGGTCTTGAGATTCCCAATGAGATCGATAAGCTCCATTTCTTCCTTGTCATTGAGCTCCTTCAAAGTTGTGGCTTTGACTTCCCAAGATGGAGGGAGTGCACGGATGATCTTCCTCACTTTTTGGTCGTTGTCAATGCCGTCACCTAAAGAAGAAAGTCCATTAGTAATCTTTGTAAACTTAGTAACCATATCATCTATGGTTTCATTTTCTTAAATAGAAAAATTTTCATATTGGGAACGAAGAAAGTCAATTTTTGTCCTCTTTACTTGTGAAGTTCCCTCATGAGTGACAAGTAAGTGAGTCCAAATCTCATGTGCGGATTTGCAATGAATGACTCTAGAAATATCATTGTCATTAAGAGCTTGAAGTAAGACACAGTGTGCCCTAGCATTAGCGTCGAACTCTTTCGTGGTAATATCAGACCAAGTGTCCTCATCACCAAGGGGTGCACTAAAAGGTTTGGTCACCGCCTTTGCAACCCGGCTCCCTAAGGATTGCAAAAACACGGTCATCTTAACCTTCCATATGAGAAAGTTAAGGCCATCAAACTTGGGTGGGGTCTTAATTCCTTCGGCCATTTTTACTAAGTGTATGAGGATGAAAAATGAATAGAGTGATTAGCAATATAGTATCTCTCAAAGGTTGTTAAGCCAAGAGCCTAGAGACTAATGCTCTGATATCAATTGAAAAACACCTAGAGGGGGGGTGAATAGGTGTTAATGCTAATCTAATGATCTTTTTAAATAAGTATGTATGTATGATGCAACCAGTCACTCAAAATAAGAAATTGAAGCCGAATTCCCCGTGAAGGGCTCTAGAATTTCTCCTCTTTGATTCCTCTAGATTATGAGTTGAGGCGCGTAATTGCTTTCTTATTGAGATGAGTAAAGACCGAAAAATGCAAGTAAATGAAATGGGTGCAATAATGAAGTGCAAGCAAGAAGTATCACAAGATAAAAATGCAAAGCAATGAAAAGTAATAAGGAAACTAATCACAAACACAAGAAATTTGTTTCGAGGTTCGAGCCACTGCTTTACGTCCCCGCCTCCACCACCGTGAAGGATTTCCACTAAATCCGCAAAGAGAATTTTCACACTGGAACCTTTACACCCAAGGGGATTACAATAGGTCTACACAAGACCGGACCGGACTCCCACCAATCCAACCTCTACACAAGAGGGATCTCAACACAAGGAAATACAAGTAGCTAGGTGATCAAAAGACCACACTTCTCTCTTACAACTTCTTATAGAATGGAAATGATTTTTGGCTCAAGAAGTGAAGTGAGAAAATTCAGTGTAAAGAAGTAAAAAAAAAAGAGCTTGAAAAATAACTGAAAAATTTTAACCAAGAAAGCACTTTAGAAAGTGAGAGCTTGAAAACTTTTCTTCTCTTTTGAAACTTTAAAACAATAGGGATTTTTCTTAAATTCAACAAGAGACCAATGTCATCTATTTATAGGGATTAGATAAGAGCAAATCATCATTTAAACTAGGTTAATAGGTCAGGAAATAGCTTCAAGAAATTCAGAGATAGCTGAAAGAAACGTCAAAATCAAATCCAGAAAATAGTTTTCAAGAAAGTAGCCGTTGGGGGCTGCTGGCGGCTGTCGGTCGACCGGCCCGGTTGACCGGCAGTCTATCTGGCAAAATAGTTGTTGGACTCGGTCGATCGGTCGGTCGACCGTAGGCTAAACAAAAAATAATTGTTTGTTCTGTCGGTCGATTGGTCCGGTCGATCGACAAAACCCGAGAGCAAGGGTCAGTCAGTCGGTCGACCCGTCCGGTCGACCGGCAGACGTGCACAAACGTGCACGCCAAAACCACAAGGCCCGGTCAACCGGTGCGGTCGACCGGTGCGGTCGACCGATCAGGCCTGAAATAGATCCGGTCGACCGCTCGGTCGACCGTTGGGCCTGAAACAGTTTTATTTTTGGAAAAATTTTAAACTTTGAAGAATTTTTAAAATATTTTTAAATGGCTTGATGTATAAGTAGCATGATATAAGGGATGAGATACATGATATAAACTAGATGTAAAAATATAAAATATTTTGAGTCATGTATATCAATCAAGACATGCACCTAAATCAACTAACCAAAACAAAAACCGTATTTTGAAAAATGAAAGTGTGTGTGTGTTTTCTTGAGCCAACTTATCATAACCTCATTCTTTAACAAACAAATTCTTACAAAGGTTCTAGGTGACTATAAGATCTTCAAATTAGAGCTTCTCCATATGCAATGTTGAAAAGCTTGAATCCTTGAACCCGAATTGAATCAACTTGAGTCAAAAATACCTTCCTTTAGGAAAGAAGACATCTTGAATCCTTAGAACCCTGAAACACACTTAAACACTAAAATATGATTAGTACAAATAACTATATATGTTTTGTAATCATCAAAACTAAAAAATTGGGTGATTGTAACATTGAGCCAATAGGATTGTTGTAACAACCCAAAATCAAGTGTCTGATTAGCTTCGCACATGGGTGCTAGCTCCGCACAAGCTTTGTTCAGCTTCACAACAAAGCTATTTTAGCTTGGTGTGAAGCTAGATTGACTAAATCTGTAACGCCCCGATCCTGCAGGTACGGAGACGTTACTGCAATGTATATACGCAGGTCCGAATACCCTCACGTATATACGCTAAGCATCAGTATAGGCAAGAATCAGAGTACGGAAGCAAGTGGTGCGTTATACATTCCAACACATGAGTACAATTACAAAGTTATCACCAGAGGTGATCCAATATTACATGAATATTACATCACGGATATGCGCAATTGCGAGATTATAAAGATATGTACAAGAGTGAACAGTATAAAAGGTACTCACGAGTTTACAAAAGGAAAACTCGAGAGGCGCACAGGGGGCCTGGAAGAATAGAGCTCTAGGCAGTCTGCTGGAGATCCACGCTTCAGTTGCGCCACTCTGATCAGCAACTGGGAGAATCCACACGCTCCAAGCTCCATGACCTGGACATGAGGATCCAGGGGAGTCAGATAGAACTCCCCAGGCGAGTGGTGATACGAATGCCAAGTGGCGAGCTTAGGTAAGCATGCAGAAGCAAGTAGATATAAAACAAGTGATATCAAGCAGGAACTACTCATGGTATGATAAGATAAGAGAAGGTAAAGTAGATAGGGCAACACCAGATATCTCCTAAACTAACATAAACTGATAAAACCAAATAAAACCGATTACGAGCAAAACTGATTGTACAAGCTTAGGTCACGGCCCATGAGACTAGTACCTCGAACGAATAATCCAAACAAGGAAACCCTCATCTATATACCTTTATCCCATGTCACCGTAATCCGAGCGCGTACAACCCGAGTTACAAAACAACACATCAAATCGCATATTTGCATTTTATTATAATTGGGGCCGTCTAAGTTGTGGGCTTTAGTATGCGTCCCATTCAACATACCTTCACTTACAACTTATATAGCAAGTTATTTGGAACTGATAAAGTTCGATGAATCGTGTTTCAGATGGGCCCCGTACATGCCCGGGACAACAGTCCAGGAGTATCCGGTGCTGAGCCGGAACGTACCGCTAGGTACCGGGACTTATGGACGCCCGAACAGGAATAGAGTATCGCAGATCCCATAGAAATAGGCCTAGGGCGTGTGCATACTCGGCAGGAATAATCAGGAGTAGGGGTGCCAGCACACCCCACGGAATCCCTGGTGGCCGCCAGGTGATCCCTCAAGTATGTGGCCACGCATGACTCGATAAGACCACCATAACATGATTAATCAGGGCCCATCAGTTTCCCCCAAACCGGGTGCAAGTTGTCTTATTGTAATTTATCATGTAATTATCAATTTACGGGAATAACAGGAGCAGGACATGATCAGGAATTCAGGAGTACAGGTCTTTGTATATAATACAGAATAACAGGTCACTGTATATAATACAGGATAACAGGTCACTGTATATAATACAGGATAACAAGACAGGATTCCCGTAAATGTGATAATCACAGGTCAAGTATTAATATAACAGGAGTACATAACAGGCATAACAGGAGCCATAACAAGCATAACGGGAGTTCATAACAAGAGATCAGTGTCAAGTAGTAGCATGTCTGGTGTCAGGTGATAACACATTAGTTGTCAGGTGATACAAACAGGAGTTAAATAGTAGCATGTAAATGACATGTATGAAGTAATGGTAATGGCATGTCAAGTGTTAACATATCAGGTAAATACATGGCATGATGATAGAGTAGTAGCTGAGCACAATCAAGCGGAGCTGAGCAAGCTGGAGGCACAGACAGCCAACAGTATTTAACACTGGAGCGTCTGGCAAGGTTACCGGGACAACTCAGCTAAAGGGCGAGTAGCAAATCCGGCAGCATCTTGCCTAGACGAATCTAGTGATAAAGTGCTGAACGCTGATCATGATAACCAGGCGGAGCTGAGAAACCTGACGGTCCCAATCACCTCTCTTTCAAGATAGTGAGAGACCGGAGGCTGAAGGACGGAGAGACCTGTCGGTCCCAATCACTTCCCTTTTGAGATAGTGAGAGACCGGAGGCTGAAGGACGGAGAGACCTGTCGGTCCCAATCACTTCCCTTTCGAGATAGTGAGAGACCGGAGGCTGAAGGACGGAGAGACCTGTCGGTCCGAATCACTTCCCTTTCGAGATAGTGAGAGACCGGAGGCTGAAGGCTGAGGGACCAAGAACGCTCAGGGTTTAAGCGCACTCTCGGTGGCTGCCAGCCATCCCAGGAGTGGGCAGAAACCCAGAGTACAACGACCACGAAGGGTCGGCCACGCATAGTATAAAGCAGTAAAATACATATAATCATGGAATAAAATACATGTCGACCCGACAAGGCGGGGAAACCCAAATGGAGGCGAGAGCGAGGACACTCGCCTAAATCTCCGGAAGAACCGAAAACTCTGAAATCCATGGAACTCGCGTACGCGCCATAAATATAATAAGTGAAGAGGAGAGAGAAAGAGTTAGAGAGAGAAAGAGAGAGGAAAACTAGAGAGAGAAGTATATGGAAGGAGAGAGTGCACAGGGAGACGCGGGTTTGAGAGTGAGACGCGGGAGTCGCAGACGCGGGAGTCGCGTCGCAAAGGTGCCACAAACGCGGGGTTCGAGACCGCCACAAACGCGGGGTTCGAGACCAGCGTTCAAGTCAGGACACGAGAAGAATGCGGACGTGGTCATGGGTTCCGTTTCACGTTAGCATAAGAAGAACACAGACGCGGGCATTAGCTCCGCGTCGTGCAGACATGAAAGGGACACAGACGCGGGCATGGACTCCGCGTTGCGTCGGTACAAGAACGCGAATGCCGCGTTTTAAACAGATGCCAAGAACGCGAAGATCCGCGTTAAGGCGTTGCCTGGACGCGGGGGTGAGATCCGCGTCAGCAATATACAGAGAGGAGGAGGGAGAGAGAAAGGGAAAGGTGCTTGCTTTGGTGGTGGTGTTATTGGTGGAGGAGTTGGATTTTGATGGAGTAATGAAAAGAAGGTGAAGGAGTGATGTTTGGAGGTTGAAGTAGTGGAGATGGAGGTGGTGTTGTGATGGTGAAAGTGATGGTGGAAGTGAAGATGGTGGTGAAAAATAGTAGAGGTGATGGTGATGTTAGTTGTTTGTCGTTGTAATCGTCACCGTAATGATTACCGAAATAATCGCGAACGATTACGGAATAATCATCGGAGATATTACCGACGAAGAAGAGCTCGGCCCCAATCCAAAGGAGGTGGCCGGCTCTTGATGTGGTGATGGGGGTGGTTTTGTGGAGGGTTTTGATGGTGGTGGTATTTTTGGAGAAGGTAAAGGAGAAGGTGGAGGCTTTGGTGGAGTTGTTGGAGTTTGTGGTGGTTTACATGGAGATGGAGGAGGAAGAAGATGAAGGTAAGGAGTTGGAGAAGTTGTAGTGGTTGTTGTTGTGGTGGAGATGAAGGAGGAGTTGGTGGTGGTTAAGGTGTTGGTGAAGAGAAAAATGAAGTGGAAAGATGAAGGAAAGGTTTATATAGGAATTGGATTTGTGAAGGTAATGTAAAAAGTGTTTAGAGAGGGGTTTTTTTGTAAAATGGAGGGGTTAGGTGGCTCTTTGGCCGGCCATGGTGATGGGAGAGGAGTTTGAGATATTTTGGAGAAAATATTTTGGTGGAGGAGATATTTTTGGAGAAAGTTGTAGAAGAAAATGGAAGAATGGAGAATTTTGTAGAATTTGGTGGAAGGAAAAGGAAGAAAGAAAATGAAAAAGGAAAAGAAAAGAAAAAAAGGAAGATATTTTCTTAGAAGAAAAATTAAAAATAATTAGAGTAGCGGATTCTCGGGATTTAGTTGCGGATGCGGAAAACTTTCGGAAAAATACCGAAATCGTCCGAAAATCAAGTATCTCAGAACGACCCGCAAAAATTCTCAAAAATCAAGAATATTATTCTAAGAATCACGGTGAAATTCGTTTCAAGAAATTCTTTATAGTTTTTAAATTAAAAATCTTGGAATCGGCCGCCAATATCGGTCGACACCAAATCTGGCAGAAATCTGATAAATTCTGAAAATTCCCAAAAAATATATTAAGATAGAAAATATTATTCTAAGAAAATATAGGAAAGCGGTTTCAAAATTTGACTCCATTTGTAAATTAAAAATCCAGGAATCGGTCAGCGGTGCTGGTCGACACTGTTTTGAAGATTTTCCATTTAATTCAGAAAAATTTCAGAAAATCATAAAAATCTAAAATATTGGGAAATGATGTTTAAAACTGAAATCGGTCAAATCGGAATACCAGAAAGACCAAATTGAGTAATACTCTACGATCGGGTCCCTGGTTCAGAAAAGAGCAGACTCTGAGTCCACGAATCCGGATCCAAGACAAAACGATCATAAAAATAATTCATAATAAAAAATAAATACAGGAAGTAAATCGAAAAATACGATCAAAAAATCTGAATACGTAACTAAGTACGTATTCCGGGAGCGGGGTGTTACATTCCATCCACCTTACAAAAAATTGCGCCCTCGCAATTTCGATAAGGGGTAAAATGAACACAAAGGGGACATGGGTGGAATTTATACCATTCAAGATATGAAGTACTATAGGTAGGGCTCTCAAGTTGACTGAACAGAAATCAGAATATAGATATCTCCTGCACTTCTGGCTGTATAAGTCTTTGAACGATACCAAATAATACTGATCTGATGTCGTTGCTTTGCAATAGAATTCCTGTTGTACTGCATACTTGATAGCCCTCCGAGAATAAGTCAGAATATTGAAGATAAAGGAAACCCTGGTAGTCCTGAGCATAATAAAGAAGACCGATAATTGAGAATTCCGAATACCAGGCATCAATCACTCTGAAAGATATAGCCGAGAATGTAGAGTATCCGTAGAGAATTCCGACTATTGACTTCTGAAAGATAACCCGATTAGGATTAATCCTGAGCACCATAGAGTCAGCCGAAGAGATCATATAGTAGCTTTATTCAGAACTAGCCACTACCTCTCTAGTATATCCATATCTTAAGTTGGTATAAAGGCTTCGAAAAACCAAAACAGGGGAAAGATGGAAGGGATTAGGAATCAAAGGAAGGATGATCAAGAAAGAATAGATAACTATGTACTTGTAGTTGGACTGTATAACCAGGACTCATGCATTCCAGTGGCAAATTTCTTTTACCATTAATTTGCCGTCTGGACGTACTGAGGATGTAGAGCCTAGGCTCTGATACCATCCTGTAATGCCCCGATCCTGCGGGTACGGAGACGTTACTGCAACGTATATACGCAGGTCCAAAATACCCTCACGTATATATGCTAAGCATCAGTACATGCAAGAATCAGAGTACGGAAGCAAGTGGTGCATTATACATTCCAACACATGAGTACAATTACAAAGTTATCACCAGAGGTGATCCAATATTACATGAATATTACATCACGGATATGCGCAATTGCGAGATTATAAAGATATGTACAAGAGTGAACAGTATAAAAGGCACTCACGAGTTTACAAAATGAAAACTCGAGAGGCGCACAGGGGGCCTGGAAGAATAGAGCTCTGGGCGGTTTGCTGGAGATCCACGCTTCAGTTGCGCCACTCTGATCAGCAACTGGGAGAATCCACACGCTCCAAGCTCCATGACCTGGACATGAGGATCCAGGGGAGTCAGATAGAACTCCCCAGGCGAGTGGTGATACGAATGCCAAGTGGTGAGCATAGGTAAGCATGCAGGAGCAAGTAGATATAAAACAAGTGATATCAAGCAGGAACTACTCATGGTATGATAAGATAAGAGAAGGTAAAGTAGATAGGGCAACACCAGATATCTCCTAAACTAATATAAAACTGATAAAACTGAATATAACCGATTACGAGCAAAACCGATTGTACAAGCTTAGGTCACGGCCCCATGAGACTAGTACCTCGAAGGAATAATCCAAACAAGAAAACCCTCATCTTTATACCTTTATCCCATGTCACCGTAATCCGAGCGCGTACAACCCGAGTTACAAAACAACACATCAAATCACATATTTGCATTTTATTATAATTGGGGCCGTCTAAGTTGTGGACTTCAGTATGCGTCCCATTCCACATACCTTCACTTACAACTTATATAGCAAGTTATTTGGAAACTGATAAAGTTCGATGAATCATGTTTCAGATGGGCCCCGTACATGCCCGGGACAACGGTCCAGGAGTATCCGGTGCTGACCCGGAACGTATCGCTAGGTACCGGGACTTATGCACGCCCGAACAGGAATAGAGTATCGCAGATCCCATAGAAATAGGCCTAGGGCGTGTGCATACTCGGCAGGAATAATCAGGAGTAGGGGTGCCAGCACACCCCACGGAATCCCTGGTGGCCGCCAGGTGATCCCTCAAGTATGTGGCCACGCGTGACTCGATAAGACCACCATAAACATGTTTAATCAGGGCCCATCAGTTTCCCCCAAACCGGGTGCAAGTTGTCTTATTGTAATTTATCATGTAATTATCAATTTACGGGAATAACAGGAGCAGGACATGATCAGAAATTCAGGAGTACAGGTCACTGTATATAATACAGAATAACAGGTCACTGTATATAATACAGGATAACAGGTCACTGTATATAATACAGGATAACAAGACAGGATTCCCATAAATGTGATAATCATAGGTCAAGTATTAATATAACAGGAGTACATAACAGGCATAACAGGAGCTATAACAAGCATAACGGGAGTTCATAACAAGAGATCAGTGTCAAGTAGTGGCATGTCTGGTGTCAAGTGATAACACATTAGTTGTCAGGTGATACAAACAGGAGTTAAATAGTAGCATGTAAATGACATGTATGAAGTAATGGTAATGGCATGTCAAGTGTTAACATATCAGGTAAATACATGGCATGATGATAGAGTAGTAGCTGAGCACAACCAAGCAGAGCTGAGCAAGCTGGAGGCACAGACAGCCAACAGTATTTAACACTGGAGCGTCTGGCAAGGTTACCGGGACAACTCGGCTTAAAGGCGAGTAGCAAATCCGACAGCATCTTGCCTAGACGAATCTAGTGATAAAGTGCTGAACGCTGATCATGATAACTAGGCGGAGCTGAGAAACCTAACGGTCCCAATCACCTCTCTTTCAAGATAGTGAGAGACCAGAGGCTGAAGGATGGAGAGACCTGTCGGTCCCAATCACTTCCCTTTCGAGATAGTGAGAGACCGGAGGCTGAAGGACGGAGAGACCTGTCGGTCCCAATCACTTCCCTTTCGAGATAGTGAGAGACCGGAGGCTGAAGGACGGAGAGACCTGTCGGTCCCAATCACTTCCCTTTCGAGATAGTGAGAGACCGGAGGCTGAAGGCTGAGGGACCAAGAACGCTCAGGGTTTAAGCGCACTCTCGGTGGCTGCCAGCCATCCCAGGAGTGGGCAGAAACCCAAAGTTCAACGACCACGAAGGGTCGGCCACGCATAGTATAAAGCAGTAAAATACATATAAACATGGAATAAAATACATGTCGACCCGACAAGGCGGGGAAACCCAAATGGAGGCGAGAGCGAGGGACACTCGCCTAAATCTCCAGAAGAACCGAAAACTCTGAAATCCATGGAACTCGCGTACGCGCCATAAATATAATAAGTGAAGAGGAGAGAGAAAGAGTTAGAGAGAGAAAGAAAGAGGAAAACTAGAGAGAGAAGTATATGGAAGGAGAGAGTGCACAGGGAGACGCGGGTTTTGAGAGTGAGACGCGGAAGTCGCAGACGCGGGAGTCACAGACGCGGGAGTCGCGTCGCAAAGGTGCCACAAACGCGGGTTCGAGACCGCCATAAACGCGAGGTTCGAGACCAGCGTTCAAGTCAGGACACGAGAAGAACGCGGATGCGGTCATGGGTTCCGCGTCGCGTTAGCATGAGAAGAACACAGACGTGGGCATTAGCTCCGCGTCGTGCAGACATGAAAGGGACACAGACGCGGGCATGGACTCCGCGTTGCGTCGGTACAAGAACGCGAAGGCCGCGTTTAAACAAATGCCAAGAACGCGAAGATCTGCGTTAAGGCGTTGCCTAGACGCGGGGGTGAGATCCGCGTCAGCAATAAACAGAGAGGAGGAGGGAGAGAGAAAGGGAAAGGTGCTTGCTTTGGTGGTGGTGTTGTTTGGTGGAGGAGTTGGATTTTGATGGAGTAATGAAAAGAAGGTGAAGGAGGTGATGTTTGTGTTGGCCCAATGGCCTTCCACTCTAGTTTTGATGATGATCAACACTCATGTAGTTATGTTTACTAATATTCTTGTGTTTCTAAGTTTCAGATCATTAACAGGATATTAGTTGGTGATTAGCTTCAACAAGGAGTTTAGAAGCTATTCATGATGATTCCGGTGCCAAAGCTTAAAGATCATACCTTTGCACTTGGAGAATCACAGAGTTTGGACCGAGTCTACTTGAAAGAAGATCGTCAAGAAGACTTAGGTATCTAGTTTAGAGTTTGTGTTTTAGATCCATATTTGTAAAGCTTAGTTTAGTTGATATGCTCAAGTGCACAAAACACACACGTTTATGATTTGTTTTTGGTTTTCATGAATAGTGATCAAAACAAGTTTACATATGGTATATGTATAGTAGATGCTTTCTATTTATACATACATGCTTCAACTGGTAAACAAACTTATTTTGATATCCCTATTCATGTTTTGGAAAAATCAAGTTTGACAAAATACAAGTTTTGTTTTGATAAAATTGGCAAGACACAAAAATGAATTGATATGATTGATATATGTCTTGAAATTTTTATCACATGTTTATGTTTCAACATAAAATGATAAAACAATTTTTATGGTATTTTTAAAAGAGATAAAAGATTTTTTAGAAAATATTTTCCAAATTTTTCTGACCTGGTTTTGTGCTGACAGCTGGTCGGGCCGACCGGGACGGTCGACCGCACCAAGGGCCGGTCGACGATCCGGTCGACCGACGTGCACAGACGTGCACGATGTTAGGCACAGTGGACGGTCGACCGAGCCGGTCGACCGAGTGAGAGCTCTGCTCTCGGGTTTTTTTTCGGTCGACCGGGCCGGTCGACCGCTGTTGCCCAACGGTCACAATTTTGACCGTTGGCGGTCGACCGGACCGGTCGACCGGTGGCCTGTCAGGCTGCCACATCAGCCTAACGGCTAGTTTTGTATAGGGGCTATATAAACCCCATCTCTTTGGGGATTTTAGCCAAGTTTTCTAAGAGAAAAATTTTTAGTTTTCTGAAGTGTTTAAAAGAGTTTTCAAAAGAGTTTTAAGTGCAAAAACTTCTCATCCTTAATTGTTTTGGGTTTTTGGAAAATCAAAGAAAACTAGGTTTTGGGATTTTGATTTGGTATTTCATTTTCTATCTTATACAAGAGATTTCCCAAGTAGTTTTCTTTGTTGCTTGTTTCCAAAAACACTTAGTTTCCACACTTGAGCCATATCTTCTATCCTAAACTATTAGGATCTTGTTTTTGTGGAAAAAGAGAAAAGAGAGTGTTTGAGGTTGTTGTTGTAAACCTCTAAGTTGTACACCCTTATTCTTGTTGTATCCCTCTTCGGTAGAGGTGATCGGGTGATTGGTTTGTGAGCCTCTTAGGTAGAGGGTTTGTTGTAGTTGGCTACGGGCCGTATCCCTCTTCGGTAGAGGTGGATTGTGGTTGTATAGCCTCGGGGCTTTGTAAGGTTGAGAGAGGAGTTTGGTACTCCTATAGTGGATTGGAAAATCCTACACGGTGGTGTAGGCGGGGATGTAGAGTTGGGTACTCGAACCTCGAAATAAATCTTTGTGTTAGCGTTTGATCCATGTCTCTCTAACCCTTACTCTCTTTACTTTGTGCAAGCATCATTCATTCATTGCATACATATCTTATACATTGCTTGTGTTGCCTTGCATCTTTTATATTGCAATTCATTCTTATATGCTGGATTGATTGTGTGTGCACATATTTCATATTGCTTGGATTGCTTGTGTGTGGGGCCTAATTTGTACTCATCCAACAAGAGCTTCACATAGCACCTCAACCCATTTCAAGGGGAATCAAGAGGAGTTAGTCCAGAGCCTCGCAAGGGGAATTCGGCTACACTTGTTGTATTGTATCAAGTTTGTGCAACATTTGCATTAGCTTCCGCATTTAGAGCACTTAGTTGCATTTAGTTTCTTAGATTAGCACTTACACCTATTCACCCCCCCTCTAGGTGTTTTTCAATTGGTATCAGAGCTAGTGCTCCTGATACTTAGGCTTAACATCCTAGGAGTGATCCATTTGCTTGCTAATCTACATTTGCATTTGCTTGTTTGCACACATTTAGTTTATACCATGGACTTCATGACCCCACCTAGCTATGATCCTTCCAACATTGATATTTGGAAGTATAGGATGTCATGTACCTAAAAACCCTAGGTTTGCATGTCTTTCTTGCCGCTACAAGAAATGCTATCTTGGTAATGGTGCTCATATGGGGCCAATGCACAAGCCCTAGAGGCCATTAGAAGCACTTTACCTAAAGAATATCTTTTATGTGTTTCTAATCTTGATTCCGCCTTTGCAGTGTGGAACAAATTGACAACCACCACCACCTCGGAGCTTCAAGTTCAAATTCAAGAAGAGGAATCTAGTGGAGAATCCGATCCACAATGCTTCATGGTCCAAGGGAATGACTCCCTTGAGGTACACTCGGAATCCCACCTAGATAGTAATGATTGTGCTAGTTCTTCAAATGATTATGTTGATCCCCATGCCTTAAATGAAGAACTATCTATTGTGTGTGAAAAGTTAATAGAAAAATATAACTTGTTGAAAAGAAGAGTCTAGGCATTAATAATGAAAATAAAAATTTGATTGCTAGACTTGATGTTGTTTTGCAAGAGAAAGAGGAGATTGCTAATGAAAGGGATTCATTAAAATCTCAACTTGGTCTTGCACTTAAAGAAAATGAGTTTTTGAAAAATAAAAATGATTGCCATGTTCTTTTGAAGAAAAATGAAAACTTGTCTTCAAAAATTGATTTGTTTTAAAAGAGAATGTTGATTTGAAAAATAAAATTGTTTCTATTTCAAATGATCTAGATGTTTGGTTAAAGAAAAACATTGTTTTGCAAAATAAGATTGATCTCATGTTTGCCATGCTAGGGTAGTTTCACCTAAATCACCCATTGCATGTTCCACTTCTTCTATGCTTGAAATTGATATAAATTTGTTAAAGAAGAAAATGGATTGTTTGGGCTCCACTATGAGCCAATGTGCCATGAATCACTCACGGTTGGAAACCTTGGTTCGAAAGAAACAAGTTCCATCCTATATGCATGCACACCCTCCACGGCATACACATGCTCCTCACGGACACCATCAACACATGTATGCTCATGTGTACACATGTACACATTGTGGTCGCAATGGCCACCTTGCTAAATTTTGCTATGATAGATTAAATAATGTAAATTTAGCAAAGAATTTTGTTTGGGTTAGAAATGAGACTAACCCCCATGGACCCAAAAGAGTATGGGTACCAAAAACCACCCCTAAAGTTTTTGATGTAGGTGTGGGCTCTCACATGACGTGAGAGTGATAGCACCTTGGAGTGGATGCGTTCCGGACTTCATGGAAATCAAATTGGATGCATCACTTTCAAGGGAAGGTTGGTGGAGATGACCACCATGTTTTGGAGACAAGGAGAGTTGCTTCTCGTTTTGGTAACAATCCTTTACTCCCATTTATTGTTACATGCTTTTAATATTCATTGTTTATAGCATGTTTTTATTGTCTATGGATTAGTATGTAAATGCCATGTTTATTAGATCCTTGACATACATGTATAGTATTTGAGACACACTTGCTTATATGAACCCATACTTAGTGTTCTCACTTTTTGTTTAAACTATAATGTACATCATGAATCTAATACATGTGAATTTACATAATAATCATGTTTTAGTTTTATCATGATGATTTTTATCTTGTTTTTGATGCTTCATGTTAAGATTACTTGTTTAGATGTTAGTTTTCATTAAGACTAGGATTTATACTTGTACATATAGTGGGCCACAAATAAATCTATATATGTTTGAATTGAATGCTTATTTGAACCCATTAGATGTGCTAGTATAGTCTAGTTTTGATGATTCATACATTTTAAACTTGTATTCCATTTTGAATTTGTTTTATGAGTTTTTCACTTCATGTATATGTTTGTATTGCCAAACTTGAAGATATACATGTATACCCCTTGAGTCATTTGCCTTTCATGCAAATATCTATTATGGACTCAAAGTGTGTTTAGGGATATGTATGTATACTTCTTGTGTTGACAAATCATACATATACCTTGAAAAGAATTGGTATCAAATTGTTTTAATGAAAAGCTAAATTTTCATACTTTTCATGCTTTTCATGTTTTCATGATTGTCATGTTTATTGTGTCAATATTTAACTTCATGTATATGTCCATCTTATCCAAACTATTGACTATACATGAGTATCCTTTTTGAGCCACGTGCCTTAATGCATATATTTGTGGACTCGTTATGTTTTGGATATGTATGTATACTATAGTTTGTATTAGACATACATATGCCTTGAAGATTAGATAGTTTTGATGGAATTATGTTTTAAGGAATAATTGAGCTTAATGAAATATTTTTCATGATTATGATCTTCACATATTATTTGTACACTCATATCTATTGCTCATGTTTTGTTTCTCATGAGTTATGCTTTATTGGTTAGAGTGATGATTATCATGTGAATTTCATTTTTGTTTTATTCCTTGCTTGAAGGATTTCGTACTAGTTAACAAGTTTCCATTTAACTAATTGCGATGTTCTTCAATTTGGTAGTGATTTTCAAACTAAGCTATATTTTCAAATCTATTTTTGAAAAAACCCCTACCATCTAAGGGCGGTAGGATGGGAGATCATGTTCATGTATGCCCTAAATTGAAAATCTTTAAAACTTGAATTATGATTGGGTGGTAAATAATATGATGTATACACTTGAACTTATTGTTATGTCAATTGGTATCATTGAACTCTTTCAATTGGTATCATTTTGATCTTCTTGTATACTCATATATGTTTTGTATGTATGTATGCTTTAAATTCCAAGTATATCAATTTCTATTGGTATCTATCTTTCATACATATATATGTTTGTGTTTATGCTAGTGCTTGAGTTTCAATTTTGTTTAAATTGATTACTTTTAAATTGTATCAAGACTATGCATGTCTTTAGTTTGTTTTTCATAAAGAGGGAGAAAATTTAATTTTGTACTTCAATTGGTATTTGTACTCCCACTCTTTATGATTAAAAGTTGTTATTTTGAACATATGATATCAACATCAAATTTGTTTATATATTTTCAAAAATGAAATATATTCTTACAATTGGTATCAAAATTTGTGTTTAGACATTCAAAATTTGTTATGTTGTTTTACAATTGGTAATTTGTTATGTTTAATTACAATTGGTATCTCAAAATGTTGTTTAAAGAAAATATTCAAAGTTTTGATTTGTATTTCCTATATGCAAGGAGAGCTTAATCTCTCTTACATATAGATTCATGTTGAGTATATTATAAATTGAGGAGCTTGACAACTCTTCTTTATATGATATACGTGTGTAGGGGGAGCTTCACATCTCCTCTTATGCATTACATAATATGTGTTATGTGAATTGGGGCTTGTCATCCCTTCTTCATGTAATGCATATGTGTAGGGAAGCTAACTTAGCGTCTTCCTCTTCATGAATGTATATAGCATATAACATATATTGATCCTTGTTTATTGGTATCAAGATGCTTCATTGACATATTTTTAATTGATATCATGTTTGTAGTCACCCCTTATTGACTTTGTTTTTTTGTTTTAGACAAAAAGGGGGAGAACATTGTTTGCATTGTTTTGATTGACAAAAAGGGGGAGAAAGATTTTTACCCCTCATTTTATCTATGGTTTTGATTGTTTACCCCTTTGTTGATGATTGACAAAAAGGGGGGAGAAGTATTTGAGTTTTATATGCATGCTTATGTTTTATATGCATATATTATGTTTTAATCTCAAGAATATTAAGTTTAATTGATATATAGAGTTTTAATCTCAAGAATATTAAGTTTAATGATATATAGAGTTTGCTTTGTAATTGGTATCTAGAGCTTATTTTGTTTTGAATATTCCATTTGATATCTAGAACCATTTATTGTTTATGCATACGCATGTTTCATGTTAATATTCATTGCATATATTTATTGTTTATCCCTATGCATGAGTTAAGGGGGAGCTTCTTTGAAGTTTAACTTTAATCCATGCATATATAACTCCATGAGTTTTGTCATCATCAAAAAGGGGGAGATTGTTGGCCCAATGGCCTTCCACTCTAGTTTTGATGATGATCAACACTCATGTAGTTATGTTTACTAATATTCTTGTGTTTCTAAGTTTCAGATCATTAACAGGATATTAGTTGGTGATTAGCTTCAACAAGGAGTTTAGAAGCTATTCATGATGATTCCGGTGCCAAAGCTTAAAGATCATACCTTTGCACTTGGAGAATCACGGGAGTTTGGACCGAGTCTACTTGAAGATGAAGATCGTCAAGAAGACTTAGGTATCTAGTTTAGAGTTTGTGTTTTAGATCCATATTTGTAAAGCTTAGTTTAGTGATATGCTCAAGTGCACAAAACACACACGTTTTATGATTTGATTTTTGGTTTTCATGAATAGTGATCAAAACAAGTTTACATATGGTATATGTATAGTAGATGTTTTCTATTTATAAATACATGCTTCAACTTGGTAAACAAACTTATTTTGATATCCCTATTCATGTTTTGGAAAAATCAAGTTTGACAAAATACAAGTTTTGTTTTTGATAAAATTGGCAAGACACAAAAATGAATTGATATGATTGATATATGTCTTGAAATTTTTATCACATGTTTATGTTTTAACATAAAATGATAAAACAATTTTTATGGTATTTTTAAAAGAGATAAAAGATTTTTTAGAAAATATTTTCCAAATTTTTCTGACCTGGTTTTGTGCTGACAGGCTGGTCGGCCGACCGGGACGGTCGACCGCACCAAGGGCCGGTCGACCGATCCGGCGACCGACGTGCACAGACGTGCACGACTGTTAGGCACAGTGGACGGTCGACCGAGCCGGTCGACCGAGTTGAGAGCTCTGCTCTCGGGTTTTTCGGTCGACGGGCCGGTCGACCGCTGTTGCCCAACGGTCACAATTTTGACCGTTGGCGGTCGACCGGACCGGTCGACCGGTGGCCTGTCAGGCTGCCACATCAGCCTAACGGCTAGTTTTGTATAGGGGCTATATAAACCCCATCTCTTTGGGGATTTTAGCCAAGTTTTCTAAGAGAAAAATTTTCAGTTTTCTGAAGTGTTTTAAAAGAGTTTTCAAAAGAGTTTTAAGTGCAAAAACTTCTCATCCTTAATTGTTTTGGGTTTTTGGAAAATCAAAGAAAACTAGGTTTTGGGATTTTGATTTGGTATTTCATTTTCTATCTTATACAAGAGATTTCCCAAGTAGTTTTTCTTGTTGCTTGTTTCCAAAAACACTTAGTTTCCACACTTGAGCCATATCTTCTATCCTAAACTATTAGGATCTTGTTTTTTGTGAAAAAGAGAAAAGAGAGTGTTTGAGGTTGTTGTTGTAAACCTCTAAGTTGTACACCCTTATTCTTGTTGTATCCCTCTTCGGTAGAGGTGATCGGGTGATTGTTTGTGAGCCTCTTAGGTAGAGGTGTTTGTTGTAGTTGGCTACGGGCCGTATCCCTCTTCGGTAGAGGTGGATTGTGGTTGTATAGCCTCGGTGGCTTTGTAAGGTTGAGAGAGGAGTTTGGTACTCCTATAGTGGATTGGAAAATCCTACACGGTGGTGTAGGCGGGGATGTAGAGTTGGGTACTCGAACTTCGAAACAAATCTTTGTGTTAGCGTTTGATCCATTATCTCTCTAACCCTTACTCTCTTTACTTTGTGCAAGCATCATTCATTCATTGCATACATATCTTATACATTGCTTGTGTTGCCTTGCATCTTTTATATTGCAATTCATTCTTATATGCTTGGCTTGATTGTGTGTGCACATATTCATATTGCTTGGATTGCTTGTGTGTGTGGGCCTAATTTGTACTCATCCAACAAGAGCTTCACATAGCACCTCAACCCATTTCAAGGGGAATCAAGAGGAGTTAGTCCAGAGTCTCGCAAGGGAATTCGGCTACACTTGTTGTATTGTATCAAGTTTGTGCAACATTTGCATAGCTTCCGCATTTAGAGCACTTAGTTTGCATTTAGTTTCTTAGATTAGCACTTACACCTATTCACCCCCCTCTAGTGTTTTTCAGTTTGGAGGTTGAAGTAGTGGAGATGGAGGTGGTGTTGTGATGGTGAAAGTGATGGTGGAAGTGAAGATGGTGGTGGAAAATAGTAGAGGTGATGGTGATGTTAGTTGTTTGTCGTTGTAATCGTCACCGTAATGATTACCGGAATAATCGAAAACGATTACCGGAATAATCATCGGAGATATTACCGACGAAGAAGAGCTCGGCCCCAATCCAAAGGAGGTGGCCGGCTCTTGATTTGTTGATGGGGTGGTGATTTTGTGGAGGGTTTTGATCGTGGTGGTATTTTTGGAGAAGGTAAAGGAGAAGGTGGAGGCTTGGTGGAGTTGTTGGAGTTTGTGGTGGTTTACATGGAGATGGAGGAGGAAGAAGATGAAGGTAAGGAGTTGGAGAAGTTGTAGTGGTTGTTGTGTGGTGGAGATGAAGGAGGAGTTGGTGGTGGTTAAGGTGTTGGTGAAGAGAAAAATGAAGTGGAAAGATGAAGGAAAGGTTTATATAGGAATTGGATTTGTGAAGGAATGCAAAAAGTGTTTAGAGAGGGGGTTTTGTAAAATGGAGGGGTTAGGTGAGTCTTTGGCCGGCCATGGTGATGGGAGAGGAGTTTGAGATTTGGAGAAGATATTTTTGGTGGAGGAGATATTTTTGGAGGAAAGTTGCAGAAGAAAATGGAAGAATGGAGAATTTTGTAGAATTTGGTGGAAGGAAAAGGAAGGAAAGAAAATGAAAAAGGAAAAGAAAAGAAAAAAGGAAGATATTTCTTAGAAGAAAAATTAAAAATAATTAGAGTAGCGGATTCCCGGAATTTAGTTGCGGATGCGGAAAACTTTCGGAAAAAATACCGAAATCGTCCAAAAATCAAGTATCTCGGAACGACCCGCAAAAATTCTCAAAAATCAAGAATATTATTCTAAGAATCAAGGTGAAATTCGTTTCAAGAAATTCTTTATAGTTTTTAAATTAAAAATCCTAGAATCGCCCGCCAATATCGGTCGACACTAAATCTGACAGAAATCTGATAAATTCTGAAAATTCCCAAAAAATTATTAAGATAGAAAATATTATTCTAAGAAAATATGGAAAGCGGTTTCAAAATTTGACTCCATTTGTAAATTAAAAATCCAGGAATCGGTTAGCGGTGCTGGTCGACACTGGTTTTGAAGATTTTCCATTTAATTCAGAAAAATTTCAGAAAATCATAGAAAATCTAAAATATTGGGAAATGATGTTTAAAACTGAAATCGGTCAAATCGGAATAGCAGAAAGACTAAATTGAGTAATACTCTAGGATCGTGTCCTGGTTCAGAAAAGAGCAGACTCTGAGCCACGAATCCGGATCCAAGATAAAACGATCATATAAATAATTCATAATACAAAATAAATACAGGAAGTAAATCGAAAAATACGATCAAAAAATCTGAATACGCAACTAAGTACGTATTCCGGGAGCGGGGTGTTACAAAATCAATCTGCTGACTTTAAGAGGGGTTGTTATACCCATAAAGCCGATAATTAGCCCAATGCTAGCCTAGGCCTAAGGGCTAGCTGGTTGAAGATTTTGGAGGAGAGATTCGGCTGCGAAAATTGGAGACCCGAAGCTTTGAAAAGAGATCAATTTCTAGCTTCTAAGCTCCTTTAGAGAACCTTGCTTCTCTCTTTTATGGTGCGAACACCCTACGATCTTCTGTTCTCAAGGAATCTCTGGAACCAGGCGAGAAGAAATTCTAAGCCGTAGACTTGAAGACTCATCGCTAACATCATCAATGGCAGAAAGTGGTCACGCTGACCAGACTCCCATTGGTACACTTCTTCAGAAATATCAGAGGAGAGTTCTGTTTGTAAATTTTTACTTTCTTTAACCAATTACTTGTAATTTCTTCTCGAAAAGTTTGTAAGTTTGCCCTTTTGCAAATTAATGAAAAATAGTGGTCCAATCCTTTTTGGACTGGGTCAGGCTGCAACTCCTCCGCTTCAATTTTGAAGCGGGTGCGGTCACGCACGTTCCTGACCCGCATCGGCTGCCCCCCCAATGGGCAAAATGATTCTCCGAACTGTTGTAACCACTCGTTCCTATCCCTATAAATAGCGGGGTTTTCTTCTCATTTCAACTTAATAGAAACGAGAATAACTCAAACTCAATTGGGATATTCTCATCCCACTTTTCTCCTCTGAATTATTTCCACTAAATTTTAAGACAAAGATTCTCTGTTCGAACTCTGTCCCGGTTTGAAATTTTCATCTTCCAATTAGTGAAAGGTAATGGTCAATTTTTGATTTGACTGTACAAGCATTTGCATTATGCTTTATAAATATCATGTGAATGAGTGTTGTATCTTGAGATACCAACGTTCATTATCCCATAAGAGCAATAACACGGAACACAATTGTTTTAAAGAGATTCTCTTTACGTGTACCTCACTTTATATTCTATATATTTGAACTAACATTCTTATTGCAGAAATGATTGTTGAATTATTTATCTTGAATAAATAATTATTGTATTATTATTAATACAAGACTGACTAAACTAGTCAGATTGATGTCTAAGGAAGGGATTCGAAAGGTGATTCTTAAAGTAAAGAGCGTTCTATCGAACATAACACCTTCCATCTGATTATCACCGACTTGGCTAATTAGACTGGTTGCTCTTGATTGGTTGTCAAGATCCAACAAACAATATGGCCAAGGAAAGCCAATCTAGGAAGTAACAAGAGAAACGTAATCCTCACATATCAGACTGTATGCTTTCATGGGAATAACACAATCTAACCACAAAGCCACAGGTGGAGCCAGGATTTTCATCCAGCTTGGACATTTAAGAAGTTATAATATAGCTTTCAATGGACGAAACAGTCCAACAAGATGGACAATTTATGTTGAAATTTTAACAGAAAAGTTAAATATCTACACCAAAATATTATACAACGGAATAAAATTAGAAGGTGGTAAGGCATTCCAACCGCTAAGAAGAAATTGTATGCCGGGTCTAATCAGGAGATGGGTTTTGGCGCACTATGAATCCCAGATTGGGCACTACCTGTTCACCAGCTTGAAGGCCTATGGAAATTTTCAAAATTCAGGCCATGCACGAGGCCATTCATTACCTTCGAAGATGGGATATCACGAAGCATTCATAACTAGTACATGAGTGCTTCAACATCATCTTTTATTAACTGTTCAAGATAACATCATAACTATTTTCCAGTGTTGATCAATAAAACATTCAGAAGGTGTATATTCTATGCTAAATACCATGATAAACGCCAGGGACATTTGCAAGCTTGAAAAATAATAATATGACAACCATCAAGAACAACATCAACAAAAATAACTATGGAACATTGATGTAGATATAGACACTAAATTAACGATTTAAAGAGATATTGATAAGCAAGATGCACCGAGACATTTAGACCAGTTTAAAGTTGGAGAAGCATGGGCTAAGAAGAAGGGCTACTCAACCAGGCTACATGCAGGTAAATGGGTTTTTTTAACAAAATTTTGCTTAGACCCACAGCCAAGAATTGAACCTTGGAAAGAGTCCAGACTGATTCCTGAAATCACAGAAGCCTGGACTTAATCCGGGATGCTTCTTATCTGAACTCAAACTGTTGTACCTACGACAATAACCTGATGAGGAATCCTTGAATCTCCCAAGCACGAAGAACAATCACAAAACCGCACAAATACCAAACACCAGAGAAAGCACACGCAAACAAACAATCTAACGAGGTTCGGCCTCAATGCCTACGTCCCCGGGGCAATCAAAAGAGAGGTTTATTACTTTGGAAGAAGATTACAATGCTAACAGCTTCTCTGATCTCAAGAGAGCTCCAGAATTTTCAGCATTAGCCAACCCTAGAAAAAACCTGTATTTATACAACACGGTTTCTAAATCTGCAGTTTCTGCCCGCACCCGCTTGTCGGTCGACCGGGCGGTCGACCGATCCCTTCCACCGGTCGACCGGGCGGTCGACCGGGTGCCCAACAGAGAGTTGGGTACTTTCAGTCGGTCGACCGGGCGGTCGACCGAGCTCCAACCTCGTGCATGTTGTGCACGTCGGTCGACCGGGCCGGTCGACCGAGCAACTGCTACTGCGGGCGGTCGACCGGACCGGTCGACTGAAACACCTGTTCTGCTGCTGTTTGGCTATTTCCTGGCTGCTGCTTCCTTCGTCTTTTGACATCGACTTCCTCGGCGATCACTCGACGACCCCTCGACGATCCTTGTCAACTTCCTCAGCAGTACTTCTCTCTTTCCAACAATTCTCCACCTCGGTGAAGATTCCCAAATCTGAGCCGAACTGACCATCGACTTGAGAGAGGGCTGCACCAATGTGGTTACCTACGTACCCTGCCCAAAGGATCAAGCCGTCCGTAGTTCATCCAAATGAGCTTCAGCAAGCTCAAGATACCTGAAGAACATGGAGCAAAGCTTTGCAATGTGCAAACTTAACTCCCGACACCACCTTAGTAAGCATGTCGGCGGGATTCTCCGATGTGTGAATCTTCAACAGTTCGATATCACCCTCTTCTAGAATCTCCCGAACGAAGTGGTACCTGACGTCGATATGCTTCGTCCTTGCATGATAGACCTGGTTCCTGGCCAAGTAAATGGCGCTCATACTGTCACAATTAATCTTCAGCAGATCCTGTTCCACGCCCAAGTCATCAAGCAACCCTTGAAGCCAGATTGCCTCCTTCATGGCCTCTGTCATAGCCATATACTCAGCCTCTGTGGTCGACAAAGCGACGGTAAACTACAGTGTGGAGCGCCAACTCACCGGTGCCTGAGAGAATGTGAAGACATATCCCGTTGTCGACCGGCGCTTGTCAAGGTCACCCGCATAGTCTGAATCAACATACCCTATGCACTCTTGCTTTCCCGTGGAGTCCTTCTCAAACACTAGACCTACATCAATTGTTCCTTTGATGTACCTCAAGATCCACTTCACAGCTTCCCAATGACCCTGTCCCGGATCATGCATATATCTGCTCACCATGGAGACGGCCTGTGATAGATCTGGTCTCGTACACACCATAGCGTACATTAAGCTACCCACTGCACTGGCATATGGAACGTGAGACATGTACTCACGTTCTTGAACACTCTTCGGAGACATCTTTGCAGACAATTTGAAGTGACGAGCCATAAGTGTACTTACAGACTTTGTATCCTTACTGATATTGAACCTCTGTAGTACCTTCTCCAAATAGCCCTTCTGAGTCAAACTCACCCTGCCAACTCTCCGGTCTCTAGTGATCTCCATGCCCAACACCTTCCTAGCTTCACCAAGGTCCTTCATCTCAAACTCTGACGATAGATCCCTCTTCGGAGTATCAATAGCAGATCTCGACCTCGAAGCAATCAACATATCATCTACATAAAGAAGTAGATAGATATATTCACCTGATAGTAGCTTGTTGTAGTATACACATGGGTCATAGTGGCTACGTGTGTACTTCTTCCTTCTGATGAAGCTATCAAATCGCTTGTACTACTGTCTAGGAGACTGCTTCAATCCGTACAACGACTTCTTCAGCTTGCATACTAATTCTTCCTTCCCTGCAGTCTTGAAACCTGTAGGCTGAGTCATGTAGATCTCCTCCTCTAGATCGCCGTGGAGAAAGGCGGTCTTCACATCGAGTTGGTCAAGGTCCAACTCATTCTGCGCAACCAAGGCCAAAAGAATACGAATTGACGAATGTTTAACCACAGGAGAGAATACCTCATTGTAATCAATTCCTTCTCTCTGAGCATAGCCTTTAGCCACCAACCGGGCCTTGTAGTGCATCGCATCTTCTTGGAGAGATCCCTGCTTCTTAGCATATACCCACTTGCAGCCTATGGCCTTCTTCCCCTTGGCAACCTGTAAGTTCCCATGTGTCGTTCTTATAGAGAGATTGCATCTCTTCATTCATGGCCTCTTCCACATCCTCGCTTTCGAACTGATCTCAGCTTCTCTGAAGGTAGGTAGAATAGCCTCCTCAACGACTGGAAGTGCATACGCTACGACCATATCAGTGGTGAGCCAACCTGGTCTCCTAGTGTTCCTCCTTGGTCTTTCAACTGCAGTAGGGTCAGGAACATTACCCATGAACTGTTCTTGACCATGTTCAACATCTTCAGCACCTTCTTCAACTGCTTGATCATTGTCCTGTGTCACCCCAGGAATGACCCGAACCGATGCTGATTCCTCTAGAGATGGTGGATTTGCATCAGTTTCCACCTGCTGCGATAGCTCCTTGGTCTTGCTGATCTCCACCTGCTGAGAGACCGTAGGCTTCATCAAAGAAGCCTCATCGAAAGTGACATCCCTGCTGAGTATGAACTTGTTGTCCGTTGGATCCCAAATCTTGAACCCCTTGATTCCTCGCTTGAAACTGACGAACACACCTTTCTTTGCCCTTGGGTCCAACTTGTCATCTCTGACATGGTAGTAGGCTGGACATCCGAAGACTCGTAGCAAATCATAGTCACCAGCAGCTTTTCCTGACCAAGCCTCAAGAGGAGTCTTCCCCCCTATCGCAGACGACGGCAACCTATTCACGAGGTAGCATACATACGCCAAAGCTTCAGCCCAAAACTTCTTTGACAGTCCTGCATTGGATAACATACACCGAACCTTCTCTAGCAAGGTCCTGTTCATCCTCTCTGCCACCCCATTCTGTTGCGGAGTCTCTCGTACCGTGAAGTGTCTCTCTATGCCCTCATCAAGGCATAGCTGTAGGAAAGGATCCGATTGTACTCTCCTCCATTGTCAGAACGGAGGACCTTGATCTTCCTTCTCGTGCTTCTCTCCAGATTCACCTTCCACTTCACGAACAGTTCTAGGACTTCTCCTTTGTGTCGCATGGTGTACACCCAACAGCGCCTAGAAAAAATCGTCAATAAACGACACAAAATAATGGTTACCTCCAATCGATGCAGTCTTGGTAGGTCCCCAGACATCCGTGTGAACATAGTCAAGAATACCTTCAGTGCAGTGTGAAGCTGTGCCGAACTTCACCTTGGTCTTCTTGCCGATGATACAATGCTCACAGAAATCCATCTTGCAGGTTTCAGCACCCTTCAGCAACCCTTGCCTCGCAAGAGCTTGCAATAACTTCTCTCCTGCATGTCCCAGCCTCATGTGCCACAGCCTGGTTGAATCTTCCTTTGGACTGGCAGAAGCCGCCACTTGCCTGTGACCGTACTACCCTTCAAGTAGTATAGGTTGTTCCGGCGATCGGCCTTCAACACCTCCATCAAACCTTTTGTCATTCTAAGGACTCCTTCCTTAATAGACACCCCAGGCCCAATGACTCCAAAGCTCCTACGGAAATCAGGTTTCTCTTCAACTGAGGTACATACCTCACTTTCTTCAGCTCTCTCACCATCCCATCAAACATTCTGATTGGAATCGTACCAACACCCTCCATAATGCACGGATGATCATCGCCCATGACGACCGAACACCCTTCTAGCTTCTCAAAACTGGTAAACCAGTCCCGATTAGGGCATACATGATACGTTGCACCTGTATCCAAGATCCACTCGTTTTCACCTGAGTAGCCTATGATGCGAGTTGTAACTGAAAAAAGAACACCGACGAATCTGAGTCTGATCCATCTGCCTGTGATTTACTGCTCGGAGTGTTAACCACCTTTGCGAGATTTGCCTCAGACTTTGATTCTTTCTTCTTTCCCTTGAACTTCGTGTTGGCCCAAAGGCCCATCACTCTAGTTTGATGATGATCAACTCATGTAGTTATTGTACTAATGATCTTGTGTTTAACTAGTGACAGATCATGATCAAGATCTTAGTAGGTGTGTAGCTTCAACAAAGGATTTAAAGTCAAGTTTTGGAGCTTACACGGTTTGATTCAAGAGCTTGTGCATCAAGACCACATCAAGTACTCAAGAGGAGTCTAGCTCTATGGATCGTGTTTGGACCAAGTCAAGAAGATGAGAAGACTTCAAGTGAAGACTTCAAGAAGATGAAGACTTGTGTCTAGGTTGTTTTTTATAAGATTTGTTTTAGATAAATGTAAAGGATAGTATAGTTGGTGGATTGCTCAAGTATATCATATACACACACACACTCTTGATTTAGTTTGTTTTAGAAAAGAATTTTAACCAAAAACCAAACCGGTTTAAGTTGTTTTTGGTTTTCAAGTTTACATGTTTTATCCAAAATCATGTTTAGTGCATAATGTCAAAAACATAGATATTTCACCATGTATGTGTAGTGGATCATATCCATACACACTATGCTTTTAAATGAGTTTAAATATCTTATTTTTGTATTTGGTGAAGTTTGGAAAACAAGTTTTAGAAAAATCAAGTTTTGGAAAATACTATTTTTTTCATTTGAGCCAATATTTTCAAGTTACAAAAATAGTCCAAATTATTTGTAACATGTCTTGATTTTGTGCAAGCATGTTTGTTTATCAAAGTATACTGGTAAAACTATTTTGTAGATTTTCAATATTTTATGGGATTTTATTTCAATCAAAAAGATCAAGTTTTAAATCCCAGTTTTCTGTCCTGGCTTCAGCCGGTCGAACGAGCCGGTCGACCGACGTGCACAGACGTGCACGCCAGTTCTGGCAGGAGGGCCGGTCGACCGACCGGTCGACCGTCCAGAGAGCTCTGCTCTCTAGAAAGGCCCGGTCGACCGAGCGGTCGACCGGACAGAGAGACTTGCTCTCTGTATCCTGGCCTCGGTCGACCGACCGGTCGACCGATGGCACAACGGTCTGAAATATGACCGTGGCCGGTCGACCGGGCGGTCGACCGACAGTTCTGTCAGACCCCAACGGCTAGTTTTTCTAGCCTATAAATTTGGGGGTTTGGGCATTGTTTTTCAACAAGATTTTTAGTGGACTTTGAGCCAGTTTTTCCTACTTCATTAAAAGAGTTTTCTCCACTAAATTGAGAGCTAATACTTCCAATCAAAAGGGAAGTTTTATCAAGAGTGTTTCAAAGTAATTTTCTTTGAGTTTTCCTCCACCATTTCCATCCTTGTTTTCTCACACAACACTTGAGCCATCCATTGCTATATCTACTCTATAGGGAGTTTGTTGTGAGAGGATTTTAGGTGATCAAGAGTTGTGATCACCAAAGTTCTACTTTGTTCCTTTGAGGAGGCGGACGGTTGTGTTCGCATTGTTTAGAGTTCGTGTGTGAACTCTTGGTTTGAGGTGCGGCCTCGGCAAGCTTGTGGGGCTTGCGGTGTGTACGGGACTAGGGAGTCCGAGGGATTGTAGGTGTTGCGGCACCGAGGAGTGATCTGTATGACCCAGAAAAGGAGAAGATAAGAATTACAGTAAAAGTTTTCCTTGAATCAAATGAAAAGGATTACAACAAAAACTGTTCCTTCCGGTTACAAGGGAGGGAGAATATTGAATCTTGAATCCCCCTTTGTTTAAGGCTGGGTTCTTCGTGTGGCGGTGGAGAGTGAATCTTGTTCTCCGTTGACCAGATGACCATCCTTCAGGGATCTCCTCTTCGGCCGGTAGAAAGAGTGACACAGCTCTGTCTACCAAAACTCTAAAAGAGAAGGTAGGCGAAAGCTAGCTCGTACGCAGCGAACTTGCTGAAGAGTTGATCTGCTTCTTTTCTCTCTGTGTCGCCCTCTGTCTCTCTTCGTCCGATTGATTCTCTGATCTCCTCCCCCCGTCCCTTCTTCATAGAAAATAGGGCTATTTATAGAGGAACCAGGGGTGAACGTGCCCCCTAAAAACGCTCCACAATGAGGGCCAACTTTCCCGCTACATGGGCGGTAACTAACCCACGTGCCTGCTAAAGACATGCCACGATGGGGGCTGATTTCCCTTACGTGTAGGCAGTGATTGGTCCCTTAACCAAGGCGGTTATAACTGAGACGCGGGTTTTAGACCTTTGCGTCTTGAGGCTGAGACGCGGGTGTCAGGCCGACGCGCCTTGATGCTGAGACGCGGGTGTCGAGTCAACGCGCCTTGATGCTGAGACGCGGGTGTCGAGTCAACGCGCCTTGATGCTGAGACGCGGGTGTCGAGCCAACGCGCCTTGATGCTGAGACGCGGGTGTCGAGCCAACGCGCCTTGATGCTGAGACGCGGGTGTCGAGTCAACGCGCCTTGATGCTGAGACGCGGGTGTCGAGCCAACGCGCCTTGATGCTGAGATGCGGGTGATAGTCCCTCGCGTCTAGAGCTTGAAACTTTGCTTTTCAATGGCTTGTCCTCCAGTAACTTTTGGACAGCCTACAGAACCCCCTCCAAAGTTTTCGATATTCCGCCGTTAACTGGGACGGATTTCGAAATACTTTGGATTTTAGCCATATTTGCTTTCATGACTGGACTGTTAGTGCTCCGGGTTTGATTTTATCTGGAGTTGGTCTTCGTGAGTGTACTGTTTGAACTCTTTGAAGCCACCAGAGTTGATCATGTTGAGTGTCTAGATGCACAGTCTAAACCTCCCCGATTGCTTTTAGTCTGTCACGGGTGTGCTTTAAGCCAGGAGTGGTTGGTCGTCTGCTTGCGTCAGTGTACTGTTGAACTGATTTTTCAGAAGCAGGAGGCCGAACGTAGGTTCTTTTCGAAAATCCGAGATGGTACTGCTTTAAAGACGCGATTTCTGTAGGGTGCGTCCTTTGGCAATGGAAACGCGCCCGATCTTCCATGAGGCAGACGCGATGTTGGGCCCGCTGGGTCGGGCGCGGACTTCGTAGAGAGACGCGACCTTCCGAATGCATTTATTGAGATGCTGACGGGGCATGTCCATCGAAGAGGTGCGTCCCTTGGGTGCGAATCTGTGCCGTGTCATGATTACGCCGCCAGCTGGCCTGGGGAACCGGCAGGATTTCACCTTTTGGCGCGCGGACTTCCGGTTCATTAACTGAACCGCGCCACGTGTCAAATGATGACTCGCTGCGGAGTCTTGAAGCATGATCTTCGCGATCATTTGTTCCACGCATCATGCGATGATTCGCTACAGCTTTTATCGGGCCACACGCCGCGTATCTTCGCGAATCCTTGTGCCTATAAAAGGCAACAGTCAGAGAGACATCTTTTCTTCTCCGAACGCACTTGCTCAAGAAAGAGAGTTCTCTTCTTCCTCTATTGAACTGTTCATCTCCATTACTGGACTTTTGAACTATTCATCTCCTTTTACTGGAATTAAAGATGGCACCCAAGACCAAGCCAACCGCCTCTTCTTCACGGGCGACTGTCGCCGAGGTCCAGAGGGGCGCTTCCTCTGCGCAGGATGTCGCTTTCCCAGGTATAATGCCTTTAGGCGTGGATTTCGCCATTAACGGAAGCTCATAGAACCCTAAGAATCCTTAACACAAAATATAACTCGTGTTTGATTCTCAGACGCGGTCTCAGACGCAGTCTTTGAGTTGATAACCGAGGCGCGGGTTTGGACCCTCGCGCTATTGGGTCCTGCATTTCAGATTCTTCACTTAGAATATTTCTAATTGTGAAGGGTTCAGACGCGGACTTGGTTTGCAGAACGCGGATTTGATCCTTGCGTTCTGTTTCATCAGCTGCCGATTTTGATGAATCTGGCACCTGAGTCCAAGCAATTAGAAATCTGGGGGTGTGAAAGGAAGGGAGTTACCCTCCTTAACTTCTGGCGGTTGTGGTGATGGAAGGGTTAAGGTGGATAACTCCCTTCTTTTCGCACCCCAGAAGTGACATCAAGGACATTCCATGACCTTCTGGTGGTGGAGACGCGGATCCTGCAGGTCTGGACGCGGGTTTGATAATTCCTGCGTCCAGTATCTCTTCTGCGTTTGGACGCGGTTTCGCAGGTCTGGACGCGAATTTGATAATTCCTGCGTCCAGTATCTCTTCTGCGTCTGGGTTATGAACACTTAGCATTTTTTTTTTGCTTCTAATAAAGTATCTAACTAAGTGTCCTTTTCTTTTGCAGTGCCCCATCCTTCTGCCTCACTCGCCAAGACGCGCCACTTTGGACATGTAGGTGGTGCTGACCGGGACTTGACCTTTGTGCTACGAAGGACTGTCCCTGTGACTGCTAACCAGTCGCAGGATCGCAGGGAGAGGCTCTCTAATGTTGACATGAGAACTCTTTGGGTACTTATGACCGATGCAACATTCACAACGGATGCTCACGTCAAGCTGGAGAAGCCTGCCTTCTTCTTCGGAGATCGTATCAACGATGGCGGCTATCGTGTGTATGACGGAACTTATAAATGGCTCCGTCAGATAAAGGGTGGAAGATTCTTTCTTTCGGACATGGAGAGGATGTTCCCGCTGTCCTACTTCCAGCACATGTCCGTCCCTCGGAAGATGGAATGGGACATTTCTCGATATGTCTCTGAGATTACTCTCGGTGATTTGGGTTCCCATAAAGTACACCGTCATGATAGCCATGACAGGTCGGTTCTCGGCCTATTCCCTGGGTCGCGCAAGTCTGAGGTTCCGGTTGGAGAGATACCACAACTTGGCACTACCTTCCTCAACGCGTTCATGGAAGCGGAGGGTGATTATCCGGTCGGGTTCCGTTCGCCCGGGTGGGTCCATTCCACGGAGAACTACTGGTGGGGCAGGATGGTGGGTTTCATCCTCACCGATCTTGGGGATCTGCTAAAGCGTGTGGGACTGTACCCGCGGTCAGGACCGTACAGTGGGGTATCCCACCAGGCTCTCATAACTTTTTCGGGATCCTGGAGCGCTACAATCCTCTGACGGGGACATTCTTTACCCCGGTCGGAGAGATGGGCCTTGCACTGCACGAGCTACATGAAGTCTCGGGGCTGGCAACAGGGGACATTCCCTATGAGTAATATGTCCCGACCACTGAGGAGCTCCACCTCTTGAAGAAAGAGTTTCCTCGGGTGTACGAGACTTACTGGGAAGTGATGTGTCACTTCCACATTTGCGGTTAGATAACCGCCTGGAGGTCGCAGGGAGTCAAGCAACTGTCTTGGGCCAGTTACTTATTCAACGATGTCAATAATAAAGACAATCCGATAACCCGACTGGCTCCCAGTTCCGACAGGGAGATTGAAGACAGGATCGACAAGGCTTCTGAAGGCTTCTACACCACGGTTTCGAACGAGGACGGTTTCGACCCTGACCTGGTTTTTGAAAGCTTCCACCATCAAGCCCGGACCCCTATCTCCGATAGGGCACTGTTGGCAGGCTTCTTGATGCTGTGGCTGAAGCGTTGTGTGGTGCCCACGCTGCCACATGAAGCTATTGTTGCTGACGTGGTGTACCCGGCGGTGCTCCTGGCTCATGGCAACCCTATAGCCCTTCTCCCGACCGTGGCGGCTGGCATTCAGAGCGGGTTGCGGGCGCTAACCAAGAGTTTCTGCGAGGCGCCGAAAACTGTCGACTCCCACTGCAAGCCGTATGTTGACTCAGAGGGGAATCCAACGGTGAAGCGCCCCAACCCTCGGATCGAGCTGCCTTATACGTACCTCATGGCTTGGTACGTGATGCACTACCCTTCTCTAATGACGGCGGTGCGTTGGAGGGAGAGTTCCGTCCCTTTTGTACAGCGGTTGGAGGATTCGAGCTGGCGTGATCTTTATATATATTACGTCCGGAAGCGACTTTCAGATTCTGCGAATTACCAGCTCAATCGCTGCTTCCCGAGATCTCTGGTGCATCTTTCGGGGATCTATTTACTGATTCCGCGGGCCCAGATGGCTTCACGAGGTTGTCCGCGGGAGTCTTCTGGTGGTTGATCAATATTCGGCCCAGATATGTGCTTTTCCGGCAAGGGACTTCATGCACCATCGAGCCGTACATGCCGAATCGTTTCGCTCGACAGTTCGGCTACGATCAACTCTACGTCGGGAATCCCAATGCTCGACTCGCCTTCGAAGGGAACTTGTTCGAAGGTGCTCGGGCTTGGTACTACAGTGTGGCCGGAGGGACGGGAGCAACTTTCCGTCTACCTATCGAGGGGTCCAAGTGCCGTATGAGCTTCAGCTTCTGCACTTGGTATTTCTAAGCCATCCAGACATCAGACTTTGTTCCGGCGTCTTCATGTATTGAGAGCATCAATGCAAATCTCGAGGCAAGGTCAGAGTCTAGTAAACACTCGAAACTCACCGACCAGTACCTGAAGGCCCAGAAGGAGGTCGGGAGAAGATCGGGAAGGGAGCCACGAGCAATAAGGGCGGAGCCGCGACCAACAAGGGAGGAGCCGCAAGCAGCAAGGGCGGAGCCACGAGCAACAAAGACTCGACAGGCGGTAAGCAAGCGTCGTCAACGCTCTGCTTCAACTGCTGAACCTGCTCCCAAGAAGGTTCGGAGAGACTTGACAACCGAAGTCTCCCGATCCGAAGACATCCCTGCTGTCGTTGAGGTACCGAGGGAAGAAGATATAGCTGAAGAGGATGTTCATTTAGTCCGTGCCCCTAGGTCGAGCAGCAGAGACCGTAGGTCTGCGGAGGAAGGGGAGCTCGTTGACAGAGCCACCACCGCTGACGAGGATGAGCAGCTAGAGGTCGACATCATGAGTGGAGGAGATGTCGATATTCCGGGGATTTCAGTTCAACCGGGTTTTTACTTGCTCATGAAGGGAGAGATGAGGCACAACAACCTGGGTCGCCTTGTGTCTTCATCTCCAGTCCTCGGGCAGTTGACCCAGTCCTACCACTGGGGTAATGGTGGCAAGGCTCCGGCTGCAGAAGTCTCGCGCGTGGCGCTATCGTCTTCCTCACTCTCAGGGGAAAGCGATTTTGAAGACGAGGTCGACTACGGCGATGAACCCGCTCTTCCTGATCCGAGTAAGTTCTCCCACATCTCAGAGGAAGAAATATACGGGGGTGAGCCATCAACGGTATCACAGCTGACGATTATTCCCGCTGAAGGTACTCTTTTCACCTTTTGACCTAATTTCCCTTTTCATTTTGAAGAGGATGTTTTAACATTCTTCTTTTATGCTGCAGGGTTGGCCGGGGACATTGAAGCTGTAATCTCCTCGCATATCGAGGAGACGGTAAAAGAGCTGACCCAGTCCGAAGGAGTCGAGGCTTCAGTTGCCGAGATAACTCCAGAGAGGGCAACTACTGAAATTGGGGAGCCTTCCATTTTGCCGGAAGAGGAGGTAACCCCTAAGGCTGGGAAGAACCCACTCTGCAGGGTGAAGAGGTTACTATTGAAGCCAGGGAGACTTCCACTCCGCAGGATTCGCCCAAGAATTCGACATCTCTGGACCTCCCAGATGGTAAGGAATTTCTGATATTTTAAATGTTTCGCTTTTCTCCTTTGTGGCTAATGTCGCAATAACTTGCAGAGAGAACTAAGGGGGCTCAGGTGGAGAGTCCGACGGTCGGTACCCTTCCAAAAGGCCACACAGCTCAGGTCTCGGTTGAAGCTTCTGAGGAGGTTGCGCTTACTACTCCATCATTAGCTGTGGAGGTTCCTGCAGAGATAACACCTCCGGAAGCGCCAGTGGCCAGTCTCGCTCTTGCCGTATCGACGGTCAGCACGACTCTCGCGCAAAAAGAGCCAGCTTGCACCCCTTTCCTCATGATAGAAAGGGGGTCGGGGAGTACCTCGGGTGATGATACCATGGATTTTTTGACACGCAAAATGGTGCAGCAGTTCCTTGACGCGATGCGATCGTGCATCGATTTTATCCTGTCTGGGCGTAGCTCTTTTGACTTTGCCCGAACGTTTCTTGGAAACATGGCCGGTAACATCGAATTAACCGGAGGCTCCTCGCTTGCCAAGTCGTGTCTGCTGTTGGTAGAGCGATTGGGAAGTGACCTGAAAGAGCTGAAGTCTTTGGACAATGCTAGTTCTTCTCAAGAAGCCCAGGTCATCTTGACTAGGCTCCTAGCCACCCAAGAACAAGAGCGACAGGAGGTGGAAGCACAAGTTGCTGAAGAGGTCCGCAATCTCGAGCGTTCCCAAGCTGAATGTCAGAAACTGGCTGACGATTCAATGGAATCCGAGTTCATCCGGCAAAACGCAGAGCTCGCCATTACCAATGCTCGGTCTGCCATCGCTAAGGCGGAAGCCATGATCGCGGATAATGAGAGGACGCTTGCCACCGTCCGGAAGAGGCTGGAGGAGCAACAAGCTGCGAAGGTACGAGCTGAAGAAAGCCAGACCATTCATTCCTCCAGGTTGGAATCTCTGCGAGCACAGCTGGCTGCAAAACCCTTTTTATCTGAAGAGGAGCTGCGGGTCTAAGCCATGATGGAGGCTGAGAAGGCACGTCAGCACGAGATGCATCGTCTCAGGGAGCGTATCCGTTCTTTGCCGGATCAAGACTTTTAGCCTTTTCCCCTTCTTCCCTTTTTTTGTAAAGAAGAGGACACTCTATTAGAGTGTTTATATCCACTTTTACTATTTTCGATATAATAAAAGTTTTTGAAGTTTTTGTTCCATCTTCTTTGTTTAGCTGTGGATGAATTCAACTCCCTGATCACTGGCTGTGAATACTGAACTTAGGTAAGACTAAGTTCTTTCAATGAGACGCGGCGTCGACTCTAAGTCTTCTTGATGAGACGCGGCGTCGATCCATAGAGTGAGACGCGGTCATCCGTCCATAGGAGCTTAGATAGAACTAAGTCCTTTTGATGAGACGCGGGCGTCAATCACAGGGTGAGACGCGGTCATCATTCCATAGGAACTTAGATTTCACTAAGTCCTTTTGATGAGACGCAGCGTCAATCACAGAGTGAAACGCGAATTTGTCTTGCTGAGAAAGACGCAGATAGAGCAGACGCGAGGGACGCAGCATTGTTTGCTGAAGGGACGCGACGCAGGCATTCTTCTGGAACGCGGGTGGATGTCTTTCAATCTGAGAAAGGAGACGCGGTTCTTTGGACGCGACTTTTCTATCTGCATTTAATGCAGCCTGACTTAAAAGATTTTAGGAGATCTTTGAACGTCAAATCTTCACTGACGATTGGGAAACGGGTCATCCGTTGTTCCCCGAAGCAGTTGTCCACGCGTCAGTTCTTTATTGAACTTAGACGTTAATGCGCTTTAATGCAAAACCGGCGCTGGCGGTTGGAGACCAGTGTCTGCGACGGTTCCCAAAGCGACGCTCCACGTTTCAGTCTCTCATTGGACTTTGGCAGTCGTGCGGCCACCAAGGCAACGGTTCCGATTAGCGCACCATTAATGACAGTTATTAGGGGCTGCCTATAAATAGGACGCACCCCTCCCTTTTCAACAATCCAGACCTTGGACTGTTCTTTCTTTGGTTTGCTCTGAGAAGTCTCGCCTCCTTCAGAGTTTCAAAGGGGTTCTGTCTCCATGGATGAAGATGATTCTGTGGATGAAGATGACCCAGAGCTTTTATGCTTCTGTTTGGTCTCTTCAGGAGAAAGCACCTTTCATGTCTCTGTTCTGAGGCAAAGAGTTCTACTCTTGACGGAGGCCTCTGCGGGTATGCCGTCCCGACCTGCCATAATACTTGTAGTCCACCCAGGCTTTCATGTCTCCGTTCTGAGGCAGAGAGTTCTGCTCTTGACGGAGGCCTCTGCGGGTATGCCGTCCCGACCTGCCATAATACTTGTAGTCCACCCAGGCTTGCATCCTAGCATCTCTTGCAGAGATGGTCATCTGGGTTTTCTCATGAAGTCTGAGTTGGTGCATTCCTCCTGGAATTTGCGCCGCCGGCTTAGACCTCTCTGGACGCGAGTACAGAAGTTCTTGGCACTTAACGCTGGCTTAGCTCATGAAACTCGCGTTTTAAGGCCACTGACTTAGATGAATTCCATCTTGGGCTGAAGGGTCTCAGACCCGAATCTTGCAACTCCTGTTTACTCAACAACGAGATGGCAATTTTCGGCGTTTGAGTCTTTTTCGCGCCTTGTGCTTTTAGGCGCGGGCGCAAAATGAGACGCAGTTTTGATTCGCGTTTGTCTCTGCTGACGCAGTAGTTTGGCTCACCGCGCAGGCTTATTCCCGCGTTTGCAGTTCTCCATAATAGCCGCGTTTGTTACTTAGTATTCTTTAAAGTATACCAAGTTTCAGATTTGCTAACTCTCTTGTTTATCTCTTGCAGGTAGGCTTGACTGTCTTTTTCAGGTTTGCTGGGCTCTGGAAGAATATTTCGGCCGGCGAACTCGTTTGATGTTCACCTATAAGAGAGTATATTATGGTCCTTGTCACCTATAAGAGAATATATTATGTCTCGGACGAGGACCCAACCCTCGCTAAGGTCTCTTCAGATCCACTACACCAGTCATGCCTGCTGGCAAGAGATGGTCAGGGTAAGTATGGCGGCGAGGGGGCTACGGTGGATAAGGTGGCAGATAGGATCCTCTTCCTCTCCCACCCCAGAAGTAACATCGAGGACTCCTCATGTCTGCTGGATGTCTGCTGGGGAAAGAGATGTTCATGAATGAAGGGTTGCAGGACTTTCTACTGCCACCAGACCTCAAGAACACCATTGCTCTTAGCTTAGTCAGCTAGGGCTCTTTCGATGTTTACATCATGCATCGTGGTGTAACCAGCTTCTATTGTAGCCACAAAACATCGCGCACTTGGAATCAGACGCGGCTTTAAGGAGTGAGTGCAACCTCTGAGAGAGAGAGGGACTTCTTTGTACTCCTTAATTGTAACACTCAATCTTATTGTATAAGAGAGCGTTTTTACTGTAACACTCAATCTTATTGTATAAGAGAGCGTTTTGTATCATTTTCATATGTTTGGAAATAAATAAAAGTGACACTTTTTTTTTTGCTTCTTTCGTTGTCTTGAACTTTTTGTCTTAGACTCATAGAAGCAAAGAATTTTGACTTTGTCAAAATTATGATGGTAATTTTAATAAGTCAAACTTTGTGGAGAAAGATCCTATTTCAGGAACTCTCATGATACTGTCAGAGGTGTAATATTAACTTGACAGAGATGAAATTTTTGATGGACCTGTCACTTTATAAGAGAAAGTGACAAGTAGAATTGGTACCCCCAGGGAGGGTGAACTTTTATCAAGTGTTTGGGATTAACTTGATTGAGCTCAACTGGGGATTTGATGGAAACACTGTTGATGGTGTAGTATTAACCTAACAATGTTTTTAGGTAGACTTGTTATTCTGTTGAAGAGAATAACAAGTGGGACTAGACTCGTGGGGAATCTAGGAAAGTTTGTTACCGTCAGAGGTGTGATATTAACTTAACGGGTTGGAAGTGGTCTTGTCAGAAGTGTAATGTTAACTTGACAAGGATGTGAGTCAGAGGTGTGATATTAACTTAACTCAGAAGTGTCACTGTCATAGGTGTAATGTTTAACTTGACAGTGAGGGTAATGCTAGAGGTGTAATGTTGAACTTAGCATTGGTCATCTCGGCTCACATAAGGAAGTCCGAGGGAAAGTCATGGCCATAGGTGTATTGTTGAACTTAGCAATGACTTGGATGCTAGAGGTGTGGTGTTAACTTAGCATCATCCATTTCAGCTTCGGTGTGGAAGTCTGAAGAAAAGTGACTGTCAGAGGTGTAATATTAAACCTGGCAGAAACTTGATTACTGTTTAGAGGTGTGGTGTTAAACTTTAACAGTAATTTGTCAGAGGTGTGATATTAACTTGACAAAGATTGACTCATGATAAGAGTAATTTGAGGACCTGTCATTCTATTGGTGAGAATTGACAAGTGAAAATTTGAAGTGCCAGAGGTGTAGTGTTAACTTGGCAAATTTGAAAATTTGATACTCCGTGTAGAGTTGACAAACAAAACTTGTACTCGACAAGGAATATTGAAAAGTTTCCATTACCAGAGGTATAGTGTTAACTTAGTAATGGTTGTATTTTGTAGACCTACCATTCTGTGGATGAGAATTGGTAGGGGATTTTGGAGGAAAGAGTGGAGCCAAGTCCACTTTAGGATTTTTAGCAAACCCTCAGCTATCAACGGATTTGAGGTGCCTTTACCAACTACCGTTTGAGTTGGGCTAGCCATGCTATTCCCCTCAGCATGATGAGTTGTCGAAGACTTATGTTGGACTTAAAAGCCAACATTTTCCTCTATCCTTAGCCGTCGGAGGCGTCGGATCAAATGGGAACGTGTCCCTTAGGATTTTTAGCAAATCCTCAGCTGTCAACGGGTTTGAGGTGCCTTTACCAACTACCGTTTGAGTTGGGCTAGCCATGCTATTCCCCTCAGCATGATGAGTTGTCGAAGACTTATGTTGGACTTAGAAGCCAACATTTTCTTCTATCCTTAGCCGTCGGGGGCGTCGGATATTAATGAAGAAGCTCTTCTTGTTTTGATCAGAGGTGTATTTTTAACTTGATCAGCGGAAGAATACCATCTAAGGATAGTATTTCTTCAGGAACCTGCCATTGATCGGCATCATGAGTGTATCGCCATTCGAGGTTATGAGGCGATATGACCCATTTGAGTAGACTGACTCTACTACAAATGGTCCTTCCCATTTGGGTTGGAATTTTCCTTTTGTCTTGTGCGTCATTACCATGGGTCTTCTGACGGCTAAGACAAGATCGCCTTTCTTGAAAGTTCGCATTTTAACTTTCTTGTTGAAGGCTTTGGTAATTCGAGCTTGGTAGAGCTCGATTTGCTGTTGGGCCTGCAGACGCTTATCATCTAAGGCCTCCAGTTCTTGGAGTCGCTGTCGATGCTTCTCCTCGGTTGTCATCTCCGCTGTCAAGGCGACGCGTAGAGATGGAATTTGGATCTCTAGTGGGAGCACGGCTTCGCACCCATAGACCAAAGAAAATGGCGTAGCTTTAGTTGGGGTTCGCACAGTTGTGCGGTAAGCCCATAAGCATTCACCTAACTTGTCGTCCCAGTCTCGTTGACTTTTCGAGACGAACTTTTTGAGAAGCTTGCCAATGGTCTTATTGAAAGCTTCTGCGAGGCCATTAGCGGCAGGATAGTATGCCGTTGAGGACACACTCTGGATTCTGAACTTGGCACAGAATCTCTGGAAAGCCTGGCTAATGAACTGGGGTCCATTGTCATGGATAATTCGCCGAGGTACACCGAAACGGTAAATAACGTGATGTTTCACGAACTTGATCACGTTCGACGATTTGACCTCCTTCAAAGGGATGGCTTCGGCCCATTTGGAGAAATAATCGGTTATTGCCAAAATGAACCGATGTCCTTTTGATGATGGTGGGCTGATAGGGCCAACCACATCCATCCCCCACATTTCAAATGGCCAAGTAGAGGTCGTAGAGTGGAGGTACCCTGGTGCTTGATGGATGAAATCCCCATGCACTTGGCAAGCGTGACACCTTTTAGCATAGGTGACGGCGTCAGCAATCATCTTGGGCCAATAATAACCCAATCTTTGAAGTCGATGTGCCAGTTTTGGGCCAGGTTGATGGGCTCCACACATACCGTCATGGGCTTCCCTCAATATCTCTTGGGCTTCTTTTGGTGAGAGGCACCGGAGTAAGATCCCGTCATGCGATCGATGATACAATGTTCGCGTAATCGCATTATAATAGAATTTGGGGGCTTTCCTTCGAATGGCAGCCGCCTCTTTGGTGTCTTCAGGCAGGATGTCGTATAAGACGTAGTCGATATAGGGGAATCGCCAGTCTTTAAGCTCTGGACCGGTTGATGCTTCAAGTGCTTCTTCGCGGTGACGACCTCCCGTTGACTCCTGATAATCCTCGAGAGCATTTCTCGGGCAGTACAGGTCGTGGCTGTAGACGAATATCTTCTCCATTGCTCCAGCTGGAAGAGCTAAGGAGGCAGCCAGGGATGCGAGTGCATCTGCGTGCGCATTTTGCCTGCGCGGTACATGGTCGATGTAGAAGCTTGTAAACCCCTCGGCCATGCGGATAGTCGCGTTGTAATAGGGTACTAAGTCTTCATGTCTGACTTCGTACTCCCCGCGAACTTGGCTGACGATGAGCTTGGAGTCGCCGTATGCCTCGAGATTTTTAACGCCAATCTCATCGGCGAATTGCATCCCAATCAAAAGAGCGTTGTACTCCGCCACATTGTTGGAACAGGGCTCAGTTAATGAGACAGCTCGGGAATCACATAATTTTGTGGGGATACGAGTACTACTCCTACCCCCGCTACTACGTGTCCCTTCGGGCTTGTTCTTGATGCACCGTCGAAGAAAAGTTGCCATACTTGACTTTCGAACGATGTCTGAGTCAGGCAGACTTCAGCAACTTCATCTGGGAGATCCTCGTAGACTTTGGCTGCCCTCGGATCTGGGTGCTCAGCTAGGAAATCCGCGACTGCTTGTCCCTTAATGGCCTTTTGTGGTAAAAAGCGCATCTCATATTGGGAGAGCAATATGGCCCATTTTGCCAGTCGGCCATTTAGCGATGAAGGTTTAGTCATAAGTAACCTCAGGGGGTTGACTTTTGATATGACGTTTATAGTTTGGCCTACCAGATAGTGTCGCATTTTCTGGATAGCGAACACTAGTGCCAAACATTCCTTCTCGATCGGGTTATACCGATGTTCGGCTCCGATCATTGTTCTACTCAGATAGTAGATTGCTTGCTCACGTCCCTGATCGTCATTCTGAGCTAGTAGAGCTCCCAAAGAATGATCCATTGCTCGGACGTACACCAGAAACGGCTTTCCGGCTACTGGAGCTGCAAGGACTGGTGGTTGGGTGAGGTATTGCTTGATTTCCTCGAACGCTTGTTGGCAAGCGTTATCCCAAGTGAATGAGACACCCTTCTTCATCAGCTTAGCGAAAGGTTGGCATCTTCCGGAAAGGTTTGAGATGAACCTGCGGATGTACGCCAATCGTCCTTGCAATCCTCTGAGTTCTTTGAGATTTCTCGGGGGTTGCATCTCCTGGATAGCGCGAACCTTTTCCGGGTCCAAGTGAATTCCGGTGGATGTTACAACAAATCCTAGGAATTTGCCACTGGCCACCCCCAGGAAGGACTTTGTGGGATTCATTTTCAATTGATGAGCCCGCATGATGTCGAAGACCACCTTCAGGTCCGCTATGTGATCATCTTTAGTGCGGCTTTTTACCGCGATGTCATCAACATAACATTCCACCGTTTTGCGTATTTGCTGATGGAAAATGGCGTTCATGGCCCTTTGGTATGTTGCCCCTGCATTTTTCAGTCCGAAGGGCATGACGGTGTAGCAATATACCCCTAGAGGTGTTCTGAAGGAGGTATGCTTTTCGTCATCAGGATACATTTTGATTTGATTGTATCCTGAGAATCCGTCCATGAAGGACATTCGTTCGAATCCACAAGTATTGTCAATCATGACATCTGTGATCGGCAATGGGAATTCGTCCTTGGGGCAGGCCTCGTTTAGGTCGCGGAAGTCGATGCAAATCCGGATCTTCCCGTTCTTCTTGGAGACGGGGACGATGTTGGCTACCCAGTCGGGATGTTGTTCTTCCCTGACGAAGCAAGAATCAATAAGTTTTCTGACTTCTGATTGAATTGCCTCCATTATTTCTGGGCGAAACCGTCGTTGCTGTTGTTTGACAGGCTTTACGTCCGGATTGATATTGAGGCGGTGCATGGCCACTTGAGGATCAAGTCCTGGCATGTCCTCATAATTCCAGGCGAAGACGTCTATATATTCTTGTACAAGAGATATTAGATCTTTCTTCTCCGAAGGTGACAGGCCGTCACTTATGAAGATGGGCTTAGGGTTAGCCTCATCTCCTAGGTTGATCTGAACAACCTTGTCTTCTGTGGGTAGCTCGCGCTGTTCAAAGCAGGTATCCCAAAGAGTATTTAAATGTTTGATCCAAGGGTCTGTATCAGATTGGATCATTTCTTCATTTCCATCTTCCAGGTGGCTTGTCGAAATCATGTTCACTGAAAGTTCCTTGAAGATGTTGCCGACACTGACATCTGACTCCCAAGATGATGTGTCTGAAGAGTAATCGTTGTTTGACGATTCTTGAGGATCGGAGGCTGATGGGACCGGAGTTGATATGTAGCCCAAACCCCGACGCGTCCGATGATAATAATCGGGGGCCTTCCCTTTCGGCACAAAGGATCGAAGTAGCGTTCTCCTTCCTTTGCCGAAGTTCAACCCGGGTATGTTGGTTAGATCGTACCCCATGCACTTCATCATTTTGAGCGCTTTTGGTTCATAATGACTGAGCTGAGGGGATTCCTCCTCACTTTCTGAGTCTTCGCGGGGCATTGGCTCAGACGAGATTCTCCCAAAAAGAATTGGTTTTTGGCCTTTTCGTCTGGCTGGAACCATGAATATAGATTCTTGCGCATTACCATTGTCTTGGTATGTCTCGAAAGACGACTTCACTGGTACATGCAACGATGTCAAAGCATCTACTGCCGACCAGGGATCGTCATCTATATCAGTGCTAGTATCTGACGGTATTGAATCAGAAGCACACACAAAAAAATACGCAAAATCTAAATCTTCATTAATATACCAACCGCCTACATCATCGGTGGTATTATCGACATCGGGCTTATTAGTGCCTGTTACAAGTGGTTCTAACTCCCACAGGCACTCTTCTTTCTCAGGCTCAGTGTCAGCCTCATTATCAGAGTCTGGCTCCTCTGGTTGTGGGGCTTCATCCGTCTCCACTGGATCTTGGTACAGCAAAGAGTCGGTGAAATAATTCTCGACCCCTTTGAACGGATACCTTTCGACGATCAACGTCTGCACATTTCCACTCCCGTCAATGTATTTCATGACTTGGTGGAGAGTGGAGGGAACGATGGAGTTGCGGTGAATCTACGGTCGTCCCAGCAATAGATTGTAGGAAGTGTCGGCGTCGATGATGTAGCATGTCACTTCCGACTTGAGGCTTCCAATCTGACACCTGAGCTTGATCTTCCCCATCGGACGGGTCTGGTTGGCATTGAACCCATAGATAGTCGTCTGGGTAGGGCTCAAACGATGGGTAGGAATGCCGAGATGTTGCATGACCCGGCGAGGCATGATGCTCAACGCGGACCCTGGATCTACCTGGATGCGGTTCACCTCAGACGATCCAATATACCCTGTGAAGTACAGGGGTCGACATGCTTCCCTTTAACCTGCATATCATCTGTCGTGAAGGTGATGCAGGGGGCATTCTGGGAGGTGTGGAGGCAATCCTCTACATCTTCCTCCTTCGGCACCTGGGTCATAAAAACCTCAGCATTTGCCAGGGCTTCTTGCAGAGCTTCCCTGGTAGACTTTGATAGTCTAAGAAGTTCATACAAGGTAATGCGTGCCAGAATGTTGGCCAACTGAGCCAGGACATCAAAGCGGTAAGGTGCCGTAGATCCTTCCGCGATGCCCTTTTGAAGGGCTTGAGAAAATCGAGTCTCCTTCTGCTTCTCCACAGGTGGCTTTGTGGAGGGCCTGACTGGCTCCGCAGTTGGTTGTGGAGGAGCTATTGCCGTCTCGCCGTACTGTTTCAAGTACGCCTGTCCTGAACGGGTTCCCGCCATTGGTTGGTTGGGCTCTGCGGCCAAGACTATCGTTTCCTCCTCTGAGTCGGTCAGTGAAGGGATATCAGTCTCCGCTTCTCGGGAAGAGGCGCATACCACGTTGCAAGATGAGGCTTTTGCCTTGCCTTTGGATTTCCTGTTGGTTACAGTAGTCCATTGTTGTTCATTGACAAGGTCAGGGTGGACCCATATGATTTCTCCCTGAGGGGTGGGAACGAGTACCAAGCCTTTCTCTTGCTGCTGGTGAGAGTCTGTGTTGACTATTCTCAGTTCTCCTCTTGGAATAGGGATCACCCCCGCAGGCGTTGGGGGTTGTCTTCCGAACTGGAGAGCTGACGTCACATTAGCCGTCACCTTCTTCTGCTCTGGTCGGAGCTTTAACACCTCCGCGTCAATCAGAGCTTGAAGGACGTCCTTGAAGACGTAGCAGCTTTTGGTAGGGTGTCCCAACATTCTGTGGTATAGACAGTAGTTGGGATTGTCGGTCTTGCCGACTTCTTCGGGGCGCCTAGCTTCAGGGAGCTTCAGTCGATTGCTCTTGTTGAGTAGTTTAAAGAGTGAATCGACATGTTCCTCCTTGAAGGAATATTGCTTGTTGGCGCGAGGCTGACTTGAAGAGCCACTCGCCCTGCCTAATTGAGGTTTGGCGGGAGATTTGGTCTCCGTTGCCAAATTATCCTTCCGCTTTGTTTGGAGGGATGTGTCTGGCGCACGCCTTGTCGATCTTTCCGGCCTAGGCTTACCTTCCTCCGCTCTGACGCGGGCAACGATCTCCTCAGCCTGTTCACCTTGTTGGACTAATTGTTTCCAGGTGCGGCTTTCAGCAACTCCTATTTGAGTAAGGAGTGAGGTTTGGAGATTGTGGCGGCATGTTTCCACCAGGGTGGCCTGGGTCATACCGCTTGGACACCGGAGTGCCATGTTCCGAAATCTTTCCACGAAAGATTTGACGGACTCCCCTTTTCGCTGTTTGGTAGCCAAAAGGGTGGGCATCGTGACTTCGGAGTCATCTTCGAAGAAGCGCGTTAAGAACAGCTTCTCCAGATCGCCCCAGTTCTTGATAGAACCTTCTGGGAGCTTCATGAACCATTCAAAGGCTAACCCTTTCAGGGTGCCGATGAACAGACGCGCCAGGATAGCATCGTTGTCTACTACATTCCCGGTTTGGGATTTGAAGTAGTAGATGTGCTGGTTGGGTGACCCCTTCCCGTCGAATGCTTGGAGGGTTGGAGCCTTGAACTTAGGAGGGTATGGAACTAAGTCCCACTCAGCCGGATAGGGCCGGACCACTCCTACTTCTTGGAGGTCTTTGCGATTGGCAAGGGCCTCGAGGCGTCGCTCCAATTGACTCATTCTCTTAGTATGAGCCTTTCCCTGGTCTTGGTCGCCCTTTACTTGCGACGAGGATTTGGGCGAATCCGCAGCAGATCGTCGTGTCTCCTCAGAAGGTTCGGAAGATGAGCTTTCTCCCTCTCTCCTTTTGCCCTTTGACTTTTTAGGAGGAGATTTCCTCCTGTCTTCGAGCAGCTGTGCAATTGCCTGCTTGAGGGAGTTGATAGATTCCTGCTGAGAAAGAATCATATCCATTTGCGCCTTCTGGATCTGTTCTAAACGTCTAGCCGTCTCCTCAGGAGTGCCTGTCATGTAGGCAGAGGTCTCCTTCTCGACGGAAGAGTTCGAAGCCCTAGATTCCGCTACGGCGGAGTGAGAATCGTTCACTTCCACGCCGTGGGCTAAGGCATATAGTCAATTGGGGGAATGGCCCCCGTCCGGGTGCGAGTGTGTCGATACACCCCTTCCGTTTCAGAGTCAGACTCGGACTCATCTGAGCTGACTGCAAGTTGTTTTCCCTTACTCCTGCTTGTCATATTCGCAGTGAGCTCCAGGTACTCAACGTCAGAGAAGGTTCTCCTTCTGTGGGAGCGTCTTCTTTTAGCTGACGGGGAAATCGGGGTCAGCTGTCTGACTAAAGACTGCTGATGTACGCTTGATCTGCAACGGCACTCAGAGAGCATATGGATGAGCTGTTGGCAGCAACACGACGAAGTGGCCTAATTGGCACTTCTTTTCTTCGTCAAATAATCCCTCAAATCCATAGGAGGGGGATTGAAGAGGCTAGCCTCGCAACGTCGAAGACAGGAGGTATCCATGTGCTGTACAATATGGACGCAGACTTCAGGGACACGGTTCTCGCATCGCGGCTGTAGAACGCGCGTCTGACGTCTCTGTTGAGATGAGACGCGAGTCTCGCGTTGCTGCCTAGTGCGTCCGGGCAGAGACGTGTGAGAGAGAGTGGGTTGCTGGGCCCCACGCCTGATGGCGCGTGCTTCTTGCGTTTGACGAGACGCAGAAGCTTCGCCTTGGCGTTTGGTAAGTTGGTCTTCAGAGGACTCAACTTGAGGAGTTACACATTTGGGCCGCCAAACGCGGATTTCACGTACTGGACGTGCCGCGGGCAAAGCGCCAGATTGCATGTCGCGTTTAGCCTCAGTCGGACAAACCAACGGTTCCAACTTGAAGCTGACGCGCGCGCCTCCTCTGTCGACGCTCGGCGTTTCGGTTGCGTCGTGGAGGAGGAGAGTAACCAACGACGACCTGATGCTGGACATCAGAGAGTTTAACCACGCGGGTCTCCTGAGAGACGCTAACGCGGGTCTTCTGTGCGACGGAGTTGGTCGCAACAACAGCTGTGCTTGCGAACACGCGGGCCTTCTGGGAGGCGTTGACGCGTGTACCTTTCTTGGCACAGTCGGCAGCAGGGGAGCTCGAGAAAGCCACAGATCGGGCCTCGAGGCCATTCCCCATCGAGACCCGGCGGCAGACGCGGGTCTTTGGGCTCTTGGAGCCGGAGGAGAGAAACTCTTCGTACTTCGCCTGGTCGAACTCGACGACGAGCGATTCGACCATCTTCCCCTTACGGAGGACGTCATCCTGCGCCACGATCTATTCGTCAGTGACGAAAGTAGTCCCCAGCGGAGTCGCCATCTCTTGTATGACCCGAAAAAGGAGAAGACAAGAATTGCAGTAAAAGTTTTCCTTGAATCAAATGAAAAGGATTACAACAAAAACTGTTCCTTCCGGTTACAAGGGAGGGAGAATATTGAATCTTGAATTCCCCCTTTGTTTAAGGCTGGGTTCTTCGTGTGGCGGTGGAGAGTGAATCTTGTTCTCCGTTGACCAGATGACCGTCCTTCAGGGATCTCCTCTTCGGCCGGTAGAAAGAGTGACACAGCTCTGTCTACCAAAACTCTAAAAGAGAAGGTAGGCGAAAGCTAGCTCGTACGCAGCGAACTTGCTGAAGAGTTGATCTGCTTCTTTTCTCTCTGTGTCGCCCTCTGTCTCTCTTCGTCCGATTGATTCTCTGATCTCCTCCCTCCGTCCCTTCTTCATAGCAAACAGGGCTATTTATAGAGGTACCAGGGGTGAACGTGCCCCCTAAAAACGCTCCACAATGAGGGCCAACTTCCCCGCTACATGGGCGGTAACTAACCCACGTGCCTGCTAAAGACACGCCACGATGGGGGCTGATTTCCCTTACGTGTAGGCAGTGATTGGTCCCTTAACCAAGGCGGTTATAACTGAGACGCGGGTTTTAGACCTTTGCGTCTTGAGGTTGAGACGCGGGTGTCAGGCCGACGCGCCTTGATGCTGAGACGCGGGTGTCGAGCCAACGCGCCTTGATGCTGAGACGCGGGTGTCGAGCCAACGCGCCTTGATGCTGAGACGCGGTGTCGAGCCAACGCGCCTTGATGCTGAGACGCGGGTGATAGTCAACGCGCCTTGATGCTGAGACGCGGGTGATAGTCCCTAGCGTCTAGAGCTTGAAACTTTGCTTTTCAATGGCTTGTCCTCCAGTAACTTTTGGACAGCCTACAGTATGTTTGCTTTCAATTCTAATAGTATCAATTTCGATTGGTATTAACACTTTTCATACATATATATTTTGTTTATGCTAAGGCTTGAGCTTCAACTTTATTTCAATTGATTTAGATTTCAATTGGTAACTTATTTCGAGCCTATGCATGTGTTTAGTTTGTATTTCATAAAAGGGAGAAAATTCGATTTTCATATTTCAATTGGTATTTGTATTTCCACTCCCTTACTTTATGATAGAAAATAATAATCTCAATTGATATCATATGTTTAAAATGAACAATTATTTCAATTGGTATCAAGATATTGTTTTCATTTTTTAAATTGATATCAAGAGGCACTTCATTGTCATATTTTTTAATTGGTATCATTTAATGTCACCCCTTATTGACCTTGTTTTTGTTTTAGACAAAAAGGGGGAGAACATTATTGTTTCATTGTTTTGGTTTTTACCCTTTTGTTGATTCTTGTTTCAAACAAAATAAAAAAAAGAAAAAATTATTGTTTTAGTTTTTACCCCTTTGTTGATGATTGACAAAAAGGGGGAGAAAGATTTTGAGTTTTATATATGCATATGTATGTTTGCATATATTAAGTTTAATTTAGTTTAATTTTAATTGGTACTAGAGCATATTTTGTTTTTGAACATTTCATTGGTATCTAGAGCCTTTTATTGTTTATGCATGATTATGCATTGTCATCCATTGCATATTTATTGTTTATTTGTTTATGCATGAGTTAAGGGGGAGCTTCTTTGAAGCTTAACTTTAATCCATGCATATATAACTCCATGAGTTTTGTCATCATCAAAAAGGGGGAGATTGTTGGCCCAAAGGCCTTCCTCTCTAGTTTTGATGATGATTAACTCATGTAGTTATGTTTACTAATAATCTTGTGATTTTAGTTTCAGATCATGTAACAAGATATTAGTTGGTGATTGCTTCAAAAAGAGGAGTTTGGAAGCCTTCACTTGGTGATTCCCGTGCCCGAGCATCAAGTTCATTCCTTTGCACTCGTGGATCACGTTTGGGATCGAGTCGGCTTGAAGATGGAAGATCTTCAAGAAGACTTATGTATCCTAGTTTTAGTTTAGTGTGTTTAGATCCATGTGTAAAGATAAGAATAGTTGATATGCTCAAGTGCACAACACACACAAGTTTTATGTTTTGGAATTGGTTTTCATGAATAGTTTGATCAAAACAAGTTTATATGTATAGTAGATATATTCTTTCTATACATGCATGCTTAAACTTCTTAAACAAACTTATTTTGACTTTCCTATTCATGTATTGAAAAATCCAAAGTTTGATAAAATACAAGATTTGGTTTTTGGTAAAAATGATAAGACACAAAAATGGTTTCATATGCTTGATATTTGAGTTGAAATGTTTCTCACAAGTTTATATATCAATGCAAAATGATAAAACTATTTTTGGGTATTTTTACAAAGACCTAAAAGATTTTTAGAAATATTTTAAACATGTGTTTCTGACCCAGAACTGTGGCTGACAGGCCAGGTCGGTCGACGTTGCGGTCGACCGACGTGCACAGCATTGTGCACGTCTGGCAGACACTGGGCCGGCCGACCGGGCGGTCGACCGGACCAGAGAGCTTTGCTCTCTGTATCTGGGCGGTCGACCGTGCGGTCGACCGGATGCCCCAACGGTCATATTATGACCGTTGGCGGTCGACCGGGCGGTCGACCGTCAGCCTGTCAGGCTGCCAAATCAGCCTAACGGCTAGTTTTTCTGTTTGGGCTATAAATACCCCATCTCTTTGGGGATTTCAACAAGACTTTTGACAAGAAAAATTCCAGAGTTTCTCTAGTGTTTAAAACAAGTTTTCAAAAGTGTTTTTGGCTTTTAACTTCCAAATCGGTTTTGTGTTTTAGGGTTTGGGGAAAATCAAAGAAAATAGAAATTTGGGAGATTTGTTTTGTTCTTCAATTCTATCATTTACATAGAGTTTTTCCCAAGTGTTTTTCTTTGAGTTCTTGTTTTCCAAACACCTAGTTTTCCACACTTGAGCTATATCTTCTATCCTAATCTATTAGGATCTTGTTTTGTGGAAAAGAGAGATTGTTTGTGGATGAAAGAAACCACAAGTTGTAAACCCTCCTTGTTTTGTTGTATCCCTCTTTGGTAGAGGTTGATCGGAGTGGTATTGGTTTGTATCCCACTTCGGTAGAGGTGATTGAGTTTGTTTGTTGGCTACAGGCCTTATCCCTCTTCGATAGAGGTGGATTGTGGTTGTATTACCTCGGTGGTATTGTAAGGTTGAGAGAGGAGTTCGGTACTCCTAGCGGACTGGAAATCCTTCTCGGTGAAGGCGGGGAGTAGAGCTAGGGGCTCGAACCTCGAAACATATCTTTGTGTTTGCGTTTGATCGATTGTCTCTCAACCCTATCTCTCTTTATATTGTGCAAAGTATCATTCATTCATTCATATCTTGTAGCTTGCATTTGTGCCTTGCATTATTTCATATTGTTCATCTTTATATGCTTGGCTTGTTTGTGAGTGTGCCTCACTTGTACTTAACCACAAGAGTTTCATATAGCACCTCAATCCATATCTAGGGGAATCAAGAGGAGTTAGTCCAGAGCCCTTCACGGGGAATTCAGCTACACTTGTGTGTTGTATTAAGTGTGTTGCAAATTAGTTTTAAGCTTCCGCATTTAGCGCATTTTGTTTCTAGATTAGCATATCACCTATTCACCTCCCCTCTAGGTGATTTCAGGTCGACCGATCCGGTCGACCGACTCTGGGTCCGGTCGACCGGCCCGGTCGACCTCCAGAGCCTGGCAGGGCAAATTCAGAACTTTAAAACTGGGTTTTTATAATCCTATTAAATCCCATAAAATCTCTAAAAATCCACAAAAATAAGTTCTTATATTCTCTTTGAAATACAAACTTGTTTGAGTAAAAATCAAACCAAGTTACAAACATTTTGAACTCTTTTTATGTTATAGAAATTTTACCGAAAACCAAATTCCGTATTTTCTAAAACTAGGATTTTTGAAATGGAAAATCGTTTTGTCCAAAACTCATCCAAATACAAAAACATGATATAGAAACAACATTTAAGTATGTAGTATATGGATAGAATCCAATATACATGAAACATTTATATATCACAGTTTTTGACTATAAATCCAAAAATAAGTTTTGTTAAAATACCAAAACTCCAAACTCATAAAATAGACTATCAAACTAAGTTTGTTTAAATAGTTGAAGCATAGATGTATATATAGAACAAATCTAATATACATTAAACCATGTAAACTTATTGATTCTATCTATTCATGAAAACCAAGATCGGTTAAACCGAAAACCGAAAACAAAATATGAAACTTAAACAAGTGTGTGTGTGTTGTGAACTTGAGCATACCACGCTATCTAATCTTTAACAATGGATCTAAACAATAAACTAAACACTGTACTGAAGTCTTCTTGTAGAGCTCCGTCTCCAAGTCGACTCGATCCAAACGTGATCCACGAGCTTGACTCCAACGAGTGCTAGATATGAACTTTGATGCTCGGGCTCTTGAATCACCATGTGAAAGAGCATTAGTTAGAGATTTCACATACTAATATCTTGGTAAAATATCTGAAACTAAATATCACAAGATTATTAGTAAATTATAACTACATGAGTTAATCATCATCAAAACTAGAGTGGAAGGCCTTTGGGCCAACACGGCTGACAGGAAACCGCCGCGAATCGTTACAACAGTTTGTGCGGTTTCTGTCTGGAACGATCCGTTGCAACAGTTCAGACCGAACCGTTGCAACCGTTTGACCTCCAAAGTACGTTTATACCCTTCCCGGAGCGCTATAAATAGCGCTCCTTTCTTCCATTTTAAAACACACAGACAGAACACAGAAAACAGAGAAGAAAACTCGCATCCCTCTCTCTTCTTCTGCAACTCGGATTTCGAATTGGAAGTGAAGAAGAAGCAACTTGTATTCTGAAGATTCGTTCTGAAAGAAGGCTCAGAAAATTCAACAGATTCTTTAATAGAATTGTTATTTGAATCTGTGACTTCTAAAGAAGAATATTCTTCTATCTCTCTCCTTTCTCTACAGTGGGTGTTCCTCCAAAGTGAATACAAATATTCTCCCTGAGATTTGTCTTGGTCCTGCTGCTTTGATAATGCTGTGAAGGTACTGATTAACTACGGTTCGACCGTACGATGATTTGATAGTGCTATCCAAATACCGTCAAGGAGTGTTATATCTTGAGAGACCAGCGTCCAGTAACCCGTTAGAACCGTAGCGGAGGACGTAATTGTCTTAAGGAGATTCCCTATAAGCGTACCTCACTCCAAGTACTGTATAAGTGAATTAATTTTCTTTATACAGGGTTATACTGATATACAGTATATTGACACTGACTTGTACCGGTCTAATTGGTGTTTAACTAAGGAAGGTAATTGAAAGGTGGTTCTGTAATTAAGAAACGTTCTATTGAACGGAAAACCTCCTACTTGATATCACCGACCTGGCCAATTAGATCGGTAATATTAATTAGTTATCAGATTGATTCATAGAACTAACAAAGAAAACTTGAATTCAACTCGAACTGGAATCAGAACCGCCTGTCTAATTAACTACTCTGACAGATAGTCGACTACACTGCCCATTAGTTGACTGATCTGATTTATCAGTCGACTAATCTGAAATCCTTACTCTCTATTACGACCTAGTCGACTAAGCTGCACATCATTAGTCGACTAGCTGTATGATAAGTCGACTAGTCTGTTGTGACTTATCCTGTGCACAATATTGTGCATGTCTATGCATGTTCGTTGTCGATCTCTGAAGTTTGTAATTCTTTCACGTTAACCTGATTTATTCTCTAATGAGTTTGAGGTACCAAAATACTAACAAAAAGTGCCTCTGAATTTTTGCAAAGTGAAATATTAAATGGAATAATTTTAGTGGATTACAACCGAACTTAATGAAGGGTCTGTTTGGTTGTCGTAACTGGCCGTAATTCGTAGTTGTAATTGGTAAACTCTTTTACAATTGTAAATGAGTTACGTGTAAGTAAATTTATGGTGTTTGATTGGTAATATAAAATTGTAAAGTGGAAAGTGTATTGTACTTTACGGTGTTTGGTTGTCGTAATGTATAAGTCGTAAGTGAAAAAATTGATCACAAAATTAACTATTTGGTGATTTAAAAGTTTTAATACTGCAAATAAATATAAAAAAGTTAAATTTTAAAAAATTTTAATATTAACATAAAAAAATATTACAAATTTGTATGGCCACAATTAACTGTAACTGGGCTGTAAGTGAGTGGTAACTGGGTTGCAAGTGAGTGTTAGTTGAGTTACGTAAGTCTTTTACGAATTACGGTCCAAACAAACGCCGTAGTTATAACTGGATAATAAGTCATTTACGAATTATGGAGTTTTACGCGAAACAAACGGACCCGAAATAATACACATATCTAACCTTTCGTGTATTACTCGCAATTTTTTTTCTAAGACAAGGTCCCACATTTCGCTCTCTCTTGTGTCTATGAATCCAAAACATATATCAGATGATTTCTAGAAGGCCATCCTCTCGTGAACAACTTTTGAAGGCTTGGAGACATTCTTTCGTACGTGTACGCTTAATCAATATCTGATATTGTTAGAAAACTGAGGAATGACCTGCTCTTCTGTGGAGCACTATATTAGCTACAGGTGCTCGTCGGAAACCCACCGTCAGGTGTTGCACTTTTAATTAATTTTGATATGGCAAGGTGCTCTGATGGAAGGAGGTGAGATTTGTCATCCGCAATCATTTTGGATATCCAATAATTTTAGAATATAAGATTATTCCAATAGGGGTTAATCAACCAATTGAAAATCCTCACATTTTAGTAAGGATTGCTTGATCTTAAGAGCCACTACTTTGGACACCTTATTAACTCTTGTCACTCGGCAACTACTGAAGTCTCAGGAGAAAAAGGAGTGAGATTGAATCATAAAAATGTTTTGTTTCTGTTTCTGAAACATTAGACCGTAAACCTTCAAACATTATGATGGGAAGTCTTTTGGTGAGGGGAGGGGGGGAGAGAGAGAGAGAGAGAGAGAGAGAGAGAGTATTGCCTTTCTTACTGCTCTTATTCTCAAATCAAACAGTCCCATTCAAAATAGGACAATTTTTTGGATAATTTTTTTTTGAATTTATTTTCAAAAACAGAGGCCTCTCAAATTTATCTTAAAAAACTGACCTCTAACCGGTCATCTCGACGCCACGTAGGCGCTGGGCCGTTTTGTTCTGCCAGCGTGGCAGGCTCCAGGCACTGATGAGTTGCAATTTTGGTCTGGGGTTGTAACCCATGACTAAGCATTGTAAACTCTAATTTGGACGACATGCCAGAACTAATTAACTTATCCTCAAAATTTCTTCATTAAGACACAATTTTTGCCAGTTCAGTAATCGTAATCATCAGTTCTCTATATTTTCTCACACAATTAGTTTATGAGGGCATCTATGCATATAGTATCAATGCATTCAAATTCTATGCACAAACGGTTCTTTTTTCTCTCTCAATTCCATCAACTCACTTGTGTCACGTTCTTCTCTCTCTCTCTCTCTCTCTCTCTCTCTCTCTTCACGACTTCATGTTTAGAGTAACTAGCATTGATGGATAATATTTGGATGATGAAGTGATGACATAGCTGTTAAGCTTGGTCCGAGATTGTCAACCTCAGATCAAGAGTAAACTCAAATATTAATACTTTTATTCTTGGTTTAGGGTTGTCAACTCCGAACCCTGTTTAAAACACAAAAATCAGAATGTCTTTTGTCGGGTTGTTAACCTCGGATCAAAAGCCGGTTGCACCTAGAATCTGCCACGCTGGCGGGACGAAAAGACCCAGTTCCTACATGGCACCGAGCTGGGCAGGTCAGAGTTCGATTTTTAAAAATAATTTGAGAGAGATATATCTTTGCAATTAAATTTGATCATTCTATTCCAAAGCGACCAAAAGAATTCAGTGGTTCCGGAAAATGGATTTCCCCGGCGATGGCGATTCCGACGCCCCGTCCCCGAGCTCCTCGACTTCTGCAGCCGATCCCAAACCCTAATCGCCCAGCTTCTCCTCCTCTCCGGTCGCCTCCCGCCCCAATTCCGCCACCCCAGATTCGAGCCCGTCCTCTTCGATCTCAGGTCCCAATCCCCACATTCAAACTCTAATTTCTCGTGACTTTCCAATTTTGATGTTTCGTTTTAGAGTTTGATATTTGTTTTTTCTTAGGTACTTCGATTCTCCCAGCGAGTTCGACGCGAGTATCGAAGGGAATGCGGAGCTGGAAGCGATCGAAGACGAGCTCCGTGAATCTTGCTCGGATTATATGAGGAGTTCTTTGTTTTTGTAAATGCTGTTGCTGTTTACTACTTGGAGCTTCGCCAATACCTCAACGATCTCAAGGTATTATTTAGAGTTTTTAAAAAAAATTTGCAATTTTTAGTATGCATGCTAAACAGTATAATGATGTGAAGGAATCGGACTAAAAAAACCATTTGTCGTTAAATATAAATATTAGCTTCTCAGAGTTTAATGAACCAGTAGAATTGTCATAGGGACTAATAATCAATGAATATTTTTATAGCCTCTTTATTTTTAAACAGTTTTTATATATTTTCTCAATTTTGTGACTGTTAGCGTCAATTGGCTAGATTCTTTCTGATCGACTCTCATTAGGAGGGTTGTTCCTTAGTTGCATGGGCAAAAAAGTTAGGGTTACGAGCTACCCATGGGCCACACCCTTTTGAGGTTTTGGTGACAAGGCTCTCTCGTCTCCATAGTTGCCTCCAATAGAAATTTTGCACTAGCTCAAGTATGGTTTGGCATTATCTTGGTAGCTAGTCCAGGCATTTTTTCCCTTCTTGTACACACTGCACTTGTATTTTGAGATAAAATGGTGGGAGGACTCCCCACACTTCATTAAAAAGAGTTTTTAAAAAAAGAGCTACAATGAGACAGAAAAGAAAGAAAGGAAAAGTACAAGTAAACGAACAAAAGACGCAAAAGGAATAGAATCTCTAGACGTTGGTCTGCATCAACTAACAAACATCTATCCGAGGGAGCATCATAGAATCATCACTCCTCCTCGTCCCCAAAGAGGTCTCCTCGCCTGGGTCATAAGTGTTGGGTACCCCTTGCTGTCCTACTTGCTGTGTCGCGCAACAAGTCCTCGGTAATAACTGCTGCCCTACCTTGGTGGTTCAAAGGAGGTAGGCCTCTGCAAAATGAAAAATCAACCTAGATATGAAAATCCATCTATGCAACAAATCAGGACTTGTTAGAAAAAAAATTCTAGCATCCCTCTGTTCATAGGTCCCAACACATAAGTGTGACTAACATATCCCAGAGCAATCTATCCCTCCCCGCGACTCTCCCTTTTGCTTCCCTTCGTCCATAAGGAGATAGATGGTGCACGAGTGCTAACTTTAAATGTCTTCTTGGTAGATGAGCATATTGAAAGTGCAAATGGGCAATGTAGCAGTAGGTGATCCATTAACTCCTGCAACACAGGGCACAAAATGCAGCCAACCGGTCCTTGCTACTTACCGCCTGGCTAAGCTATCTCTCGTAAAAATTGCATTCTTGGTTGTAAGCCAAGTGAAGGCCAAACCTTGAGGGGAGCTCTCGCTCTCCAAATGCATTTCTCCCCCCGCTACGCCCCACATGCGAGTCCACACTCCCGTCATTAAGAAACCTGTAGGACTTGAATGTGAGCTCATTATTAGGGCACTTGGGCCAGGAGGGGCAATCTTGATGCGGTCGCCCAAGAAAAGAATTCAAGACTTGGGCTTGTCTAAGTTATCTCTTATAAAAATTGTGTTCTTTGCTGTTAACCAAGTGAAGGCCCGAACCTTGAGGGGAGCTCTTGCTCTCCAAATGCATTTAGGGCGTGTTTGGTCTGGGTGGAAGTGAGAAAACTCATCTCCCACTTCCTGTGTTTGTTTGGAACCGGAAAAAGAAAATGAGGAAACCCCTTTTCCTTTTTTCCTTTTACACCTCCCTTTTACACTACTTTTTTTTCACTTGCAGGGTGCTATAGTTAATTTTATGGTCATGTAAATCTCACTTGTAATAAGTTGTAGCTCAAAATAGTTAATTTTGTGCTCATGTAAATCCCACTTGCAGTCTAACTAGAGTAGAAAAAACTTCATAGTTAATATTTATTTTAATATTATTTTACGGCCAATTTTTGGTCAACTTTTTCACTTCCACTTCCATATTATTAACCAAACATCGGAAAACACATTATACTTTTTCACTTTTACTTTCACATTACAACCAAACATCAGAAAACTTACTCGCATAAATCCCAATTTCCTACATTTTTCGCACCATTTCCCACTTACACCTTTTCCTCCCACTTGCAGCAAACCAAACAGGCTCTTAGCTTAAGCCCCCTGCTACGAGTCCACACCCCTGTCGGAAAGAAACATGTAGGACTTGAAGGTTGAACTCATTATTAGGGCACTTGGGTCAGGAGGGGCAATCCTGATGCGTCACTTCGGAGAAAAGGAATTCAAGACTTGCAACAAATCAAGTCTTTGCACGCACAAAGCCGTAGGGAGGACACCTCTGAAGTTAAGATTCCATCTCGACCTGCCCCCATTGTTCGGATACCAACTGTCTTTGTTCTTCGCATGGGAGAAAAGGAGGGGAATCAATACTTGAGAGAAGTTGCTCTGCACTAGGAATCATGCCAAAAGCTAACATCCTTTCCATTCCCTATGTTAAAGGAAATGACCGACAATAAAAGTTTATTAACTGCAAGGAAGCCCTTTCGGAAGTCGGTCATTTGTTAGATATACTCGAAGGACAATTGATGTGCCTGTATGTATGTGTCCTTGAGAACAATTGCCCATAATCCAAAGATTTCAACATTCTCCACCACTAGTAACTTAAGAGTGCCCTGCCCTATTCATGTTGCAGAGAGTGAGAACACCAAGTCCACATTTTGAGATATTTCTAATATCCCAGATATAGCTTTATTAGAAAAATTAGAAATAACACTATAGTGAACTTCTTCATTTGGATTAAGAATAGGGTAAGGATCTGTTATTAGAAGTAGAAAGTTGGGTTGAGGATTTCTACTTAAAGAGGACCTCTACATCACAAGAGATTCTTCGTCGATTTTCTTATAGAGAAGAAAAAAAGAAGCAGGAACTAAGAGAAGAAGATATGAAGGAGAAGAATAGTAGAAGAAATAAAGGTGAAGATGATGACGCGGCAGGAGGTGATACTGTAGCGGTCTTGTAGTAATACTGTAGTATTAGAAGTCAAAGAAGAAGATTAGAAGAAAGGGCTAGAAAAGAAGATTAGCCCATTAGGTTTAGTAATTAAGATAAGGAGAAAAATAGATTAAAATTACTCAAGAACAAGGATCAAGACAATGATACCATGTTAAACAATAAAGAACTACACCCTTATTTATACTAAAATGAATTACAAGAAACAATTAAGAGATGAAGGCAATGCCCAAATTGGTTTAATATAGAAAGTCCAGAATATAGAAAGTCCTGAACAAGAGTCTTAATCATAATAGTATTTCTAAACTACGAAAAGTTCTAAATAACCAAAAGTCGTCTGATCTAATATTGCTATATTCCTTAAGAGATTCAAACTTGACTTGCAAAATTCTCTCGTGTAATTGGCCCCAAAGAAGTTCCCATAGGTTCCCGAAAGTAATTAGGCATTTGCTTCTTGGCTTTCGGAAAGCTTCTAATTTTTGATCCCTCCTTCAAAGCAAACTGCCAAGCTCTATTCAAAAGTGACATGGCTGAACATCTTTAGAAGCGACATTTGCAAGGTGACATCTCATCTGATGAGCTATACCACCCGCAAATTCGTCATGATAAAACTTACATCTTACTTTTCCTTCTAATTTAGTGATACGCTGCCTAGTGGCTCTTTTTCTCTTGACATCATGGTTCAAAGTCGCGGTCTCAGCTGAAGACTCGGAGGGCACCGTTCCACATAGGTCTCGGCGTCGCGGAACGGACTCGGGCGATACGCGCAAAGCACTACAAAAAGAGTTCAAAAAATTCTGAAAAAATCATGACAAATCTTAAAAAAATGTAGACATCAAAACTCATGTATAACATGTCCAAAACAAATTTGTTTTGATGGGTAATTGGTGTGTAACACCCCGTTCCCGGAATATGTATCATATGTCCAAAATCACGACTCGGATTTGGCTTGTTTCAATTTTAAATATTATTTTTTAATATTTTAGATTTTTCACAATTTTTTGAATTTTTTCTGATTTAGTTTGCAAATTTTCTAAAATCGATGACGACCGGTATCGACGATCGGTTTCAAGATTTTAATTTACAAGCGGGATTGAATTTCTTGAATCTGACTTCACATTATTCCTTAGAATGATATTTTCTACTTTTGAGGATTTTTGAAGATTTTTCTGAATTAGTTTAAATTTGCGGAATATGCTATTATTTTATTATTTTTCCACTCTCTTTCTTTGTCCTTTTTCTTTTTTCTTTCTTTTTTTCCTGGGCTGAGCCCACTGCTCCCCTCCCTTAAAATATCTCTCTCCCTCTCGCCTCCCTCATTCCCTCATCTCTCTCTCTCACATTTTCCTCTCTCCTCTTCACACTCTCTCCCCTCTCCTGATCTCTCTCTGTCTCTTTCCCCTTCCCTCTCCCGCCTCTCTCCCCCTCTTTCTGTCTCTCCCTCTCCCTCCTCTCTCTCTCCCCCCTCCCTCTCCCGTTCTCTCTCGCTCAAATCGAGATCAGAGAGAGATCGAGAGAGGGAGGGGGAGAGAGAGAGGCGGGAGAGGGAGAGACAGAGAGAGGGAGGGAAAGAGAGGCGAGAGAGGGAGGAGCAGGCAACGAGCAGGAGGCGACGACGAGGGCGGGACGACAGCAAGGGAGACGACGGCGGGCAGCGAGGACCTGGTAAGTTTTTTTTTAACAAATTCATCACGAGTTTTGACTCGGGAAAAAATCCGAGTCGACTCGGCCAATTTGGCCGAGTCAACCGATTCCATAGTTGACTCGGCCGATATGGTCGGTCGACTCGGATTTGTTCCCGAGTCGCGAAAAAGGGTGAAAAATGTTGGATCAGGGAACGTTCTCGTATTGGTCGCCGTCGTTCCGGTTCCGACTCGGTCGATACTTTGATCCATGTTCAAGCATTTTCCTTCTCCATTAGCACTACCAGTAAGATTATAAGCCTAAAAGTTCGGGATGATCTATCTAGGGATATATGAACATTAAGTGTTTGAATGGACCGAATGAACTCTGAAGGACAAACCATTCCTACAGCTATTACCAGTAAGGCTATAATCTTTTTGTAGTCACCATTGTCGATAAATATTGCAATTATTCTTACTGGCGATATTTAACTCAATTTTAGTGTTACTATTACATCTCAATTTAAAAGTTTTATCCAAAATTTATAGTGCAAAGCTGATATTATAAGCATTATTTTGTCATTAGAAAATTTGTTTTGTCAATACCAAACTTCATGTACATTAAATAATAAATTTTCCCAATGTGTTTTTCAATGTTTTATTTACTAGCATCTAGAATTTCATGAAATTACTTTAAGACTTTTAGTTCTTAAATAACTGCCAACACCTTTTATCTAATTCACATTCATATCATAGATTTGGAGAATAAATAATGGTAGCATGAAGATTTAGTTAAAATTAAATCTTTATAAATAGTTCGAGTATCTTCCTTAAGCTAAAAGCACATACTAAGAACAATAAGAAAAGTTGACAAACATTCACCAAGAGACGAACTATGAAGTAATTGAAATTTCTGTAAATTTTCAACCCCCCCCCAAAAAAACAAAAAAAAAAAAGAAAAAAAAAGAAAGAAAAACAACCCAAATTTTGTGGTAGGAGGATAGCTTATTGGGGATAGTGACTTTTTCAATAGTCATAGATGGGTATGCCCTGTGAAAAAGAGTAAGAAGAGTTGCATCACAGACATAGGAAGAGGGCGAGGAAGATATAGGGTGGATAAATACGGGCCAAGCGGTTTAGAAGTGTAGATGAGATGCCAAAAGCACAGGGAAAAAGTTACGGTACCTAGACTTTAGTTAGAAGATTTTTCCTGTCAGCTAATTAAATTTTTAACACGGAAAACTATAGACTGAAATTACTAATTGACATAAAACAAATGAAAGTTTTGTGATGCATGTCTGCAGGAAAATGTCATGGGAAACAATCCATATCCACCAGCCACCAAAAGTTCTAGATGAGGGCAATCAAACAAAATTTGTGAAAGTGTGTCGTACAATTTGCTAAATTAAATTAATTGGTTAATAATGCTCACATTGGGGATTGCATCATTTTGGTGTATTCAGAATCTGGGAAAAATTGACTACTTTAAGCATGTTTGATTTTAAATAGCATGCTTAGGTTTAACAAGTTATCTTTACTTTTTATGTGGCCCATGCTTTGTGGTGTTAAACAATACTTAGGAAGAAATTTAAATGAGTGAAAGAACTAGAAAATGTTCGTTAAAATGCTATGTAGCACGGACACAAACACGGGTGTCGGACATGACACGGACATGGGACATGGCAAAATCCAAAAAAAGGATATAAGGACACGGCAAGAAATATTTTTTATTATTATATATCGATAAATTTCCTCCCATTTTCTTAATTTTTTGATTTTCTCTCATACCTCCAAAAAGGTGCATTGTCTTCAACTTTTCGACAATACTTTTCAAAGTAGACATTTCTACACAACTCCACCTATGTGAGTAGAATAATAAATAATTAACTTGTCAAAAATAATTAAACATGAATAATTAGTTTTATTAAAGGTAAGATGAAAAACAAAATAAAATCTAAACAATTTACATATAAATCTTCTATAAAGTAACAAATAAAACAAAACAATAATCTAACTAATACCTCAACTAGTTCGTGATGTGTGTAAATTCTACTAATATATTTGCTTATGTTAGAACGATAACTTTTTATATTTATTTAAGCGATATGTGACTTTTAGATATCTAATACATGATCTTTAAATTTTATTTAATGCCGACACGGCGCTGGACACGGTGTTGACACGTGATTTTATGGTTGTTTAAAATTTGACAGGCATCGGAGTGTCTGATACTTGTCGGGCAAGTTTCTTGCAAGTGTCGGTGTCCGACACGTATCCAACACAGACACGACACTCACTTTGAAGTGTTCGTGCTTCATAATTAATATGACAGTTTGGTAAGACAGCCCAATAGTTGGGGAGTCACAGATTTTGTAGTTTATTTTAAATATTTTTGAATAATTCACAAACTAAGCATAAATGGAATAAGTTTACATTTTAAATCACACTATGGTTTAATTTGTTCAATTCACGGATAAATCGTTAGTAAAGTAAACCCTCAACCAAAGCCTTTATGTTTTTATCAGGTTGCATTGCGACCGAGAAAAGGAAACCAACAAAAGCGGAGTAAAGTTTTTTGAGAAGGAATGAGTCTCGAATCCAGATTCCCGAGTCTCTCTAGAAGCTACATCCTTTGGCGGTCGCAACGTCCCCTGTGTCCACTTCTAAGTAATGGTGATCTCAAACTCCAAAAAACAAAAAATCCTAAGTGAAAATATTAATTCCATGTAGTTTTTTATTCTTTTGTTGTCTTTGTTTTTTCGTTGGGTTTATGGTAATTTCTGAAAACATTAAAACCCTAAAAGAGAAACGCTGAAAATGGAACCCCAAATTGAACCCTTTTAAGATTCAATTATTTTGATTTTTGAACTACAGACTAAAATTGAGTAATTGTTATGCATCGATGGGGAATATAATTTTTTATGTTTAAATAAGTAATAATTTGATTTCTTTTATTAAGATTGTTGTTGGGGCGCATGGATTATGATGTTTTTCTTAAACTAATTAGTATGACATTCTTATATATATTAGTAAACTAAAGAATTCTTCTCCCATGAACTTTCATATTTTAGTTTCGAATGGGATGTCAACTGTAGGATAAATGGTTTATCTGGAAATGAGGTTCACATTGAAGAACATGACAAGGAAAAGAGAATCAAGGCAAGGAATGGATATGTGGTGATTGTTCTTAAACTAGGTTCTCCCTGGGATTGCCCAAAGTTTGCACACCCCCCCCCCCCCCCCCCCCCCCCCCCCCCAACAAAAAAAAAAAAAAAAAAAAAAAGATTATGTTGTTATTTAAGACTCTGTCATTATATAGTCCTTGGGTTTGGGCTATGACTTTCACATATACAACTTGGATGCTGTAAAAACCATGAAGGAAACTATTTGAAATCCTGTCCAATACTGAATCGCTTAATCCAAGGAGGGAATATAGAAAGCAGGAAAAATGGTGCAATATCAGACTGATAAAATTGTCATGCCTTATAAACCTAACCATTTAATGTATCCAATATCTAAAACATCTTTTGATATCATATGCACATTGTGTTAACTTCATGTTTAATATGCATCAAATGCTGGTCTTGCTACCATTTTGATTTTTTTAACCTCTGAAGAGTTGACATTTGTTATAATTTTTTTTCCTTGGCTTTCTCACCCTTTCCCCTCCTAGGATCTATCTGATGCATATGAATTTATTGTACAGGAAGGTGTTTATGTGCAGTTTACACTTGATAGAACATTGGAAAATGAATGTAGCCTGCAACTGCTGATAGAATCGATGACGTTCTTTGGATTTCTGTTACTTCTAATGGAGCACCTCATGAGCGGCTTCATCCGGGAGAAGCTTCTCGTGGCTCACATACGCCATGATTGCTGTTTTGAAACTCCAAATCTTGATATTGTATTCTTGCTTTGTCGTGCACACTTGCCGGTTGCTGGCTCATTGCGTTATGCCACTTCACTATCTTTCAGCTCTGCTATGATTTCCATACAAAAGGCTGAGGATCTTTTCGGAAGATTTCCGTTTCCGAAACTTGTGGTGGATGGTGTTATATCTCGTCTGCGGAATGGTGACATTTACAAACAAACTCGTTACTATCCTGATCCCCAACACCACACTGTGGCATTATCATTACAGGCTGGGAGATTATATGTGATGCTATTTTATTCTCCAGAGTTCCTTCATAATGGTTTTGTTATGCGAGAGATTGTTGATCGGTTCTTCAAGGACTGTTGGGTTGTTCCCATATTTTTGTACTTCACTGTAGATCTGTTTGTGTCGTGGGATGCGTATAAAGAAGCAAAGGCATCATTATCCTCTTGTCTTTCGTCAACATTTGTACGAGATCGCAGCCAACTTTACTGCAGTAAGGTTAGTACGAACTCGGACACATTTAGCGATTGATATTGTCAAGTTTTATTTTATTCTAATCTCTAATGGAGAATTGCTGGCATCAGTATGTTTCCTTCTTCAGATGATTTTCTTATTTTATCAAAACTGCTTTATACCTGATAACTTCCGCTAAAGCATAGAATTTTTTTTACACATCCTCTTATTGATGCATTGGTCCACATTGATATTCAAATAAATGAGCAGGGGGCCTGCTGGTTTGTTTTGTTATTAAAACTGTTTTCTCCACTATTCAAATTATAGACCTACTGTTTCCATTTCTGCGATGTTTAGAATACCCCAAAACAAAATCTAGTGCTTTATTGGTGCCAATTTGTTTAGGGCTTCCAAAATGATCGATGTAAATGACAGTTTACTTGTCATGATCTCGACCCATGACAGGCAATCATCCCAAATGCGTGTAATTGATCACCAATTGCTTAGTCCATATTCAGTTTTTCGGGTATCTATACGTGAGAAATATTCAGCCATTATGGGACAGTTGGGACTTGTGAGGGAGTTGATGCGGGAAATAGTCAGAGAGTTTGACACAGTTGTTTTGGAAAGATGGAGAGGTGAGTATGCAGTTTCGTTCATCTTCTTAATTGCTTCAGTAGATTCCTAGTCAGTTTAGGATTTTTGATACTTCTTTATTTAGTTTTGAAGATTTATTAGGAAGATTTAACATATTCCTAATTAGATACTTGTTCTATATTTTTTTATGCTTCTCTCCATTTGTTTACGTGAATTCTTATGCTATTGCATGTTGTGATCTTTTCTTGTTACAAATCTTTTAAACCACCTTAACTTTTGAACTTGGCTTCTGCTTGATGGATTCCATGGGGCATGCCATCTCATTAGATTGCTTTACTTGAAAGGTATCATGGTGAACATATAATAGGCTTGACATTTATTTTGATCAATTCTATTGAAAAATAAGTATCTTTATTCAAAACTAGGGAAATAATAATAACATGAGATATAATAGCTCTCCAAACTTGTTGACTCTCATACATATTTATACATTAGAAACTTCAAATTCTAATCCTAGCTCCATCTATGACTTCTTAACACTCTATCTGAAGCATCAGGCTTACTTAAAATTAAATTTTTTCTTCTAACATCGATCATTCTAAAGACTTGTGAAGAAAAATGCTGATTGAATGGGTCTGCAGACCCAGGATTTTGATTGGTTGAGGGGGATAAAGAGGGGAAACCTTCTCCTTTCTTCTCTCCCCTATTAATCCTTGGCCGACAGTCACATTCCCAATGTCTGTAGATTCTCAGGTCTGAGTATGGCGACTACTCTGTAAAGGATATTCCTATCTTCATTCTCTTGCAGTGAAATTGGTGGTGATACACACACTCACGCAGATTGACTTTGTACTGATGTGCAGCCATTGTTAGGAAATATGAGTTGTAAGTATGAAGGTATGCTGATTAGTTGAAAAGTACCCTAGCAATTACACAAAGAAATAAAACATATAAACTGGTATTGCAAGTGGCAGTCATGTTTGTCCATGCCATTATTCAGTCACAGGTCAGAATGACAGATGCAAATGTTCTGCAGTGGGGCCTCAAGCATTTTTGGTGACTGCAAGAAGGCTGTTAATGAAAAGCATGCTAATTGGGAAAGCACATACAGCTGACAATTTAAACATGCTCTAACATAGGATAATTTGCACTGCGGAGAATAAGTAACTTTTGACTTCTCTGAACGCTCAAGGTTCCGTTTAAAATTGAACATGTTTGACTTTGGATGCATGTATACGATACTTTGAGCCCTGCATGAAGTGGTTACTAGATTTGCTTGCACCTTGCATGCAGTGGATAACTAGTTTTGGAACGAAGCAGAGACATTGATAGTAATAGTAGTCATAGTTTTTATGTACAACAGATAACAGTTTTCTGTCAAAACTTATAAGATTCTTGAGCTGAAATTTTCTCAGTAACATGCAAATCCTTAACCATCCAGGATTGCTTCAACTCGTTCAATGATTTATGTTAACTTATGGATGGGTTGCTAATTCAGGGAAAAAGTACCTTTTCAAGTTTACTATAGCACTAATTTTGTGGCACGTGCAACCGCACATGAAAGGAAACTCTACCCTGATATTAAAAATTAAGTTACATTGACATGTATATGCAGAAATTGCTTATTGAAAATTTTAATTTTGCACTTTTAGTGGGGTTTTCTCTGAAAGTTCCATCGAGAAACTTGCATTATTGTGCTACTTAAAAAGTAGTAGATATGTGGGCCTACATAATCTAACGTTCTGCGTCTATTCTGTGTATGACTTATTTTTTCCTACCTTTTATGTGATCCCACATGTTAGTTTTGAAAAGTCACCTAGAGGGGGGGGGGGGGGTGAATAGGTGACAATGCTAATCTATGAACTAAATGCGGAATTTAAAAACTAATTGCAATTTACACTCAAGTGCTATCAACAAGTGATGCACACAACCAAGCCAAGCAAATATGAATGAGCAATGTAAATAAATGCAAGGCACAAAGTAAAGAGAGAGTAGAGAGAGAGCCAATGGATCAAGCGCAAACACAAATGTTATCGAGGTTCGAGCACCCAGCTCTACATCCCCGCCTTCGACACACGAAGGATTTCCAATCCACTAGCTTGTCCACAAAGGACTCCCACAAAGGGAACCTCCACCGAGGATTTGGGGCAATCACAATTACAAGGAGTTCCCAACTCCCCTCCTTACAAACTCAACCTCCTCCTTGAGGCACTCCTCCAATACAACAAACAATCACCTCTCACAACTTGAGGGATTAGCACCAAGCTTACACAAAACACCTCACAACCCAATTTGCACAACCTCCTCAACACAATGAGGGAAATGGCACAAAGCAAGAAATGGGTTTACAACTAAGTGGTTTCAAACAACAACCACAAAACAATTTCTTTTTCCCACACAAAATCCTATAGAGAAGATAATAGATTTTAGCTCAAGTGTGGAGAAAAACAAGGGATTTGAAACCAGCAACTCAAAGAAAATCTTTGGGAAATAAGATGAAACCAAAATAGAGAAGTTCAATTCAAAGTTTTTCCCAAAACCCTTTTCTTTGATTTTTCAAACCCTAAAGAAAACACCAAAAAGATTGTTCAATTTGAATCCAAAAACCTATTTTGATTGCAGCAAAAACACCTGAGAGAGTGGAAAAATTCGCACAAAAATTCTTAGAGAAAAACTCTTGCAAATGGGGTATTTATAGGCAATTATCAGAAAATAGCCGTTGACAGAAAATTGCCAGAAATAGCCTTCCGGTCGACCGGCCCGGTCGACCGTCCCAACGGTCAATTTTTGACCGTTGGCAACTAACGGTCGACCGGTCCGGTCGACCGAAAAATCCCGAGAGCAGACTATTCTGCTCCGGTCGACCGTCCCGGTCGACCGCTGACTGTGCCAGAAACGTGCACAGGTTTGTGCACGTCGTCGGTCGACCGTGACGGTCGACCGGCTACATGCGGTCGACCGATACGGTCGACCGAACTAGCCTGGCAGGCAGCAAATGGGTCAGAAAACTGAGGTAAAAAAAAAATGTTCCAATAAATCCCACAAAATCTCTAAAATTCCACAAAAATAGTTTTATTATTTTATATTGAAATACAAACTTGTGTTAAAAATCCTAACACAAATTTCAAACATATTTGACTATTTTTGTGTCATAGAAATTTTGCCAAAAACCAAAAACCGTATTTTCTAAAAACCTTGTATTTTTGAATAGAAAATACACATTGTCTAAAACTCATCCATGATACAAAAATATGATATTTAAACACTTTGAAGCATATTGTATATGAATAGAAATTCAATATACAAGAAACATATATATATATCATGATTTTTGTCATTAAGTCCAAAAATATGTTTTGTTGTAAATACCAAAACATAAAACACATAGAATAGATTATCAAACAAAGTTTGTCTAAACAATTGAAGCATGCATGTATATAGAACAAATCTAATATACATAAACCATGTAAACTTGTTTTGATAAAAATCTATTCATGAAAACCAAGATCGGTTAAACCTAAAACCGAAAATCAAAACATGAAAGGTGTGTGTTGTGAACTTGAGCTTATCATACTATACTAATCTTTACAATTAGGATCTAAACTCAAAACTAAAACTATGGATACCTAAGTCTTCTTGTAGAGCGCAATCTCCAAGCTAGAGCGCAATCTCCAAGACGGCTTGATCCAAAGCTCCTTGATTCACCGAGCAAGTGCAATGTATGATCTTTGACGCTCGGGCTCTTGAATCAACATGTGAAAGATGTGTGGAAGCTTTCACCAACTAATATCTTGATTAATGATCTGAAACTTAAACATCACAAGATAATTAGTACACATAACTACATGAGTTAATCATCATCAAAACTAGAGTGGAAGGCCTTTGGGCCAACAATCTCCCCCTTTTTGATGATGACAAAACTCATGGAGTTATATATGCATGGATTAAAGTAAAGCTTCAAAGAAGCTCCCCCTTAACTCATGCATAACAATAAAATATAAGATATGCAATGAATTATATGTATTTAAAAACAATATCAAAACATGCTCTTGATATCAATAAAAAAATAAAAATGAAACATAAAACATGCACATAAAACATGCATAGACATGCATATAAACAAGGCTTCTTTTCATCAAATGTAAACTATATGCGAACACAAATATGCATATAAAACTCAAATTCTTCTCCCCCTTTTTGTCAATCATCAAAAAGGGTTAAAAAATAAAAGCAAAAACAATAATTTTTCTCCCCTTTTTGTTCAAAGCAAAGAACTAATAAAGGGTCAAATAAAAATGATAAAAAAAAGTGGCAATGAAGTGTATATTGATACCAATTGAAAAACAACAAATCAATCAAAACGAGACCATATACCAATTGAAAACAAAAAAAATGAAAATCTTGATACCAATTAGTAAGTAAACAAATAACCTACCAATTGTAAACAAACAAACTAGATACCAATATTGGAATTAAACAATACTAATTTTGAATTTCCTTAAAAACAAATCTTGATACCAAATGAAACAATTATTCTTTGCCAAATGAAATCTTTATTTTCTATCATAAAGCAAGGGAGTGGAATACCAAACAAAATATCAAATGAGAGATAAGATGCCAATTAAAAAATAAAATACTAGTTTTCTCCCCCTTTATGAAATACCAAATGAAAATATGCATATGCTTGAAATAAGATACCAATTGAAAATTAACTCAATTGAAAATTTGCTTTAACATTGTTTCAATTTGAAAAGTTCAAGCTAAGCATAAACAAAATTTGTGATATCTTGAATCACAAATAAATCATCTATATATGTATGTAAGAAATAGATACCAATTGAAATTGATACTATATGAAGTGTAAGCATACATATATAAAATACAAACATATATGAGTATACAAAAGATGTCATATCGATACCAATTGAAAAAATTCAATGATACCAATTGAAACAACAATAAATACAAGTGTATGACTCATATCAACTACCACCCAATCATGGTTCAAGATAAAAGGATTTTCATTATAAAGCATTCAAGAACATGATCTCCCATCCAACCGCCCATGGATGGTAGGGGTTTTCAAAATAGATTTGAAATTATAGTTCGTTTGAAAATCACTACCAAGGAAAGGAATATCGCAACTAGTTAAATGGAAAATTTGTTAACTAGTACGAAATCCTTCAAGCAAGGAATAACAAAAATATTTTTCATGAAACACATGTAAATCACATGGCACTAAAACACTCAAAATTTAGATAGCACAAATTGTACTCATGAAAACTAAATCATGAGAAAACATTAAATAGGGTGAGTGTACAAGTGTTGTGAGAAACATATCATCATGAAAAAGTATAATCAAGCTCAATATATAGATCATCAAAATATGAATCATAAGTGAATCATGAAAATCACTTTAAAACATGAAAATCTAAACTCTTCATTAAAAGTCAATTTATATTTCAAGGTATATGTATGTTAGACAAAGCAAAAGTATACATACATATCCCTAAACACAATTGAGTCCAAATATAGATTTGCATGAAAGGCAAATGACTCAAGGGGCATACATGTATATCTTAAGATTTGGCAAAATAGACATATACATGAAGTGAAAACACTTTATCATAGAAAACACATGATCATAAAACATATCAAAAATGAGGAATACATGTATGAATGCATGAATCATCAAAACTAGACTATACTAGTACATATAATGAGTACAAATAGGCATCCAAGCACAAACATATATAAAGGTTTATTTGTGGCCCATTCTATGTACAAGTATAACTCCTAGTTTTCATGAAAACTAACATCTAAGCATATATTCAAATCATAAAGCATAAAACAAGTCATAAATCAACAATTATTCTAAAAATGATCCTTATGTAAATTTATATGCTATAAGAATCAAGATATACATAATATCAAAACAATTGTGAAAACACAAAATATGGAATCATGTAAACAATGGTGATTACAAATTCCAATACATGTATAGCAATGAACATACTAATCAACACATGAATCATTAAACACAAAATCATATGATCATTGTGCATATGCATGTACATTAGATCTAAAGCATACATGTTAGTTTAAACAAGGTGAGACACTAAATATAGATCCACATGAAACATGGGTGCTCAAGGAACTAAACATGTATAACATTAATCTAATAAGCATGGCATAGGCATAATGAATAACAAAACATGACATGCTATAATAGATGAACATTAAAAGCATGCAAATAAAAATGGGAGTTAGAGAATGATACCAAAACCGATGAAGGTGCATCTCTAGTTCTCCAAAACACGGTGGTCCTTCCACCAAATCTCCTTGAGAGTGAAGCATCCAAATGGTTCTCATTCAAGCTCGGAACGCATCCACCTTAAGGCACCAAAACCCTCACGTGATGCGAGAGCTCCCACCTACATCAAAAAGCATAGAGGTGGTCTTTGGTACCCATTTTCTTGTGGGTCCACGGGGGTTAGTATCTTTCCTAACCCAAACAAGATTAGTTGCTAAATTTTCAAAATGTAATCTATCATAGCAAAATCTAGCAAGGTGGCCTTTTCGACCACAATGTGTACATGTGTACACGTGAGCATACATATGATGATGGTGATCATGGGAAGCATGTGTATGCCTAGATGGGTGTGCATGCAAGGTTGGAACTTGTTTCTTGCGAATCAAGGTTTCCAAACGTGTGTGATTCATGGCACAATGGCTCAAGGTGGAGCCCAAACAATCAACACTTTTCTTCAAATTATTTATATCATTTTCTATGCTAGAAGACAAAGTGGAACATGTTATAGGAGTGCAAGAAGTAGAAGCTACATTAGCATGACAAACATGCAAATCAATATCATTTTGCAAAGATTCATTTTTAGACAAAACCAAATTCAATTCTTTAGTAATAGAATCAATTTTATTTTTCAAAGTAAGGTTTTCTTTGAAAACACAATCCAATCTTGAGGATAAAATCTCATTGTGCTCCAAAATATCATCACAATCATTTTTGCCTTTTAAAACTTCAATTTCTTTTAAAGCAATGTCTAGTTGAGATCTTAGTGAGTTACATTCACTAGTAATCTCTTCCTTCTCTTGCAAAACAGTTTCAAAAGTAGAGCATAAATTCTTCATTTCTTTTGTAAATCAAAATGTTTTCTTTCAATGAGTTATGTTTTTCCAAGAATTTTTCAAGCTTAGAAGCAAGTTCAACATTTAAATTTTGAACCTCAAAACATCCATGGCAATAAGAGCTAGAGCTATCATGTATTTGAGAGTCCGATTGTACCTCATGGGAGTCATTCCCATATGCCATAAAACAAGGCTCTTCGGATACATCTCTCCTAGATCTCCTCATATTGTTGATGATCCTTGGAAGCTCCGAGATGTCAAGACGCTCCAAACTGCAAAAGCCGAGTTAAAACTATCAAAAACAAGTAAGAGATTATTATCAAAAGATGCTCTAAGTGTTTGAAGTGCAAGTGCATTGGCCTTCTTATGCTTACTAGTATTTGGGAGGGCTTCTATGGTAATGGCTTGATAAACTAGATGACCTAGTGTTTTTAAATATCTAGTCATGTTAACTTTCCAAGAGTCAAGTCTAGTATGGTCAAACATAGGAGGGCTAGCCATGAGAGCAAACTAGTATGAGTGCAAATGATAATGCAAATGAAGATTAGCAAACCAAGATCTTAACTCCTAGGTGGTTAAACCTAAATATCAGGAGCGCTAGCTCTGATACCAATTGAAAAGTCACCTAGAGGGGGGTGTGAATAGGTGACAATGCTAATCTATGAACTAAATGCGGAATTTAAAAACTAATTGCAATTTACACTCAAGTGCTATCAACAAGTGATGCACACAACCAAGCCAAGCAAATATGAATGAGCAATGTAAATAAATGCAAGGCACAAAGTAAAGAGAGAGTAGAGAGAGAGCCAATGGATCAAGCGCAAACACAAAGATATGTTATCGAGGTTCGAGCACCCAGCTCTACATCCCCGCCTTCGACACACGAAGGATTTCCAATCCACTAGCTTGTCCACAAAGGACTCCCACAAAGGGAACCTCCACCGAGGATTTGGGGCAATCACAATTACAAGGAGTTCCCAACTCCCCTCCTTACAAACTCAACCTCCTCCTTGAGGCACTCCTCCAATAGAACAAACAATCACCTCTCACAACTTGAGGGATTAGCACCAAGCTTACACAAAACACCTCACAACCCAATTTGCACAACCTCCTCAACACAATGAGGGAAATGGCACAAAGCAAGAAATGGGTTTACAACTAAGTGGTTTCAAACAACAACCACAAAACAATTTCTTTTTCCCACACAAAATCCTATAGAGAAGATAGTAGATTTTAGCTCAAGTGTGGAGAAAAACAAGGGATTTGAAACCAGCAACTCAAAGAAAATCTTTGGAAATAAGATGAAACCAAAATAGAGAAGTTCAATTCAAAAGCTTTTCCAAAACCCTTTTCTTTGATTTTTCAAACCCTAAAGAAAACACCAAAAAGATTGTTCAATTTGAATCCAAAAACCTATTTTGATTGCAGCAAAAACACCTGAGAGAGTGGAAAAATTCGCACAAAAATTCTTAGAGAAAAACTCTTGCAAATGGGGTATTTATAGGCAATTATCAGAAAATAGCCGTTGACAGAAAATTGCCAGAAATAGCCTTCCGGTCGACCGGCCCGGTCGACCGTCCAACGGTCAATTTTTGACCGTTGGCAACTAACGGTCGACCGGTCCGGTCGACCGAAAAAATCCCGAGAGCAGACTATTCTGCTCCGGTCGACCGTCCCGGTCGACCGCTGACTGTGCCAGAAACGTGCACAGGTTTGTGCACGTCGTCGGTCGACCGTGACGGTCGACCGGCTACACGCGGTCGACCGATACGGTCGACCGAACTAGCCTGGCAGGCAGCAAATGGGTCAGAAAACTGAGGTAAAAAAAAAAAATGTTCCAATAAATCCCACAAAATCTCTAAAATTCCACAAAAATAGTTTTATTATTTTATATTGAAATACAAACTTGTGTTAAAAATCCTAACACAAATTTCAAACATATTTGACTATTTTTGTGTCATAGAAATTTTGCCAAAAACCAAAAACCGTATTTTCTAAAAACCTTGTATTTTTGAATAGAAAATACACATTGTCTAAAACTCATCCATGATACAAAAATATGATATTTAAACACTTTGAAGCATATTGTATATGAATAGAAATTCATATACAAGAAACATATATATATCATGATTTTTGTCATTAAGTCCAAAAATATGTTTTGTTTTAAATACCAAAACATAAAACACATGGAATAGATTATCAAACAAAGTTTGTCTAAACAATTGAAGCATGCATGTATATAGAACAAATCTAATATACATAAACCATGTAAACTTGTTTTGATAAAAATCTATTCATGAAAACCAAGATCGGTTAAACCTAAAACCGAAAATCAAAACATGAAAGGTGTGTGTTGTGAACTTGAGCTTATCATACTATACTAATCTTTACAATTAGGATCTAAACTCAAAACTAAAACTATGGATACCTAAGTCTTCTTGTAGAGCGCAATCTCCAAGCTAGAGCGCAATCTCCAAGACGGCTTGATCCAAAGCTCCTTGATTCACCGAGCAAGTGCAATGTATGATCTTTGACGCTCGGGCTCTTGAATCAACATGTGAAAGATGTGTGGAAGCTTTCACCAACTAATATCTTGATTAATGATCTGAAACTTAACATCACAAGATAATTAGTACACATAACTACATGAGTTAATCATCATCAAAACTAGAGTGGAAGGCCTTTGGCCAACAAGTTTATATTAATTTTTTTTAACGTTGCTGCAGCAGACAGGCACACCCCTTCAACTCCTCTCTGGTTATATTAGAGATTTCACTCTAGCTATTTTTCTATCTTGTTGCGATGATTTATTAAATGTACATAGATGATCATCCGGTATGTTGAACCTTCATGTCTCCTTACTCTCTATATATTTGATAATACATGAGGTTTACTTGTTCTTTAAGCTTGCATTTTATTCTCATTATGTTATTGGAGCTGATCATATTTGCACTGCAGGTCACCAGTCTCCTGTCTGAGTTAAGACCGCTTCTTGGAAATGGTGGCTTCACCAAAGATTATGTCCTGGATAACTCTCTATGTCTACTTTCCTTGGTCAGAAATTGCAACATTGTCTTGCGCTGGCTATTACTTCACAGAACTGTGAGCAATAAGTTCGATCTGTCAGCATGTTTATGCTTGCGTTTTATAGTCAGCACAGAAGAAATCATACCAACCTTAAGCTTAGCTTAAGAATGTCGAAGGAAGAACTTCTTAGGCATGGTTTCCCATGCCTATATTTCTGAATTATTATTTAGATGCTTATTTTTGCTCCTTGTATGTTACTTGTATTATTGTTTTTACTAGTCTTTCTTATCTTACGTCGTATCAATTTGCAGAGCATGGACAAAAGGTTGAGGGACATTGTTACTTCTGCAGGATTAGCGCATCAAATTAATGAAGACACTCTGTTTCTCTTACTATTGAAGTCCTCCCAAGTATTCTTTATTTATTTTTTATTTTACATGGAATTTTTTCTTTGATCAAATCTTTGTTATCTTCAGAAATTTGGTATTGACAGCATAAATTTTCTTATTACAGCTTGAGTTTGAAGTAAAGCAGCTTTACGCGGAGCTTTTGGAAGTGAAACAAGTCATATGGCAGGAGAAAAAACAGCGTGCTTATGACTGCATGCAAGAATTATCCCTGCGCTGTACTGGGACTTGGGTAAGAATTGGCATTTCCTGGACATGAGTACTCATGCATGTCATAGGCCTCTTAAAAAAAAGCCTACTCTTATATGATTGTCATTTCTTTGCCTGTCAATTTGGATAGTCCGGATGAACTTACATGCTGAGCTATGTCTGAAGTGGGGGCACATTACATTTCCTAAGTTGGAGGAATGAACAAGCAATTAGCAATAAGCAAACTAGTGTGTCTTGTAGCTAAAAATATTGGTTGACCAACATGTTAGGTTTCAGAGAATAGACAACTTGACCTTATGTTGAGGTTACCTCTCTTTATATAGATAACAAATAAATAAAAAAAATACAAAAATACCCGTACATTCAAATAATCCTCCTCAAGCTTGAGCAGAAATAACCAACATGCCCAACTTGTTATAAAGATTAGAAAACAAACTTTTTAAACAAAGCTTTTCTAAACAACTAAAAGAAAAACTTAATTGCTTATATGATACAACACTGTCGAATTATAGATGTAGATGTTGAAGTTGCCAATCAAACCAAACAAAATCTGAAACGAGCCGAGTACTTGTGCAAAGAATGTGTAAAAGTTAAATATTTATTACCGTTTTGGATATTGTTAGGATTTTAGAGTTCCCCAACTCTGTAGAAGTGGAGGCTTTTAGAGATCCTCAAACTCAATAGAAAAGGAAGGTTTTTTTTTCTTCGTTTTTTTTGCAAGTCTGGATTGAGATCATATTAGATCTAAAAAAGAAAAAGAAGATAAGAAGAATAGATGGAGATTTGACAAAGAAAAAAGGAGATGGTGTAGATTGTTGGCGGCTAGGGTTTTCTTAGATGGCGGCTAAGATTTGGAAGTTGATGGATGATAATGGAGGCGCAAGTGGTGATGAAAGAGGGATCACTCTAATACCATGTTAGGTTTTAGAGAATAGACGACTTAAACTTATATCGGAGTTGCCTCTCTTTCTATAGATGATGAATAAATAGGAAAAAAATTAGAATACCCTTACACTCTCATACAACATATTCTTTTTGAGGGAAGGTTAATCAACATATTGAATGCAGCTTAATGATCCTAACATTTCTGGTTTTGTCTGCGTAAGCTTGGTCTCTAATGATTGACTGCTTTCTTACATCTTTAGAGACAAGACAAGCTAGACAATACTAAATTGCTTTGTTGCCTAATAGGAATGTCCCGATAGACACAACGTTTGGAGTTGAGTCAACAGAGAAACTTAAGTTCCTTTTCTAGTGATGAATCCTCTATAACATAAAGGTTAGACCGGCTGTCAAGCTGACACTGATTCTCTCCTTCAATACGTCATTTTTTCAGAGGTTTATAGTTTTGAATTTGAATAAGAATTGAAATGAAGAATTTTCAAGGTAATTTAGAGAAATATCAAACTAAGATTGCCCCAAGCATTGAATGTAGGGAGACCAAGGTTGTGGGTTGAATGGTGAAATTCATAGTTAGGGGTGTCAAAGGGCCGATTTAATAAATTGTTGTTCTTGTCATTAATAAAGTTAAATAGACCCTATAAAACACTTTGAGAGATCAAATTGAAAGCTTGAAGTTTGATATGAGCTACCATGGGGCAAGAAAAGTTCCATGCTTCCATGCAAATAAGAATGGTTGAAAGGAAGGCTGTATACTCTGAAGTCAGCTAGTAAGATGCCCTAGAGATGAATGATGGCTAGTTCCATGCAAATAAGAATTGTTGGAAGGAAGGCTGTATTCTTTGAAGTCAGCTAGTAAGATGCCCTAGAGATGAACGATCACTAGGACTTCTATCTTGGTTTGTAAAAAGCTGGTTGAGTTCAAAAAACTTTTAATCTCTTAGTTTTAGGTAAATCATCTTTTCTTTCTTGGATAACAATTAGCATCCATTCTTTTTGCTCTCAACATATTGTAATATATTGATTAACAAGTACTAGTGACCATATGCTTGAAGCACTAGCTGGCTTATATACCAGCGTTCCTGCAGCTGCTTCACATGTTACTGCTAAAATGTTAACTATTAGTTACACTGACTAAATCATGACAAAACCAGCTAAAATGTCTTCTCGGTTTTCTCAAAAATTGCAAAGCATAAATGGGATAAAGCCCAACATTTTGATTGTGCTTGTGATTATGAAACTGTAATGGTAGTCAGAGCCGAAATCAGATTCACATTGTCTCTAGCATTTTACTTCGATTCTTCTAAGTAAGCGATAGGTACTGCTATCTGTAGGTCTGGTTTGAGTTTTCCACAAGAGTAGTTTTGGTATTTGCAAGTCATCCAGATTTGTTCAAGGGAAAGTGCAAAACATTTAATCCCTTCTTTTGTTTTCTGACATTCAAGTATTAAATCCACTGGTTCATATGTCTGAATCCTCCACATACCACAAAAATAATAAATAGTTATAAGGCACAAACGATCTTTAGTAATGATCCAATTGCACTGCGTCCCATGACAGTCCTGGCAGAACACAAAAAACAGTTAAAAAATTATATGATTTATTTTCCTGAACCTGCAATTTTGTTAAGAAATGTTGTACGCAAGTATGTATTTGCACATCCACACAATAACACTGTTTACAACTTTGGATTTGGAGTTAATTAGATTATTGAAGATTCACTCATCTTGATCAATATTTGTGTACAGCATAATGTGATTCCATTTCATTCTTTACCTTATTTTGTGCCTCAGAGATGAATGAGATTCTCTATATAGGAACCGACCATATTATCTTCCTTGTCTGTTTTTTTTGTGCCTTAGAGATGAATGAGATTTCTTATATAAGATATAGCCAATCATATTATCTTTCTTGTCTGTCTAGAGTCGTCTTCGGTAATTTCCATGATTTTACTTGGTTGCGTGAGTCAGTTTCTCTACTCACATGCCCTGGCATTCCTTGCTCTTGCTCATAGCTACCTTGGCTAGGGATTCCCACTACTAGGTATGGAGGGTTATTGTCATGCTGAAATCTGGCTATAAAAATTTGGTTGGTCAGCTCATCGATTGCACTCGTGCTCATAGCTGGACCCATTTTGATAGGAAAATGTTTGGTTGATGAAGAAGATGAAAGATGATCAATATTCATGAATAGTGCACTGATGAATTTCAAGAAAGCAAATTCATCCGTCACATTTGAATTTTGGAAACATTAATGGTTAAAACCTCGTGTCAAGGACATTGTACTAGTTAAAATTATAACCATGTTAAGTGCTCTATTGTTCTTATCTTGGAACAACACATTGCTGAAGATAATCTTTTATGTATTTTCGATCACTTTGTCCATTTCTCCTTGTGCAAGTATCTTCCATGCCTATTGGTTTAGTATTGTTCATCCAATGGATCATTATGGTTATCTTGTTAGGATGGTGAAGTCTTCTGGAATTTTATGTTAGAGAAATATGGAGAAACTTTCAGGAACATGTCTATTTGCATTTCTTCTTTGGTGAAACATAATTGAAAAAACATATTTGATAAGGCTTCTATTCTTTCTAATCGTGGAAGGGAACAATGAAATGCTTCCAGGTTTTTAACTTATATCTTAAACCAGTTTTTCAAAAGTGTTTTGTGTGCCCATCTAGGCGGAAGCAGCACCCAAACCATCTCGATTAATGTTTAAGTGGTCATATGCGCTTCTGAATAAAATAGAAACTAGGGGCTTTACCTGTACCTCGTGTTGTTTCCTCTTAAGGCCTTTGGCTGTTGTTTGTTGCCACTTCACTATGTTGTTGCTGCCTTTATGCCACTTTACGATGCACACGAGAGGGAGAATGAGTTAGGGCCTCAAGCCCGACTCCACTTATACAAAGTGGAAACTGACCGCTTCATGTAAATGGGTTAAGCCTTGATGCCCTAACCAATTCTCTCCTTCGCTCTCGCGCTGTAGAGGTGGCGACAGCAATGTAACAAAGAAGTGACAGGTGACAAGAAGAGCTGCCAGAGCCCTTGGATGACTACTTTAGACACAAGCCTGCTTTATATTCATAGTTTTTTATTTTGTTTTTTAATGAAAAAAATGCTTTTTTCCCTAGTGCTTGGTCTGATGTCCAAAGGCACCCATCCACCTTCTATAATATTTGTTTGCATTTGCTAATTGTTTTTGTTCTACATATAGGCTTCATCATGCAAAATCAAGAACGAGAGCCTGAAGGACTTGCTTGAGAAGTCTTCATTGGAGGTTAGTGATTCTCTTATTATTTACTTAACCTTTTGTTTTGTATTGTGAAACATAGATTTTCAAATACTCTGAGTTAATACGAGGGCATAAACAATTTATACATAAACACAGACAAACACCCATGCAAACACACAACAAAGAAATACAGTAATCCTAGGATTTCCTTGTGAGGCTCGGGTCACATAGTTTTCCTAGATGAATGCTTTTAGCAAAGTAGAAAATGGTGAGAGACTAAGCTAAATGTTCCACTCAATAGATGTGCTAGAAACTAGTGACTTTCTTTTAGGAGCCATTGTCTTACTATTTAAATCTGCAAAGTTATGTGGATAACTTGAAACTTGGCTTTTCAATGAAGGCCTTTGACCTTTGTTAAAGTCTTAGGTTTGTTTGATTTACATTGTTAGCCCTTGACTGGTGAGCTTAAATATTTGGATGAAGTCGTTTATTAGAATGGTAGCAAAGGTGTAAAATGTCCTGCTCGGGTGCAAGCGGGTCGGATTAACCCGAACCCAACCTGAAATTTGCCCAACTTGGGCCCGACTCTTGTCGGGTGGGTTGTTCACGGGTTGAGAAATGCCAACCCGAAATAGTTTGGGTTGGGTTTGGGTTGACCCTTGAGGCAAACCTGACCCAACCCGAACCCGAATTCTTCTTAAATATATGTTTATAAGTATACAAGTATAACAATGTAAAATTATATATAGATATATTTACACCAACTATATATATAATTTACCAAATTTACCAACCAAACCTTAAACCCAAATTTACTGGTTTTTCAAATTTGGTTATTAGTATCTACCCGACCCGAACCCGAGTTGCCCAATCCAACCCGAATGAAACCCCAATAGGGTCGACTTAAGATCGGTTTGGGTTTGGGTTAAGATCGGTCTTGTTCCATTCTTAAATGATATAAAAAAAGATGTTGCAATTATTTAAGGAATTCCTTTGTGTAGAAAGTCATAATTAGCAGTTGGCTGCAAAATCATCTTGATCTTAATTGAGTCTTTGTTGGAAGCATTTAACCTGTATCAATGACTTAACTCCAGTCTGCTTCCACCTACAGATGCCACATGGAGGATGCATTTACCGTAGTTCACCAGAGAGCGAGACTAACCACTTATTTGTTTTCATTTGATTGCTCTTTTCTTTCCTCTCCATTTATTCTTCTTGAGCTCCATTTATTCTTTCTTCTCCATTTTCTCTTAAGTAAAATTGTACAGTCATTTCTCATTCTTTAGTAAACTTTTGTTAACAGAGAAGTGAAAAGGCACATATATTTATCTGAAAAACCATTTGCTAAAACTTTCTCACGGGCGCTCTTCACACGTTAATTATTACTTTGGCAGATTCAGTCCTTAGTCTACACAAAAACTGGAAGTGCAGGCAGGATAATCTATTGCATAATATCTTCATTAAAAGATGTCGAGCATTTTCATCAGGTAAGAGATTTTTCCCTCTCAAAACAATTAATTAGAGAGCTGAAAAGCTGTTTCATACTTGCCCTTCAATGATATGTAATTATCTCTTCATACTTGTCTTCCTTAATAAAGTTAATAAATTGTAATTGTTAGTAATCTAGAGGATACAACTATAGGCCTGTCTTTTTCCAGTGTGGATTGGATGACCTTTTTTTTGTTTCTGTAATTTTATCATTGTAATCACAACATCGTTGTCTTTTTTTCTTGTTTGTTTGTTTTTTTTTGAAATTTGTTGATGGCCAACACCCAACATGCAAAATACAGGGTAGTATTGTCAGTAACATGGTAAAAAAACGTTTGGCCTAAAGCCAACCACTCGAACATGACTTGATATTGTGTTCGGGACTAAGGTGAAATATGATTTATTCCCTTATTACAATCATCACATTCTGACCAAACAACCTGCACAGTTTTGGTGTAGAAGCCATCTCCCCTGAGTTTTGTCATAGCTAGGCTGGCCATATGACAGGGATAGCAATGGTGAGTAGCTGTTGACACCTAGTCAATCTGAGATGAGGGTCTCTAGTTATCCAAGAAAAACTCATTTCGTAGTCCATACTGGGAAGTAAATATGCAGTGCCCCTGAGATAGTGGGCGGGCGGGCAATGCTGTAGCACTCGATGCTGGGTTTCCAGTTCATTGGAGTCATTGCGATTGGGTTTGCAAGGATGCCCCTGGTGCGAAGGAAGTGCTTGGCGGGCAATGCATGGTGAAGCCTCTGTCAAACACAAATATTCACCTTTTTGGCATGGCCCATGCTTTATGAATACGATTGTGGCGTGGGAGCTCGGGGGTTTGTGAATCTTGCATCACAGAGGAGTTTGTTGGTAGTTTGTTGGGTAACGTGTTGATGGGCGAGCGAGAGAAACAGATAGAAAAGAAAACAAGGACATATTTGGCATCTCACCATAAGTGTCACCAGAAAATATTACAATCTCGAATGTAGAGAAATAATTTCAAATAATTTTAGTTCTTTTTCATTCATCAAAATCACCATTACATAAAGAAAGGCTTAAAGCCTTTTATAATAACACATACTTGTTGAAGAAGAAAAACAATTCCTAAAATTTAGAAATATTATTAATCTAAAAGAAATGCTCAACTTGCG